>CM021106.1:57741204-58183192 GCA_007115665.2 Sequoiadendron giganteum | reverse complement strand
TTATTTAAATTTAAAATTTAAACTTGTGATAATTAATATAAATAAATTGTGAAATCTATTTATTTAATTAAGAGGAAAATAATTAAATAAACTTATTTATTTAATTAAACTAGAAGAATTGAGAAAATGAACAATATAAATAAATAATTAAATTTATTTATATGTAGATGACTTAAGAATATTAATTAAATAATTCATATTTGATTAACTAACAGGTTTGATTGGGGTTGGGGCCCTAGCTCGGTTGGCTAAATCTTTCCTGTTGCAGGAGGTTGGTCACGAGGTCTTGTCCGCCCCATCCCCGTGGTACCAGAGGGTGTGTCGCGCCAACGCCGCCGGTCACGTTAAAAAGTTTACCAGGCGCACTGCAGTTTATAGGGGGTCGTGCTACCCGATTCCTGCAGTCTAATAAAAAAAAAAAAATTAACAGGTTTGATTAATCGTGACCATTTTTAGATGTGTACATTTTTCCCCTCTTTGAAGTGATGTGATTTACACATTGCTTCAAAGAATTTTGCCCCAGAATTTTGGAATTTACTGATGTTATATGCCCCCTCGAGAGATAAATCGCAAGCTAAAAGAATCAAAATGATTTTCGGAGGAAAATTAGTGATTTAGCTCTCGAAATAGTGCTCTATTTTGCCAAAAATTTGAATATTTTCCCTTTTACCCCCCTTAAAAGGTGAAAAGTCATTGTCATTTGAACAGTAACCTTTAGGAATTTTCAGAGCTCTAAGAGAGATATTCACGATGCTGATCCATTATGAGTGCCACAGATTCAAGCGAGCCCAACGGTATCAAAGACCAGCTGCATACGGATCTCCGGTAAGTCGACCTGACCTTCCTCGTAATTTGTTTTTTGATGATTTTCCGCGTTTTTTGCAATTTTTAGATTTTTCACGTCCCGGTTTTGCACATACAAGCCATAGTATCGCACATACGGGAGATAAAGTCACGCATCCAAAGTAGCACATAGGTTGAAAACAATCGTGCATAGGGTACCTGAAGTAGTGCATACATAAATGTTGCCCGTGTAGGATGCTAGATTAGCGTATAGGAAAATTGGCGCATGGGGTGACTGTTGTAGCGCATCTGGTAGATAGAATAGCGCATACGAGAAATAGCGCATAGAAGGTCTGTTGTAGTGCATCCATGGTGTAAAGTTGCGCATACATGGTTTAGCGCATTGATGGCCTGTTTTGGCGCATCCAGGGATTTTTCCCGAATTTGAAATTTTGAAGAAATATTGATAAGTGCTTGATGAGTGTTGCTAGATTAGCCAACTGATTTTATGCATTTTAATAACATCAAGAATAAATTAGCTAGAATTGAGAAACTTGTCTGCGTGCTTGAAGAACAAGTAAGTCTGATAAATTTGTTTCCATGCGATATGAAAAAAAATAGTAATGATAGATGTGCTTTCCTGTTTGAAAGTCAAATAGATAGATATTGAGTCATGTTGACTGTTAAATTTATTCCCATGCGATATGAAAAAATAAATAGTAGAAATGATAGATTTGCTTTTTCGTTTGGAAGTCAAATAGATAGATATTGAGTCATGTTGACTGTTAAATTTGTTCTCATGCGATATGAAAAAAAAATAGGCGATGATAGATTTTCTTCCATGCGATATGAAAAACAAAATAGTGTTGATTTGATTGATAGATTTGCTTCCATGCGATATGAAAAACAAATAAGTGTTGATTTGATTGAACTTGCTTGATGTACTGATTTGATTAAAGATTACTTGCTGATTGATTTGTATGATTGCTTGATGATGTGTTAAAGGAGAAATTTAACCTCCTCTAGATTAGAGAGAGATTCCCTCAGACATGGGAGATGATTCCCCGACTGTCACAAGATGATTTAGGGGTGATAGACCGGTGTGGTTTGAGTTCCTTGTTGAGGATCCCGCAGTATCGAGTCAACAGGGCACTGTTGACGGCATTGGCTGAGAGATGGCACAATGAGCATACCACTTTTCATCTGCCGACAGGAGAGATTATGGTGACACCCGAGGACGTGTATAGGATTCTGGGTATTCCGGTAGTTGGGGAGCTTGTGATCTATGATCACAAGGAGATCGGGGGGACTGATGCACTTAGGCGAGTCTTCCAGGAGTGTTACCAGGAGTGTGGGTCAGCCAATTAGATGAGAGGTCAGAGCTTCTGGGAACATAGATCCATCGAGACCCACTACCTCAGGAGGCAGCAACATTCATGTTCCACGGCCATATGCCCCTCAGTGATGACCATTTTTTGACACATTGATGTCATTGTTTTTGATATATCTTTTTGAAACATTTGATATCCTTGTATTTCTGGACATTTGTTTTCATGAGATTTATGAGATGCAGTGGTGATTCAATTATGTATGTGTTATGGATGATTTATGCTTATGTGATGGATGCATTTTTTATTTCTATATGCTATGTCATGTATGATTGTCGTGATGTATGATGATGCAAATGATGATGTAAATGATTTTCTTTCATTTTATGTATGATAATGCAGGATGTGAGATGTGATGAAATGATCCCAATAGGATGATGTATGATGCAATTTTAAAATGATTTTCGTGCATAATGTATGTAATGAATGCTAGATGTAAGATGTAATGAAATGATTTTAATGATGTGAAAATGATATGATGCATGGTTTAAATGGAACATGATGAAATGAGATAATGGATGACTGATATGGTTATGAAGATGTAATATGATATGCACATGACATGGGTAATAATGTAATATGATAATAATGATAATAATGTAATGTAACGGATCATGATAACCTAAATGATGATGTGAAATGGATGTTATGGATGCAATTTTATTATTAATGTAGATGATGTGAATCAAAATGCAAATGTAAATGTTAATGTTTATGAAATGAAAATGTAATATGAAATGAATTATCAAATGAATGACTTATGCATATGATATGAATATAATGAAATGATGATGAAAAATGTAAATGCCAAGATAATGATAAAATAAATGATGCTGAAATGATGTGAATGATAACAGAATGAGATGTAACAAATGTCCAGTCGTACTCAATTGTTGTCTGAAAAGATACCCAAGAAGTTTGGTCAACCCTCAAAAATCTATGTAAACAACCCTCAAAATACAAATCTAGATGAATCATGCAGTCCTAGAATACAATAATGAACCATTCTCCTTGTTGCCATTTCATGTTGTGCTTGGTTTTCATCATTGACCTTTTTGATATGTTGAAAGTTAGTACAAGCATCAAAGGGTATGTTAGCACCAATGATGACCTGAGTACTGCTTTCATGATGTTTGATATAGCAAGTTAATACAAGCATCGAGGTATAATTGAACCGAGATGATTTGAGTATTGCTTGCAGAAACAGACAAAAGTTAACCATTTTCCTATGCAAATTCTGAAATGTCATCAATGATACATTGTAGAGCATGTCCCACGAAAAAAATTGCACAATACTAATGGTTAGCTTACAGACAACAAGCAAAGAAAAATCATACTTCTTCCTTGTGATTCTAGTTTAATACACCATTGAATCACTCCAAAGACATGATGTCATCAAATATCAAATGACACTTGCAACTTATTGCTTTAAGTTTATCATTCATTTTATTCAGATTTAAGATCATCCAATTTATTCATTTGTCAAAACACTCATGTCGTCTCATTGTAATTGGACAAGTTTGTTGTTTCCGATATTTGATTCTAGACACATGTTGTCGTTTGCTCAAAAAAGCTCCAAGAAGCGAATTGCCCCCTAGTGACCTTGTACTTCGACTCTTGCTAGACACAACTACTGCTAAGGAAAATCCTAATTCATCAAGCCATGATGAGGTCCTTGTCATTTCAAGGAGATGATGCGATGCAAACTGTGATGGCGAGGCATGTGTGTGATGCCGATGAAAGATGAATGTGCAAAAGGAATCCAAATAGATGAGAGAGCCAAACAAAATCACAAACAATGCCTGTTTGCTAGGTTTCACCGTTTGTTTTTATTGCACCTTTTCCTGATTTTATAATTTTTTTTGCTATTACCAAGACACCTGTTTGCCAGGCTTTCATCAAGGCAACGGTTTTTTTTTTTCTTTTTTTTTTTTTTGTATTTTTGCTCTTTTTGATTTTTTTGTATTTTCTCACGACTTTTTATATTGTTTTTGATATTTTCGTAGGACTTTTTATATTGTTTTTGATATTTCTTCAAGACTTTTTATATTTTTTTTGATATTTGTTTAGGACTTTTTATATTGTTTTTGATATTTTCTCAGGCTTAAAAATTCTTCAGATGAATGTTGTTGGTTGGATCTTCAAACAAGTCCCCTTCTGTAGTTGACAACTGATATGCCCTCGATCCGTATGCTGCAATGATAACGAAAGGGCCCAACCAATTAGGTTCAAACTTGCCTTTCTTTTCTCGATCCTGTTGATTATGAGGGTTTTCTTTGAGAACCAAGTCACCCACTTGAAAAGTTTGTGGTTTGACTCTGTGATTGTAGCTGCGGGACATAACTTGTTGATATCCCTTCAAATGATTAACTGAAGTTTGACGCCATTCATCAAGCAGTTCTAGCTCTTGCAACCTTGATACTATATAGTCTTCATCATTGATTAACCCTTTGAGTGATACTCAAAGTGAAGGAATCTCAACTTCTAGTGGTAGAATAGCTTCCACTCCATAGACCAAAGCATAGGGAGTAGCACCTATTGGTGTGCGAATGCTTGTTTTGTATGCCCATAATGTTGGATTTAATTGGACATGCCATTCACATCCTGCTTCATTCACCGTTTTCTTCAAAATATTCAGAATTGTTTTGTTTGAAGCCTCAGCTTGACCATTCCCTTGTGGATAGTAACGTGTAGAGAACCTGTGTTGGATGCGAAATCTTTCACATAACTCATCAACATCTTGATTTTTAAAGGGTCATCCATTGTCTATGATAATGGAGTTGGGAATACCATATCGGCAGATGATATAGTTCAAAATGAATGAAGAGATTTTTTTTCCAGTAACAGTTGTTAGGGGAATAGCTTCAATCCATTTAGTGAAATAATCAATAGCTGTAATGATAAATTTATGTCCATTTGAAGATGATGGGTGTATCTTACCAACCAAGTCCAATCCCCACTGAGCGAAAGGCCATGTTGTGGTGAAAGGTTGTAATTCCTGAGTAGGAGCGTGAATGAGATTCCCATGAATTTGACATTTCGCACATTTCTTCACAAAGATGAATGATTCTTTCTCCATGGTCGGCCAATAATAACCTAATCTCACAAGTTTCTTTGCTAAGGTTAGTCCACTTGAGTGTGTCCCACAAATTCCACCAGGAAATTCTTGTAAGGCCTTTTTGGATTCATCGCGTTTGAGACATCTAAGGAGGGTACCATCCAGACCACGCCGGTATAAGACGTCAACACTTAAGGTGTAACGAGATGATTGATGGATGAAATTTATTTTCTGATTTCTAGACAAGTCTAAGGGTAAAATAGTATCCTTTAGGTAAGTGTAAATTTGGCCATATAAGGGAGAATCAAAACTGGTTAAATGGCAAATGATTTGAGTTTCGGGATTGTCATGGGTGGGAGAAAACAATTGTTCCACCAGGAAATCGTACCGTGTTTGATTCTCTATTAACTGGAGTAGAGAGGCAATTGTAGCCATGGCATCTGCTGCTTTATTATCAATACATGGAATTTGTATGAACTTGATGTTAACAAATTATTTCTTGAAATCATCCACCATTCTTTTGTAAGGTAGAAACTCGTCATCTTTAGTGTGATATTCATCGTTGATTTGATTTATAACAAGTTGTGAATCACTAAAAACTTGAAGTTCTGTGATTTTCCAGTCTACTGTAATTTTTATGCCAATTACTAATGCCTCATACTCAGCTATGTTGTTTGTGCAAGGAACATTAGCCGATAAGATTTTGGAATTGTATTTCCTTGAGGTGTAATAAAAATGATCCCCGCTCCTGAACCATGTTGAGTTTAAGAACCATCAAAGTAGAGTGCCCATGATTGTTGGATAACTGCTGTGAATACATCGGCATCAGGAAAATCAATGTGTATTGGGTGTTCTACTGGTATTGGTGCTTTTGCTAACTGATCCACAATTACCTGTCCCTTGATATCTTTCTGATCCACATAATGAATATCAAATTCTCTTAGGATCATAACCCATTTAGCTAACCTGCCAGTTAAGGTTGCCTTACATAGAAGATATTTAAGTGGGTAAATCTTAGCCACAAGATTTACTGTATGAGTTAGCATGTAGTGTCGTAACTTTTGAGAAGTGAACACCACTGCTAAGCAAGATTTTTCAATGAAGGTATAATTTAGCTCATGACTTGTCAAGGTTCAACTGACGTAATAAATTGCTCGCTCTTTTCCTGAATTGTCTTCCTATGCTAATAATGCTCCTAAAGATACTTCCATGGCAAAAATATATAATATGAGAAGGGCACCTTGCACTGGTGGAATCAATATTGGTGGATTCATGAGATACTACTTTATCTGATCAAATGTGGCTTCGCATTTGTCTTCCCACTTAAATGGAATATTCTTGTGTAAAAGGAGTGTAAATGGTAAACTTTTATCTACCAGTTGAGCAATGAATCTTCGAATGGATTGTAACCGTCCCTGCAAAGAGTGTAGTTGACTAATGTTCCTTGGTGGTGGCATATCAAGAATTGCCTATACTTTAGCTGGATCCACTTCAATTCCCTTTTCTGATACAATGTAACATAGTAGCTTTCAAGATTTCACTCCAAAGACACATTTCTTTGGATTAAGTCTCACTTTGAATTGTTCCATTCTTTTAAAAAATTTAGATAAGATATCTATGTGTCCTTCCCTAGTGTTAGATTTGGCGAGGAAATCATCAACGTAATCTTCAATGAATGTATGCATCATATCATTAAAAATCATTGTCATTGCTCGTTGGTTTGTAGCTCCTGCATTCTTCAACCCAAATGGCATTACGTTCCAACAATAAGTACCCCAAGGACATGTGAACGTTGTTTTATCCTGATCCTCTGGTGCAATCTTTATCTGGTTGTATCCTGAAAATCCATCCATTAATGAGTACATTGCATGCCCAACCATCAAATCAACAATCATATCTATGTTGGGTAGAGGAAAATCATCTTTAGGACATGCTTTGTTCAAATCCCTGAAATCTGTGCAAATTATGATCCTTCCATCTGGCTTTGAAATAGGTACGATATTGGAGATCCATTTTGCATAGTCCATAGACCGAATGAATCCGAAATCTAAAATCTTTTTTAATTCCTCTTTAACCAGTAATGCAACATGTGGATGCATCTTTCTGAGTTTCTAATTCACAGGTTTTGCCCCCGGCGCAATAGATAGATGATGCATGATGAGATCTGGGTCTAATCCAGGCATATATGCGTAGGACCATGCAAAATTGATTTGATTATCTTTGAGAAATTCCGCGAATCTAGGTATTTCCTCTTCTGTTAGAGATGCAGCCAATTGCAAAACTTTGGGCTTTTCTATAGTACCTATATTGAGTGCCTTTGTTGGTTCGATTAAAATAGAAGACCTTTCCTGATAATGCTCCGGAAGAGTGTCAAGTTTCCCATCCTTTGGTGCCTTTGAAAGGTTTTCACCATTGGATACACTTTTTATTTTTCTCTTTTCTTGATCTAATACTACCTTTGTTAGGTTTTCACCATTAGATCTTTCTTTTATGTTATTTATTTCGTAGCTGAGAAATGTGGTACTTTCCTGTCGAAAACTCTGATCTTGTGATTCCCTGGTGGAACTTGTTTCCGGTTGGGATGAACAAAGAAAATTTATGATGGTTTCGTCATTAGGAAAAGTTGGGACATCAATGGGTGTGATTTGTTCCCAATCGATGAGTTCGAGATAGACCAAAGGAAATGGATCATTAGGATGAGTAAGGTCGCTGGCTGTTAGGGTCATGATGCTATTGTTAACATCATCATAAGGGAGGTCTAGGATGGCATCCTCTTGTGAATGATATCTCTCGCTTTGAATTGAATCAGTTTCACTTGAATCATGATCGCTTTGTAGGACGTAATCAAGTGGAGGCCTTGAGCTTTCCCCTTGTAAGAATGTAGGTGTGTATTTGTGTATGACATCCACCCTTTTCTCTGAGATAAAATTATCATCAGAGAAGTCGTCCCATTCATATTCATTGGAGTCAGTGTCAAAATTGTTTGCGTGAATTCTCAAGATTGTTTCAGTTAACTCCTCTTTAGACCTTCTTTGTATCACTTCTTCCTTTGTGTCTTCACCATATCCTAACCCAGTCTTATCATTTAGGTGCATTGTTTTTATTTGGACAGGTTCAACAATACCCTCTTTCCTTTTACCTATAGGGCCATTTCTTTCATAACCCATTTGTTGCATGATAGCATAACCCTTTCCATATTGTTCTGTGGGCAACTTGAGATGTTGTACCAATTCTTCTTCATCTTTATAGAGCCAATCGAGGATAGCTCTATCTTCCGTTTCATTTTCGTTGATAAATACTCCATTAAACTTGGTGATGGGAATTGAAGCTGAGGCTAGAGCTGCTGTAGCCTATTGTATGGATGTCGATGGTTGACCATGGGATCTTGGAGATATGGGTAAATTAGAGAGAGACAAATAATATTCTCCCACTCCATTATCTTTCAATTTTAGCTTTGTGCCAAAATTACTTATCATTTCACTTGCTTGTTCATTGTACTTGGAGGTAGAGATGGCCAAGGCCTCTCTATTGTGTGGGACGAGTGTGTCCTGAGTTGCTCTTAGGTTAGAGCAAGTTTGATTGCTAATGTGATCATCAGGTATTGTTACTTCCTGTCCATCATATGAAAAATTAAAACATTGATGATAAGTAGATGGAACAACTTGCATGTCGTGAATCCATGGACGACCCAAGAGTATGTTATAAGTTAGATCTCGATCTAGAACCTGAAAAAAGGTATTCTTCACAACAGGTCCCACTCTTATTGGTATCATGATGAGGCCTTTGGAAGTCCTTTCCTCATCATCATATGCCTTTATTGTAATCTTCCTTCGTGAATCTATAGATTCTACTGAATATCCCAAAGCGAGGATCAATTTTAAAGTACAAATGTTTAATCTGGCTCCCCCATCTATGAGGACATGTCTAATGTGGGATTTGTGAACCATGACCTCTAAGTATAGTGATGAATTATGCGGATGGGTTATGGATGAGTCATCCTTTTCAGAAAAGGATAAGCATGCGGTTGCGGGCAAGTATCCCACCATGGCTTGAAATTTATTGATATCCAGATTAGGGGATACAGTTGTATCAACAAGGGCCTTTTCCAGGATGTCCTTATGTGCAGGTGATAACTTTAAAATCTCCAAGATAGAAATTTGGGCTGATGTTTTTCATAGTTGATCAACCAAATTGTATTGACTTGGAGGGGGAATTGCCGCTTTAGATGAGATTCCTTTGACAATGATTTTGGCTTGTCCCCTGGTGGTAGCATTGACTTCTCAATATTCTTGCTTACCTTTGATTCAGATAGCGTTGATTTGCGGATCGTCAGTATAAATATGATTGATAATGACGTCATGGACATAATTAACATTCTTGCCTTTGTCACCCGAAGATTCTCCTTTTCGATAATTGGGGAGAGGATCCTTGAATGCTTGATGGTCATTATTGACATGATGTCCCTCAACCGTGATGGTATGGTTATCAATCAAATCCTGAACAATATTCTTCAATCCTTGGCAATTTTTTGTCTTATGACCTTTACACCTATGATAATCACAAAAGTGTGAGTCATTCCACGATGGTGGTTTAACTCAAGGTTCATAGTCTCTTTGTGGTGGTAATGTAATAGCATTTTGATTCAATAAATCTTTGAGAATGGATTCCAAAGATTGGTCCAAGGGAGTGAAACTCTATCGATTCAAAAAATATGGAGATCTGGGCATATTTGAATTTTGATTATTGCTAAAATTATTTCCACGATTATTAGTTGTGCTCCCTTGATTGGAAACATTGCCTTGGGTGCTAGAATTTCCAACATTATTGCTACGTTGAACACTTGACACACTAAGGACGGTAGGCTTCGCATTCACATTGTTAGCATCTACTACCCCATCATTCACAACATTTTTATTTCGAGTCCAAAATCGTGACTTGTCATTGTTGTTATTATGGTTGTTGTTGTTGTACAAATTTGAACTTTCTTTATCAATTTTCAGAACTCCACGCTTGATCAAAGCACCTTCAATAGTAATCGTGTTTTCAATCAATTTCTCAAATGATTGAGGACAGTGAAGATTTAGTCTGTAACTCATTTCATGATTCAAACTATAGATAAAGATCTCCATCTTTTCTATTTCAGGAACAGGGCGAGAGTATCTAGCAAACACCCTTCTCTACCTTTGCAAAAATGTAGTGAAAGATTCCCCTACTTTTTGTTTCACCTTACAAAGATCAAGCATGATTATCTGGTGTTGTATGTTGTAGGAGTATTGTGATATAAACTTGTTTATTAACTCCTCAAAGGTTTTGATGGAGGGAGTGATCTTTGAAAGCCACTCCATGGATTGTCCACCCAAACTTCGTGGAAACAATCACATTAAGTAGTTATCGTCATGAGCAAATTCTAAGCTCATATTTCGGAAATCTCGCACATGTTCAATGGGGTCATCTTTTCCCATTATACCTATCAAATTTAGGGATTTCACAATGTTTTGGAAAAGGAATCATTCGAAGACTCCTATCAAAAGGATAAGGACATATGTCATCGAAAACATACTTCTTTGTGGTGCCCCCTTGAATTTCTTTTATTTTCCCTTGTAATTATTTGATCTGTTGAGTGAGGGCACTAAAATCATTAGGAGGAGTTTCAGGATTTTCTTTAATCCCTTCTGTGTCAAAATCAACAAGTAACTTAGCTCCTTGATTAGCTAATGAAAGGAAATAACTTTCCTTGTTTCGTTCTAAAATCCTTTCCATGAGAGTATGGAATTGGAGATCCTGTTTTGCTTCTTGGAGATTTTCTTCTGTTATCTCTTCAGTATTTGAATTATGATAGGGGATCTCTTCCCTTTCACTATTATCACCCATTTTTCTTACTGTACTTTCATCTTTTTCTATGTGCTTTTGAGATCTTGTGACAACATGCATAAGCTTTACTCAACTTCTAATAACCTTGCTCAAAATGATGAAATAGTGCAATGTTTGATCGATATGAAAGTCAGGATAGAATGAAGATTCTATGACTTAAAAGATTTTTAATCTTTAGCTTGTGATTCCCTGATTGAAAGGATGAAAATCCTGTTTGCGGGAATTAAACCAAAGATCAAAAAGATAGATGATTTTTCACTTTGTGAGGTTTGATCATAGCTTTGTAAAAAGATGAGTTTGATGAATACCTAATGTGCTTGAGTTCTCTATTGCTGAATTTGACTAGGATGAGTAGCGTATGTAATTGCAGGTTGGGGAATATAAGAAGAACGAATACGCTGACTATGGTTGTGCCTTTGAGAAAGGGCTCTTCTTTGAAAGAAGGCTCGTGAGTGTAAAGGTTCTACAACATAATCATTAGTGAAACCTCTAATATAGTCGTGATATCGGTGAATAAAGGTCCTGTGTTCAAGGAAGACCTTTCGACTTTGGTATAGAAATTTCCTCTTTTTCAATAACTTCTTATGACTGAGAGATTTCTTTGGCTTTCTAATCTTCCTTTCTAGAGACTTCTTGGAAAAATTTGCAAACTTCCAAAATCTGAGCATGGAAAAGACTAGATTGGGAAGATCGATTTCTGAATGTCAGAAAGTTACCTAGGTTCAGAAAACACATGCACCGAAACACAACACAGATGCACCGAAACAGACTCCCTATGCGCCAAAACAGAACACAGATGCGTCGAAACAGAGAATGGATGCACTGAAATAGAGCATGGATGTGTCAAAACAAAGCACAAATACGCTGAAACATAGCACAGATGCACTGAAATAGAGCACAAATGTGCTGAAATAGAGCACAGATGCGTCAAAATAGAGCACATATGCGCCGAAACAGAGCACAGATGCACCAAAACAGAGTAGCAATGTGCCGAAACAGAGCAGCAATGCACCGAAACAAACTAGGGATGCGCTAAATTATCCATTTAGACTTCTAAGACAGACATGTTTGAACAGTTTGATATTTTTGGATGATCTTAATCTGATTTAAATGTGAAAAAACAACATAGAGAGGCAGACAATTGTTTTTTTAATCCTAAAATCTAAACAAAGAGTGTATGATCTTGAGGTTGTCACAGGTTTTAAACAAGATAAGCTTTCCAAGTAGACTCACTCTTAGTTGTCAAATAGGTCATCATCGTAATCACAGCCCACAACTTAAAATCATGTCGACTCACACAGCCATGTCACCCTCTAGAGGGCGCCCGTGTTTTTGTCTTTTCCAGGTGCGTACTCAAGGTGACGGAAGTGGATACCGAATCCCCTGAGAAAACAATCTGTGGCAACGATATGGTGAGTGTCTTGGGGGCAGATTCTTCCCTCCCCTTGCACTGTGATTAAGATGATGTTTGGATATTGACACGGCTAGCTTTCTACACTATGGTTCGTAGTCAAGGTTTCTGTTCGACGCAACAATGGATAAAATCCCTCAGGAGACCTCCCAAACTTTAGAACAAAGGCTTTGAGGATGGTTATCTTGCACAGTGCCGTCGAATTACGGACTTTCCCCGAATTCGCTTTTGATTATAGTGGGTTGGAAAACCTAGCTTTGGTTGTTCCCACTTAGGTCGTTCCTCTTGGGTGAGTACTTTTTCCCACAAGAGTAGGCCCTCTAAAGGATGTAATAAAGCATAAACATTGCATGAAAATAAAAAGGCAGTCTGGTATTTTGGTCACCGAGTTAAGGGGAGAGCATAAACCTATTGCCACAAACAAAGCAAACAATGTTCTTTTTATAGCACCAAATGACAATGATCTAAACTAAGTGAAGATATTGCTTCACAAAAGGCATGGGGTTCATTTTAACTGCAAAATACCGTGTGGTGACTACCCTAGGATTGATAGATTCCATATTTTAAATTTCTATCCTAAGATTGGTTCATTTTCCTAAAAAACTGAAATAAAAAATCTTGTCCGTGGATGGCGTCATAATCAAAATTTTTGTTTACAAACCCCCTGCATGTGCTAAAAAATATGTCCCCAATGCGCCAAAACAGTTACTAGATGCGCTAAAAGATCAATCCGGGATGCGCCGAAATAGTCCCTGAATGTGCCGAAATAGTCCCTGAATGCGCCGAAACAGTCTCTGGATGCGCCGAATTAGTTTGTAGATGCACTGAAACAGTCCTTCTATGCGCCAGAAGAAAGCTCGTATACACCAAAGTGCAACTCCAGTCCATCACCTATCCAGAAAATTCCTGCGAATAAAAAGATTAAAACGGGTGGATGCCCCACGGTGGGCGCCAGAAATTTGTTGTTAGAAAATGTGGATTAATCAAACATTAAACTAACACACCGATAAGACATTATATTAAATAAATCTAACTAGAAAGCATAAATGCAAACTCTAATGACATTAACTTCTTAAAATTCGTCCCATCGTCCTCTATCTCCAAGGATTTGATTAAAGATGCTAGCTCTCAATTGTGTAAGCAACAGCTTGTTGAAATGGCAACTTAAGAGAATGAGATTAATTGAAAATGCATGTGTATGACTATGTGATTTAAGCTATGAAATTGAAATGCTATGATGCTAGAATTCTGATAATATTGAAATGCAACTATAGTAACTGCGTATGAAATCTAAGATTCGAGGTGTGTCCTTTTCAACTCATAAGAGGACTGTATTTATAGATTTTTGAAGGCAAGAAATCCATCTGGCGAGGGTCAATAGTTGAGATTCAAGCCTGTAAAATGAATGGTGAGAGATCAAGAAGTTGAGAAAAAGATGGAAGATGTTTCCATAAATTAAATGAATGAATATTTAATTTACGTGTGAGAGATGATAAAAGCGCTTTAATTAAATATATAAAATATTTAATTAAATATGGAGAGAAGAAATTTTCTAATTAAATATTATAGAATATTTAATTATTGAGGCAAGAAATCTTTTAATTAAATATTGCAAATATTTAATTAAGTGGAGGAGAATAAAGAATTAGAAAGAAAGCGTTTAATTAAATATTGGAAATATTTATCTATGGAAGAAAGAAAGCTTTTAAATATTGAAAATATTTAATTAAGTGGAAGAGAAGAAAGCGCTTTAATTAAATATTTGAAATATTTAATTAAATGTGAGATGAAAAATATTATTTAAATTTAAAATTTAAACTTGTGATAATTAATATAAATAAATTGTGAAATCTATTTATTTAATTAAGAGGAAAATAATTAAATAAACTTATTTATTTAATTAAACTAGAAGAATTGAGAAAATGAACAGTATAAATAAATAATTAAATTTATTTATATGTAGATGACTTAAGAATATTAATTAAATAATTCATATTTAATTAACTAACAGGTTTGATTAACCGTGGCCATTTTTAGATGTGTACAAAATACAACCTAGATTTGTATTTATGTTGTATTCTTGGTTATGTATGTCCTTATATAGGACACCATTTTCCTTCTATGTAGTAGCAACCCGAATTATGATGCATGCAACTACTAGTGTGGCCATGCTATATTTTTAGCTTGGGGAAGCAAGCCTAGGAATCATTGACCATCTAAGAAATCACAAAATCCATGCATTGAATACACTTCTCAATCATGTCATGTGTGGTCCTTGAAAACTCTAGGAATTTGACTGCTAGTGTAAATCTTTCCATAGAATCTTTCACTTCTCTACAATAAGACTTCTCAAGAGAATTGATTGAATTAAGGGATCCCATTGATATCTTTGGATCTTCGATTGTTTTGTAGATTTTCTTTATTTATTCCTTCGCCATATTAGAATTGACCTATAGGTGATCACTCTTCTCAATTAATCCCTTTATAGTGTGTACTTATGTTTCCATTTTGATATATAATTTTTTAACCCTCATATCTTTTCCATCCATTTTCTATTTCATGGCTACCATCTAGTGGTGGAGGTAATAGTGTTATTTTTCTCTTGGATAAGCTATGATTTTAATTCCTCTACCTATTTATCAATTTATTTTGATAGCTATTTTTACATCCTTTTGGACTTGGTAGTAGTGGTATCTGTTTTGATCTATAGATTTATCTAGTTGATTCTTGGACACATCATCCTACATGCCCTCTACTTCCATAACCTTATTAGACATCATAGTTGCATGACCCTCCAAGGCCTTTATTTTTACCTCACATTTTAAGGAAGCTAAGGTAGTAGAACAACTTCCTACACTAATCTTGAGATGAGGATAATGCAAAAATTTACAATCTGTACAAATTTTTCAAAAACTTAAATAGAAATAAACATAAATATCATGCATACCACAACATAGCGATTTATGTGGGGAAAACCCTTTCGAGAGAAAAACCCCACACTCCAAAATCTTCCCAATATATTATTTAGAAATCACGAAGATTACAATATACTTGTAGAGCAAGTGTCTCATAGGAGTATAACCAACTAGAAATCCAGAAGAAACATAGCCACTATTGGACTCTCAAAATACATCACAATACACAATGGTAATACAACACCCTCATAAAATAGGGTTGCCTTCTAGGGTAAGACAAGCCAAAAAAATATCTATTGTTAAATCTAAGACCTAATGATGAACAATCTAAATTTACAATAATAAAATATATATGAAATGTCGCTTTTGGGAGCATTGCCCCTGAACCCTCGTCGGGGCGCGCAACCTTCGAACCCCCTGCCGGGGGGATGAGCCCCCTGAACCCCGCAAGAGGGGTCCCCCCTACACCACCCCACACTTACCTATCACTAGTAAACATTTTGTTATATTCGGTCTAGTGATGAAGTTCATGGTTGCATGTCATGCCCTATCAAAGAAGAAGTGATGAAGTTCATGCTTGGATGTCATGCCTTATCAAAAAAGTATTATTAAAATGCATTATTACTATCAGTAGAGTTAATTTCATAATGATATATCAAGATGAGGATTAGAAGCATGACTAATAGTGGAGAGATGTTGTTGAAGGTCTACACTATGTCTTATGCTCTCTCTTGATGTTCCTGATAAAGTATGTGTTGTTGAAAGGAAGTTTTGGCCTACATAAGTTGCTTAAGTGATTCTATTTCTGAATGTTGCATTGAAGTCTATTTGGGAGAATATTCTGTATTCCTCTATTTTTGTAGTTATATTCTTGTGGTTTGGTATTTAATATTAGTGTTTTGTGGATGTTACACTCTTAACTTTTCAAGTCACCTATGTTGTTGAGGAAATTTATGTGAATTGCAAAAGGTTGGTAATGTTGTTGATTGTTTGGACTAGTTCAGGAAAAGATTTGCATTTATTCACATTGATGTCTCAGCTCCTATGGCTTGGTTAATTTTCTCTCAACATTTATGTAGTGTATCAGTTCCAATATCATGTGTTGAAGTGGTTTGCAAGATGATATGTTATTGTTATATGTCATGATTATGCATTTTGTACTTCCTAGATAAAATATTATGTATCTATTTGTTTTGTGGTGGCTATAGATGGCATGATAGTATGAAATAAATGTATGAAGGTATTTTTGGATGTTCAAGGAAAATCCCCATGTGATCCACACATTGCTAATTAGCTTCTTTGGTGCTGCATTGAGTCTTGAGTTGGCTTTCTTGGTCTTTTGTGGATATCTGGATGACAGGGCTTGTTCCTTTACTTGGGCCATGTGCTTGGAGGGCTACAACGACAATGATAGATTTGGGTCTTGACCTATCCTTCTTGGGACCAGATCAAGTAAAGTCAATGAGAAGTATGTTTATGGGCTGACAAGTTATGTGCTTCATTGTTTCATCCACGTGTTTCCTTAATCCTGACTTAGATTGATGTGCACCCGCTTGTAAACTATTTTGGATCACATTGGAAGAAGTAATTATATTGATTTTGGTCTTCTCTATCTTCAGGATAGGACCACATTATGTTTTTTGTGGCCAACTAGTTGCATTCATTTTTTATTCTCTTCTTGGCTGACCAAATTGAACAATTGAAGTGTTGGGATGGATATAAATGCAAGATCATTTCAGATTTAGCAAGATGGAGAAGGTTACATGTACAAAGAAGTGTGTGTAAATTTTACTGAATATCCAATAGAGATAGTGCTAAAGATTATGAAAGGAAAGATCAAGTGTTGTAAATGCCTCAGTCAATAGAGTGTTATGCATTGTAATTATCTCTAAATTATATGGTATCCTACTTTGAGACAATGAGTCTCATCGAGTCCCTATATCTTGCTCCTAAAGTCATGTTGTCTTTAATTCAAAAAGTCCTCGGTATCTTGCTTTAAGGAAGTGAGCAGTCCTACAAGTATTTTTTGGCAGTGAGCCTATATTGTGAGTTAACTCTCATCGTGGTTTTTCCTCATTGGGTTTTCCACGTAAATCTGGTTTTCTCCTTGTGCATGTGTGTATTATTAGTTTCTATAGTGTAAAATTTCAGCCCTTGCAATTTCACATTCATTTTTGTATTCACTTTAGTTCCCACTCCCTTAGTGTTTGTGTAGGCTCATTTTAGCCCTTGCATCAACCCTTTTCCTCTCTCAGGATGCTTAGGACCTCTTTTAGTAGCTACCTTTGTGCGCCAACTTTGTGTTGAACCTTGTGCTTTATTCATTCTCATCATTTTGTGGCATGATTTATTTAGACACTAGTACACCACACATACATCTATGCGTCGTGTTAATGTCCTGTGACATTTTGACATTTAAATGACTATTTTTGAGTGCCTTGCCATGTGTCACCTTTTGTCGGTGGTAATGGCATGAGATTCCTTGCAACGGCTTGGGAAGCTTCTTTTACCTCCTATTCTCTCTTTTAAATCCATCTCTTTCATTCTATTGGTCTCTCTGGAATTTTTTTCTCTAGCTTCTTGGCTTTTCTCTTGAATTCTATTCTCCTCCCTTGGACGTTATCTTGTCTTTCTCTCTTGATATCTTGTTGACACAAGCTCTCTAAAAATTGCTACAAAAAACTTTCAAAATATCTCATAGCACTCTTTGCAAATATCTTGGCTCTCATAAATCTGTCTCTCTCCTTGGCTTCCTCAAGCCTTGTAGGTGATATCTATCTTGTGCCTTGTGTCTTTGAGCATCTTGGGATTTCTCACATCCCCTATCTATAGATTACTTCTCTATTTCGTGATATAGGTCTCCTCCTTGAGCAGGGTTTTCTTTTATCACTCTTGCATTTATTTTATTTTTGCTTATTATTTCTCTCTATTTATCTAGCTATCCGTGGAGGTGAGAACACCAAAATGGGGTTTTGATTGAGGTAAGCCCCTAAATAGCCCCAAAATTTTTCCTCAATCTTATGTGTGTAGGTGTTGAAGATATATAATTACCAGAGGCTTCATTACGTGGGTTTTTGTAAGCACTTTCTTTCTTCTCCTTAGCTTTATCATTTATATTTTACTTAGTTAGTTTACTTTATTTTATTTAAAATTTGCTATTCTCTGTTACTTTCTCGCATTCCAAGGTTTCTTAGCAGTTAGAGTAGAAGTAGACGCTTTGTGTTTTCTATGAAATTCTTAGTTTTTAGTCCATACGAGATGCCAATTGAATGGGTGCAAAAAGTTAGCAGGGCAAATTGTGGCTAATTTTTTATATAAAAATTGAAAGGCTATAACACGAGCACGATATAACGCAAGCACATTATAAAACACTCACGTTATGGCTTGGTGTGACTGGGCCTAAGGCTCAGTCACATCAATCCTATAACATTCTCACATTATAACGTGAGCGGGTTATATCTTATTAAAACAAAAAAAAAACAAATCCAAATCATTTTATTTTCACTGTCATATTTTCTTACCCACAACCAGCAAACCCTATTATTGCGCGCTCACATTTTGGAAGCATCAAAAATTGTACTTTATTCGTTGAATAATTACAATTATTTTTCTAGGATTCTGCCACATCGACATGGAGGTCAAATAAGTAAGCATTGTTTGTTTTTTCTTGTGAATTTGTTGTTAAATATGTAAATTTAGGTTGTTTTTGATGTTCATTTCTTTAATTTGTAGGAGATGATAATCAACCTAAAAATCCTTCTCCTTCTCATGAACAAGCACATGAACAAAATCCTCAACAACCACAACAACAAACTCCTCCAAAAATTCCTCAAAATCCTCCTGGTACTCAACAAAATTTAATGGGGCAAATAGAAAATAATAAAAAATAAATTTAGTTAATCGTGAGGTTGAACGATCTTGTAAGTTCAACCTTGGAAAGAAGAACACTTACAAATTCTCTTCAATCCATGTTAACACATTTAGATGCAATTAGCAAAAAATTAAATGGTTGTGCGGATAAGAGGTAGGAGTGTAGGAATTTTTATTCAGATAAATTATCATATAAAGAAGTAAAAGATGAAAAAATATAAAATTTGATTTGTGCTCATTATTCACTAACACACGCAAAAACAAAACTGTTGACCTTAATAGCAAGAGTTTTCCTATCCATTGGTGCAACCACCAAGGGATTAGGAATAATTTTTAGGATAGGGGGTGGATGGTTTTTGACCATCCACCATGCAACAATAACGAGGTCCCCTAATATTTCTTGAGAAAAATCTACTGCAAGTTCATCCTAAAAAAAATACCCAACTATTTTGATATGAGGGACTCTAAGGGGAGAGGTGGAAGGTCGACATAGGGTAGACCAGGTGCACATCTTGATCTTCAATGATAATGGAGATGCGCACTCACTAGGCTGGCGTATGAGCACATTGCTATCCCTTCTGTCATGAAGGAGAGTGTTGAGGTGGACACTCTGCAGTCTATCAACTTTCTGGCCTAGAGTATCATCCAATGTGCCAATCCTGCAATATAGTTCCATCTAGGGGAGAGTTTGAGGGGTAGTATTCCACCCCATTCTTGTCAGGTTTGCAGGTTGACCTGTACATATGACCCCATAGATAGTCAGGAGGCTGGTGTGGAGATGGTGATGGCAGATGAAATTTTGATCGAGGCTTTCAACATCGATACTCAGGTAAATGTTGGCATGTTCATTGAATTTACTTTATTAAATTTCATTTTTGAAATGCAAGATTAACTAATTTAGTTTAATGATTGTAATTAAATTTTAGGGTCATAGTGTTGATACTAGATACACCAGCCCTCCACCTATTTTTAAGTCCACTGCACCTACCGCTGAAGTATTTAACTATTAAACAATTATAAATACTACATGTGAATAACATTGTTATATGAATGGTATTATAATATATGATTTTGAAAGTTGAATAGGCTAATATTGGAGATTTCACGAGAACACCTCCCAATGCCAGTGGAGTACAAACCTTCATGCAGGTAATAGAATAAAGAGTTTAACTAATGAATTGTACTTAATAGATTTGTATAGTTTATATTCATATTGTTGATTACATTGCATTTCACATCTTTCAAACTCAAAGCATTACTTCACATTGCATAAATAATAAATAGATGTTGATAGATGAAAAAATTTCAATTATAATATACGTTTTTAGAAAGTCAACATAAGTATTGATGCAATTACTTCAGATAGCATAAGTAATAACTAGGAGTAGCTGCCAATTGAATTTGTTTGTCATGGCATTCCATGAGAATTTGTATTGAGGCATTTTTTCAAATAGTTCATTGCCTTGTCTATGCTATAGATGCTTGGAAAAAATCTATGAAAGAATAATATTAAGCAATAGAATATACAAGGCAATGATTTATTTGAAAAATGCCTCAAAGAAATGTGGTCTCATGATGATGTCCATCACCATGAGACCCAATTTATTTGAGGAATTTTTTCAAACAACTCACCACTTTTTCTATGCTACCACATTTTCTATACATGTCTACGAAAGCATTTGATCAACTAGCTCACTTCCTTGTTGATATGGCTAAAAGCCTAAAATAGGTGCTTTCCAAAAAACTATGGATGCTTGGAAAAAATATATCAAAGAATAATAGTAAGCAATAGCATAGACAAGGCAGTGAGTAATTTGAAAAAATGCCTTGAAGAAATGTGGTCTCATGGTGATTAAATTCCATTCCATCACCATGAGACAACATATATTTGAGGCATTTTTTCAAACTACTCACTGCCTCAAGAATAGAAACCTAGCCTTTAGCCAAAATTCCCCTCCAAATCCTTTTCAAGGTCCTCATCCTCATCCTCAATTTACCAATCCATGGAAGCTTCCACCTCTTATTCCACTTGTTCATATCCCCACTCCACCCTCTTCATGTCATGATCACCCTCCATCTCATAACCAAGACCACACTATACCATCCACCCCATCCTAGCATAATAGCATAGAGAAGGCAATGAACTATTTGAAAAAATGCCTCAAAGAAATGTGGTCTCATGGTGATGGAATGCCATGACACATTTGTTTGTCATGGAATTCTGTCACCATGAAACCACATTTCTTTGAGGCATTTTTTCAAACAGTTCACTGCCTTCTCTATGCTACCACATTTTTCGTACATGTCTACCAAAGCATTTTATCAAATGATTCATCGTGTTGCTGCTATGGATAAAAGCCTAAAACACATGCTTTTGAACAAGCTATGGATAGGGAAAATAGTAAGCATGATAGAAAGAAATATATAGTTCAATAAGTGCTCAAAATTTTGTTCATTATCTCATACATTATAAGCCATGATGCACATCACTATTGTAGTTTTTGTGATTGAATAATTTATTGTTTTATTTTTGAATGTTGTAATCGGAAACACCTCTATATATCCATAGGGCAATGGAGTTTTTTGTTTCTCCTACTATAGACTCTTCAATGCCTCTCACGGGGGTATGAGGCAAATTACTAAATTTCAATTTACATTCGTTGTTATAGATGTTCGTGAAAAAACAAACGATTATTGATTCATAGTTTAATTTCTCTTTAGATGGTTTTTGCAGGGCTTCAACATGCCACAACATGGGCATGTGAATATTTCCCTCATGGAGAGTGATCATCTAGTGGCGATAAGTGATTAATTTGTTAAATATATCATTTTTTATAATGTAATTTCTATATATTAATGTCTTTACTTATTATTGTAACAGTTGAAGCTCAATGAGGAACTAAACCTTAGGAGGATCACCAGGAGCACCCCTCGACATCAGAGTAAACGAGTGACAAAATTATCGCCATTAGAATGACAAGCAAAGGGAAAGCATTTGTTTCGAGAGCCTGGAGAGCAATGAATTTTGATTCTAGGGTCCTTTATTGTATGCATATATGGAATTTTTGGACATATTTTGTATTTCAAATATTTGACACTGTATGCCTACATGACATTATTGTAAGCTTATATGGCTATTTTGTATATATTTTATAGTTATATCGACATATATTGATGTATGCCTACATGAATATTTGGTTAATACAAATAATTTTTATCGATGGTGTCCATATTTGCATTATAAATCCATGGTTCAATAGATATGAGTTACATGTATTCAAGTGTATAATTTACAACTTACGTGTATACTTTGTGACTTACGTGTATTCCAAATGTATACTTTGCAACTTACGTTTTTTCATGCATATACCTTGTATTTATGTATATACTTTGTATTAACACATATATTATGTATTCATGTATATACTTCAAGGCTTACATTTATTTGAGTACTTGTGCTTCACTTATTCACGTGTATACTTATTAATTGGTTAACCCTAGAATTGCTCATTGCTACCCTTCATGGTTTGTCTTGAATATTTATTGATTGATGCTAAAAAACTTTATTAGTTGATACTAAACAACTTCAATATTTCCAAAAATGATTCGCCAATGATTTATCATTTACTTATGTGCTAATTCAGTATGGAATCCAAGGAATAATTTAAAAGGGATAAAACTAGGAGGAGAGGGAAGATGATATTTATAGTGTAACCTACTGTATCTTCTCTATAAAAACCTCTAATGGCTCTTGTATGCTTTTCTATTATGTTTTCTACTTTTCATGTCCCATTTTCATAGGTGGATCATCACTTCTCTCAATTTTTTCCTTCTATTCTAGGTCCTCACCTTCGCTTGTGGTATTCTAAAATAAGCTCTAGTTTGTGGTGGGAACCTACTAAGATTCAAAGGAGTCATTAATTTTCCCCTTAGTTGTCTTGGGTGATTTTATTATTTCTTGGCTGGTTATAATGTATTTGATAGTTAATTTTGTGGAGATGAAACCTATCATTCTTTGCACTAGGAAATTTTAGGTAGACTCCTCTTCAATAAGAACTAGAGTTAATTGTTCCTTTTGTTTTCTTTGAAATACTCATTGGAGTGGGGTCAGGATAATTTAAAATGAAATATATGGTTGAGTAGATGCATAGGTTGTGAATTGTTTCTAGCACCAAATCTACCTATGTAATTAGCTACTTGGTTTGGAAACTTGAAGGTTTTGATTTTTTCTCCTTTTTCATCACCAAGTGATATTACTGTTATTTCACTTACTTGGATTTGAGGCTTTTTTAGAGTGAAGGAAGAGGTAGGATTGAAACGATCCTTCTCATATATGTCATCCCATTTATTACCAAGGAAAAGTGACTTGGGTTTTCCACCATGCGTCCAACTTCTTGCCCATATTTTAAACAATTACTTATTCTATATTCACTCCAACCTAGCTTCTTCAAACAATTCATTTTTTAATTATAGGTGATATGCAAAAAAATTCTTCTAGAACATTTGATATGATTGTGAAGGATTAGGAATAGGGGTTGTAATATCTCATGTATCAACGTGTATTTATACCTCTTCTTTGGGATATTTTTAGCTTCTACTTATGGTCAAGGCTCTAGTGTGAACTTATTAATGTCATTGTTCATGATTATCTTTAGCTAGGTCATAAGCCACCATGTGGGCTCATATTTCAATTGACCTATGACTAGATTTTGCTATAAATCTTTCAATTTTTTCTAGAATCTTAAAAAAATTCCTCTTTACAACAACCATATTGTTGTGAGGGCAAGAAGGATAATTAAAAAATGTCTTTCCCTTGCTAGACTTGAGGATGATCATACAATATTTTAAGAGTCATGTAGCCTTCTCATTTGTGACTAGATCCATAATAGGAATAAGAAAGTTACCTAAATACTAATATTAATAATAATCAATTCAATGTAAGTATGATATCCACATAGTAATTAGATCATAGCCCATTAGAGAATGAAAAGGTTTAGGATTTACTCAACTATTTTGACACCCAGATGTTTTACCTCTTTCATGCAATCATATGCTTTTGGTGTGAAAAATTTAGACTTATCAACTGGCATGCAAATCTTTCTCTTTTCCTTTGTTTTGCATGCCATCATAAGGGATCGAGTCGGTTGAATGCAGCTCAAAGTGATTAGACATGTTTGGGTGTGAAAGAGGACTATGCGTAGTGTAAAAATACCCATTCAGATGTTTTTGAATAGTTTTTTTGGTCATACGAGTTGCAAAATGAAAGTTGCACTACTTTGCAACTTTACACTGCTTGCATTTGATAATTTTTTTCTCAACTGAAAAGTCATCACCACAGGAAAAAGCCTCTGAGATAGAAAAAACCAAGAGAGGTTATTGTAGAGGGTCCCAAAAAAATCTCATAGCTTGAAACAAAGAGTTTGTAAGTGTCACAAATTCTGAGTTATAACCCTTCAAAGATTGCAACCATTTTGTACTTTGGACTCTTAAGCGATCAAGCCGGTTGAAGGTAAGTTAGAGTGATTGGGCATGTTTGGGTGTGAAAGAGAACCATTTCTAGCATAAAATACCCATCTAGACATGTTGGAACAATATTTTTGGTCGTACAAGTTGTAGAACGAAAGTTGGACCACTTTGCAACTTTACACTATTTGTATTTCACAATTTTTTCCTCAACTAAAAATTCGTCACCATGAGAAAAAGCATATGAGATAGAAAAAACTGAGAGAGGTTATTGTACAGGGTACCAAAATGATCCCATAGCCTTAGATGAAGATTTTGTAAGCATCATGGTTTTTGAGTTATAGTCCACCAAAGATTGAAATCATTTTGCACTTTGGAATCTTAAGAGATCGAGCTGGTTGAACGTAGCTCAAAGTGATTAGGCATGTTTGGGTGCAAAAAAGGACCATGCCTAGAATAAACATACCCATGTACGTGTGTTAGAATAGTCTGTTTGGTTGTACGAGTTGCAAAATGAAAGTTGCACCACTTTGCAACTTTACAGTACTTGCATTTGACAATTTTTTCCTTAATTGAAAAGTCATCACCACGGGAAAACACCTCCGAGATAGAAAAAACTAAGAGAGGTTATTGTAGAGGGTCCCAACGTGATCTTGTAGCCTTAGATGGAGAGTTTTTAAGCATCACAATTTTTGAGTTGTAGCCTGTTGAAGATTGCAACTATTTTGCACTTTTGACTCTTAAGGGATCGAGTCAGTTGAACATAGCTCAGAGTGATTGGGCGTGTTTGGGTGCGAAAGAGTACTATGTCTAGCATAAGAATACCCATATGAATGTGTTGAAATAGTCCATTTGGTCGTATGAGTTGGAGAATTAAAGTCGCACCACTTTGCAACTTTACACTACTTGCATTTGACAACTTTTTCCTCAACTGAAAAGTCATCACCATGGAAAAATGCCTCTGAGATAGAAAAAACTAAGAGGTTATTGTAGAGGGGCCTAATGCGATCTTGTAACCTTAGAGAGAGATTTTTTAAGCATCACAATTTCCAAATTATAGCCCATCAAATATTGCATCCATTTTGCACCTTGGACTCTCAAAGGATCGAGTCGGTTGAACATAGGTCAGACTGATTGGGTTTGTTTGGGTATGAAAGAAAACCATTCCTAGCATAAAAGTACCCATCCAAACATGTTGGAATAGTCTGTTTGGTCGTATGAGTTGCAAAATGAAAGTTGCACCACTTTGCATCTTTATACTACTTACATTTGATAAATTTTTCCTCAACTAGAAAGTCATCACCATAAGAAAATACCTCTAAGATAGCAAAAATTGAGAAATTTTATTGTAGAGGGTCCCAACATGATTTCATAGCCTCAGATGAAGAGTTTTTAAGAATCATGGTTTTTGAGTTATAGCCGTCAAATATTGCAACCATTTTGCACTTTGGATTCTCAAGGAATCGAGCCGGTTGAACATAGCTCAGAGTGATTGGACATATTTGGGCATGAAAGAGGACCATGCATAGCATAAAAATACCAATATGGGCATGTTGAAACAATTTGTTTGGTCATACGAGTTACAAAATGAAATTTGCACCACTTTGCAACTTTACACTGCTTGCATTTGACAACTTTTTCCTCAAGTGAAAAGTCATCACCACGGGAAAACACCTTCGAGATAGAAAAAAATGAGAGAGTTTATTGGAGAGGGACCCAACATGATCCTATAGCCTTAGAGAGAGAGTTTTTAAGTGTCACGGTTTTTGAGTTATAACCTGTGTTGAAGAAGTGGAGAGTTGCAAACATTATAGATAGGAAATATTGTATGATTTTTTTTCACGCTTTGTTATCTTCAAAAATGCGATTTCTTATGTATTCATTCTTATTTGTTTGTGTCTAATCATATCATGATCTTGTTGGTGATCCATGCCTCATTTTGTATGATTTCATGTTGCTATATCAAAAAAAAGATACAATAGGTACATTAGATTATTGAATATTCGAGTTTAAGCATCATGATGCAAATTTTATTGAATATCTAGCAAAGATAGTGCAAAAGATTGTGAAAGGAAAGATCAAGTGTGTTATAAAAGCCTTAGTAAAAAATTTATTGTGTTGGAAAATTATTGAAATTCTCTAAATTATATTGTATCCTGCTCTGAGATAGTGAGTCTCATTAGGTCCTTGTATCTTACTCCTAAAGTCATGTTGTTTTCAATTCACCAAGTCCTTTATATCTTGCTTTAAGATAGTGAGCCTTCCTACAAGTCTTTTTTAGTAGTGAGCATATATTGTGAGTTAACTCTCACCATGGTTTTTCCACATAAATCTGGTGTTCTCCTTGTGCATGTGTGTGTTCTTAGTTTCCTTTTCTTTGTTGTTGTATAGGAGCGAATTTGTACCCCTTGTGCAAATTCCCCTTTTGCATCCCATCACATTAGAAAATAAAACCCAAAGGAAAAATTCCACATCACTCACCTGCCTTCCATCCACTTGGCATTTTTCCTATGTGTTAGTGGGGGAATATTTGTCAGGGACATGAGCACAATGCGTAGATGTCTGCGCAACGCACTGTCATCCCTGACAAATTTCTGCCTCTGGAATTCGTAGGGATGTTATGTTCTCCATTGGGAATGAAGAATAATGCCTCTATGTCCACCAAACTACTTGAAAAAAACTCTTTCCCTCCCATTTTGGTCTTCCAATGCCTATCTTTCAACTTCACTTCATCTTCTTGATCTCTTTAGCAATCTATCTCATCTTCTTAAATTTTTCTCAATTTTCTTCACAATATTAGCTATTCAATTGATCTCTTGAGCACTCTCATACCATTCCATTGAGCATTAAAACAACTTGTGACTCCATCAACTTCATTTTGTACATGTTGTGCTACCATAGAAGTTGTGAGTTTGGATTCTTGCGAGACCTCCCTTCGTCACTGCTGCGATCGTGTCAACTTTGCCAAGCTCATTTCCTTGTGTTCTCCCTTCATTGGCCTTGAGAGCCTTTGGGTGGATGTGGTATTGCTTCACTCTCATTTTCCTATTATGGTTTGATAAAGTAGCATTGTATCTTTTGTAGTGTTCAATATTTTCTTTTCTATTTTTTTTATTGTATTCTCTACTTTGTGGCTTTCTTGGTTGTTCGTGGAGGTGGAAACACCAAAGCAGGGGCTTGACTGAGGCAAACCCCTATACAAAACAACACTTTTTCCTCTCTTGGCTATGTGTAGTTGAATGTGTGTGTGGAGCTCGCTGGTGAACCAGAGCCTTAGTGATTTGATTTTTTTCACCCTTACTTTCATCTACCTTGTCTATCATTTATATAGTTATTTCTCGTACTTTATAGTTCTGTTCATTTCGTTAAATTTTGTCACCTAGGCCATTAGTAGGTTTTCTCGTTTCCCATAGTACACTTTTCACTTTCTAGCTATACAGACACCAACACGCTTAAGAGATGACAATGCACCACACTATCATCTTAGACCCACACTTTCATCGTTGAGAAGAGAGTTGTTTGAGGTGCAATCTAAATTTCAAAGACCAACTCATCTAGCCCCATTTAGTTTTTCAGATCTGTAGAGTGAAAAAAGTGCTTGAGGGTTCTCTTCATTCTCAATTCTTGTCCCGTTAGCTTGAGGTAAGATAGGGAAGCCCTCCTCTCTCGACTCTTCATGACTTGGAGCCTTGGTGTGGTTGGTCCCCCTACCTTTACATTTTGGTGAACCTGACATGAACCATTTTGGTTCCATTTAGCGGTGCTGAGAGTTCCTTTCCTCGTATCCTAGGAGCATTGTAGGTGTGAGTGTTGTAAGGAATTTTTATTTACAACCGAACCTGCAACCAATAGTTGCACAGTGGGAAGGTTCTATAAGTATTGCAGATGAAAAATCTTAATTGGGTCACTGTCTAATTGTGAAACTTTTCAGGGCTCTGTGAAAGTCTCATATAGTGTATGTGATGGCCTCCTTGCACTTGCCCATTCCATTTGCACAACCTACAAGTAATTATCTTGGTATAAATTTCACCTCACAGGCCCTGTCGATGGTTTATAATAGAGAACCCTCTCCTCTATACATTCCTACTCCCCTCAATGGAAACATTGTGACAGGGGTCCTAGTTGACCTCGCGAGTCAGGTAAATGTTATTACAGAGGAGACATTATGGTTAAATTCATTGCAGAGGGAGGAATATGAAGAAATAAAGTCTACAATACATACATGACATTATCTCTCTTAAGTCATATGGCTCTATAGCTCTTTCTGCCCTAGTTGGACCTAGGGCTATAGATACAACTTTTGACGCTATTCTATAATCCCATCTATTTGGAGTAAATTTAGGAATCCCGTGGCTAGCTTCCATGAATGGAATCACTTCCATTATTCACAAATGTTTAAAGTTATCAGATGAAAGTGTTGTGCACATCATGTGTGATATTGGATATCACCCTTTGGTATTTCGTGGGGGTTATTCATTGAATCATTTTTGGCCCGCTTTGATCGGTCGGCTTCCCCCCAAAATGAACATGCTTTACCAAAACTATGTAAAGTAAAAAATCGAGGGAAAGGGAAAACTAAAAATGACCCTTCTAGTAGTGCAGTAGAAAGCTGCCCCCTCCTCTTGAAAGGGAAAGGAGAGGCTCACCTGTCCTTGGGGCACCACTTCTTCCCATATTTATAAAGAGGAGTTTTGGATGAATACTCTTGGATTTCACATAAGAAGTTTGATGGCTCCTACTTGGCGTAAAGCCAAGATTCAGATATAAGACCTTCCTATTGTACCTCCTGTACCCTGGCCCTACATGTATGGTAGAAGGAAGGCTCCCCATGGGGAATCCTCTAAGTCTCAGCCTTCCCAACCTCCTACTGCTCCTACTCCCAAGGTAGTGAATGGGAAGAGGCTCACCATAGAGGTGTTAGAGCTGAATCCCCCTGTTATCAATATAACCTCCTCTCAACCTCTCCCTCTTGCTCCCATCTAGGAGTCACTCCCTTTGTTAAAAATAGTCGTGATGGACACTCTGATGGCTGAGAAAGAGCTTTCTATCCCATCTCATCTTCTGACCTCTAGATCTTGGAGTCACAAGAACCGCCTTGCGCGCAAGCCTAGGTAAAAGGATCTGGTGGTTGAGTAGTTCGCTCTGTAGAGGGAGGGGGAGTCATCCACCTCTATTTTAGGTCTTGTTGTTATGTCCTCCTCTCTCCTCCCCTCTACTTCAGTTCAATAAGCCTCAATGTTGCTTCTGACTCCTACTGCGAGCATAAATACCCCCGACCCTAAAGATTTGTAGGTGTTTATTTCTCCTTCAGTTGAGCCCCCTCTCTTGATGTCCCTTTCGAAAATCCCAATGTTCCCTAAACTCATGAATATACCAAACACCTAGGTTGTTTCTGTCATGATTTTTTCCTCCTCCTTCATGCCTTCTTCTCGTCTGTAGGGAACTCACATCCTCCAACAAAGCGGAAGATGGAGGTTGGCCCCTCTAGTAATGGAGGGTGCAAAAGGATTCCACCTTCTTTAGAGGGTGGTTCTGCGCTAGTGTGTGCCATCCTAGTGATGGAAGAAGTTCTGGCATCCCCTAAGTTTATCACTGCTCCTAAGTCACTCAATGAGCCTAACAATGAATCTCAGGTGCTACCCCCCTCGTCCGTTGAGGTAACACATGGAACTCCTGTAAAGTGCATGTTTAACTCTTTGGATGAGATCTCGGCCCTGTCAATGATATTTTTGAAGTTGCTGACCTTTGCTGCATGAGAACTGAGTGGAAAAGACCTCAAGAGGTCTCCTTCCTTGGCTCTTGTTGCGAGAGGGTTAGAGGGTTCCCCCCTTGAAATTTCACCCTTATAGGCTCATCCACCTTCCCCATATAATGATCTATATTGGGAGGCCGATGACCTCTTGGTTGATGAGTGTTAGGGGGTGCCTCTTCTTTATCTATAGTATAGATTGTGTGTGTGTGTTTGTGTTCCCTTGTGCTTGTGTTATGTTTTCCTGGATGACCCTTGTCACCCTCGTAGGTGCATGGATACATGAGTGATAATGTGTCATAAAACTTCCTCTATTTATGGCATCATTCTTCCTCTATTATGTGTATTGATTTTTGATAAATTGAGGATGATGCAAATTGTTGGGGAATTTAATCTTTCCTTTCATGTTGACCCAATTTTTTATTTTTACTTTATTTTCTCATGCATGAACTTCATATGGTATGATATAGTAGGGGTTTGATGATAGTTCATTAAATATACTATCATTATACTTATATACATTTATGAGAAATTCTAACCCCAAAATATTAGATTGCCCCTGTGCACCTGGCTTGTGATTTCATTGTTTATTCTTACAGTTGTTATCTTTCTCTCTTCTTTGCTTGATTTGTGATGTTGTGGTGCTTAGGTGTTGTCCCTCGTGTGTGCGACAACATCACCATGATGACATCTCGCTATGTCCTGTGGGCCACAATATCACTTTGTCATTCTTATTTTTCTCTCCTTAGGATGTCACGTGCCTCTGCTTTCAACACGCACCATCCTAAGGGCCCCGACTATCATGTCAACTTTGATTTTCAGAAAATGCATTTGGTAGCCAACAAATCTTTTCTCAATTTATTTTTCAACTCATTTTTCAAAAAACACATTATCAACAAGGACCCCTAGGGGAACATGTTTCTTTTGTCATGGGTTCGCAAAGAAAGAACTTAAAAAAATTTCCTCCGAGGAGAGCAAATTTTCCTACAAGAGAAGTCTCTACCTTCCCCTCATGAGGGGGAATTTTCTTCCTTTTGAATTCATTGATGAAGTGAACATATTTTGAAAGGATTCCTTGATGTTGAATTGATTTATGAAAAAAATCCTCTTGCACTTTCAAATAGTGCATCCCTTGAGTGAACCCCTCTTCTTTTGAAGGGTTCCCAAGGAACCCCTTTGAAAGCTCTTCCTTCAATTTTTTGACTATCTGTGTGACTGTCTGCTTGTTTTCCTATGTGGCTACTTTTTTATTTCTAACATGTTTTATCTACAAATTAACATGTTGCTTTGCAGGTGTGCCTATGAAGCTGTTTTCCAGTTTTACTATGCGGAGTCCCCTTACACTGGGCTTCCGTCAAGAGAGAGTACCCGGGGGTGCCTTCTTTGTAGGTCTAAGAGCCTGTGAAGCACTTACATCCTGTGGGATTTTTCCATCATCGGTCTGTGGGACTTTAGTGTACTTTGTTCAACTTCATAGTTTCACAGAGCTACAAAATCCTTCGTTCGAACCTCCTCAGGAGAGAGTACCTATGGAGCTATTTGTCCGCCCTACACTTTCGAGCTCGCCAGATCGCGATCTTCTTCCTCAACTGTTCAGGTATAGATTTCTAACTCTTCGATCTACTTTATTGAACACTCATTGATACTCATGCTCGCAAAAGTGGGGGCAAAGTGTATAGGTGTGAATTTGCACCCCTTGTGTAAATTTTCCTTTTTCATCCCTTCACCTTAGAAAATAAAACCCGAAGGAAAAATTCCACATCACTCACCTATGTTCCATCCACTTGGCCTTTGTCCTATGTGTTAGTGGGGGAATATTTGTCGGGGATGCGAGTGCGGTGCACTGCCATCCCTGACAGATTCCCGCCTCTCAAATCTGTAGGGATGTTACGTTCTCCATTGGAAATGAATCGTAATGCCTCTGTGTCGACCAACTGGCTCTTTCCCTCCGATTTTGGTCTTCAAATGTGTATCTTTCAACTTCACTTCATCTTCTTGATCTCTTTAGCAATCTATCTGATCTTCTTAGAATTTTTCTCAATATTCTTCACAATCTTAGCTATTCACTTGATCTCTTAAGTACTCTCATACCATTCCATTGAGCATTAAAATAGCTTAAGACTCCATCAACTTTATTTTGTATGTGTTGTGCTACCATAGAAGCTACGAGTTTGGAGTTTACGAGACCTCCCTTCATCATTGTTGTGGCCGTGTCAACTTTGCCAAGATTGTTGTCTTGCATTCTCCCTTCATTGGCCTTGAGAGCCTTTGGGTGGAGGTGGTATTGCTTCACTCTCCTTTTCTTATTATGGTTTGATAGAGTAGCATTGTATCTTTTGTAGTGTTTAGTATTCTCCTTTCTATTTTCTTTATCATATTTTCTACTTTGTGGCTTTCTTGGATGTCTGTGGAGGTGGAAACACCAAAGTAGGGGTTTGACTGAGGCAAACCCAATCAAACCCCTATACAATCCAACATTTTTACCTCTCTTTTCTGTGTGCAGGTGAATGTGTGTGTGGAGCTTGTTGGAAAATTGGAGCCTCAGTGAGTTGATTTTCGTCACCCTTACTTTCATCTACCTTCTCTATCATTTATATGGTTATTTCTCATACTCTATAGTTCTATTCATTTCATTAAATTTTGTCAGCTAGGTTGTTAGTAGGTTTTCTCGTTTCCCACACTGCACTTTTCACTTTTTGGCCGTATGGATGCCAGTGAGTCACTCTGTCATCCCAAACCCGTGTTGTCATCCTCAAGAAAAGAGTTGTCTAAGGTGCAGTCTAGATTCCAGAGACTAGAACATCTAGCCCCATTTAGGTTTTTGGATTTGTAGAGTGACAGTTGCGCTTGAGGGTGCTCTTCATTCTCAATTATTGTCCTAGACACCCATTACCTTGAGATAAAATAGGGCAGCCCTCCGATCTCGACTCTCCATGACCTGGAGCCTTGGTGTGGTTGGTCCCCCTACCTTTACAGTTATAGTTCTGATTATTACCATATCTTCCATTGGTAAATTTTACTGAAGTTGTTATAGATTCAAATTGCTTTATTCTTCTTTGTCACTACTCTTCTTGAAGTTCTATCTTTATATGGTAAAGGAGTTTGAGTTGTGCTGAAAGTTTCAAGTTCCAGAAGGGGTTAATTTTTTGTGTAGACTGATTCACCCCCTGCCCCTCACCTTCTCAGTCTCTAGAAGTGTAATAAATTGTTCCCTTGGATCCTTTTTGAAGGACATTATCCTTTTTATTATTCCATAACATTCTTGACGTTCATATTGACCACCTCCATATAGTAGTCTAAGGGATACATCTAGCCTTTAATATTATCTACTAGAGGAGTAAAATGGTCAAAGTGCATGGCATCTTGAGTAGGGTTATATTTGGTGTGCACCCTTTTAGTCACAAGATTAATTTCCTAATTTTCCTTTATTTTTGTATCCTTTTGATGATACATGATATTAATCTACACCATTTGTTTATAGTATAAATTAGGATCACACATCATATTTACTTCTTGTGTCAGTTGGGTAGCCCCTACGGAGAATATGGGGGTTGTTAGGGTTACCTTCTATGTAGAAGGGAAGGGAATGATAATTAACGAGCAAGAGACTACAAAACCTTTATGGGAGATTGGGGTTTAGGGCTAGAGACTAGTGGGGGCATAGACATTTGGAATTTTGAGAGATGATAACCACCAATTGGTGGTGGAAATTGGGGAATTTGACCAACTAGGGTGATATTACAAGTAGTAGATTATTGTAAGGAGTTTTGGAGTGTAGTTTTAATAATGGGGATTGAAGGTGTTGAAAATAAATGAGGGGGGTTGGAATTGAGTATAAGTAGGTGAAGGGAGTGGATCCCTTATAGGATAAAGAGAAAAAGGGATACTAATTTTGGATAATACCATTGTGAATTGTGATCAAGAAGGGGAAGGTGAAATTTGGGTAGTAGAGTGATATGAAGTAGGGTAAATAATTCTTACCTTTGTGCTGGAAATGTTGGAGATCATGATTATTCTTCCTTCTATAGTTCCTCCTCCTTTCCAACCTCAGTAAAATTATTTTTTGGTAGTATGTCCATGTTATTGCTCTTTTCCTTTTCTTCATTCTCCCTTGGATCATCATCATCACCTGTGGTGGTCTAGAAAATATTTTTTGGCTACTATGGCTCTTTGTGATGAGGAAGTAATGGTAGACTCTCCCCTAGTTTTAGTAGATCTCCTAGTTTTCTTGCTAGTTGGTCTCTAATTAGTCATCATAGTCATGGAAGCCACCACTATTTCTTGTTGTTGTTATTGGTATTCCTAGTGATTTTTACGAAGAGTCTCATACCCTCTAAAAATTTAACACACAAATCGGTTATTTCCTTTTGACATCATCACTATGAAATCCAAAGGACTTGGTTGAGGAGGAAAATTTAATTCTTCCCCTGGATATTGGAATTGAGTGTGAGGATGCATGGATTTTTTGGTTTTGATCATATATATTTTCCCACTTGTCATCATATGGCAATTATTTTCCTACCCTTTCACCTATATGGTTTATTTCTTGCATGTTTTTCCATTAGGCAACCATTTTTTCTTCCTTCCATTCCATATTTTTAACAAGTTCTACCACTCATTTTGAAATTCAAACCTATATATATTTACCTTCTTGGGGAAGGTTTGATATAGTTGTAAAATGCGGGTTACAACTACAATGGGTCATGCATCAACCATATTTCCAATTGTTTTTTCCTTCTAGCTCCTTGTTGCCTCTATCTTAGGTTAGGGCTAGTGAGTGAACTTTCTATTAATTATTATTTATCTTCTTTAGTTGGGATGAGAAGGAATACATCAAGTTATAATTCCAATGGTATTAAGGCATATCCAATTATATATTTTGACATCCAAGAACTCTCTTTTATTTGTCTTCATCACTATGAGCTCATTACATGGTTGTGGAAAGTGATGAAAAACAAATTTACCTTTGCTTTTGCCATATTTTTGGTCTATGTTGTCCACTTTCTACATGAACCCAAATGAAAACACCCTTGTGAGTTTGTACACTTAGATTATTCATCTACCTTGATCATTGATTTATCCTAGATTACAAATAGCATCCCTTATGTAAGAAGTGTAATATAGTAATGAAGAACTTGGTAACTCTAGCTCATTATTGAGAGAGTAAAGGGTGGGAATAAGGAATTCCTACACTAAGGTATAAGATTTTGAATTATGGCAGAGGTAGGGAATCTAGATGGTTATTGGATCATATCCTTTGGTGGTGTGAACAAGATTATGTTTAAGGTTAGGATAGGGAGGTAGCTCATTGGTGCAAGATCATGTGTATTAGTAAGGATAGGTACTTCAATGGTTAGGATAATAAATTATTCAACTAATTGCACATGTGCATGTCCAAATATAAGGTGAAATCAAGTCATAACATCTCTCCTAATCTAGTCCAATTTAGCTTGTAGATAATGGCTAGCTAGCTAGGGATAGACCTTCTTATACCTTTTCGTTCATGATAAGTAGGCAATCAAATTCTATAATACTTGCATGTTACCCTAAATAGATTTACCTCCATTAGGAATTTGAGTGGAGAATCTAACTACTTGGGGTAGATATTAAAAATGAAGGTGAATTTATTTTGTACCCTCTCCTAAGTGGCATACAAACTATCATCATTGTACTAGGTGTAGTCAAGAGAGATATCAAAAAATTTCCTTATCATTCTTGTAGACATGAAATTTAAATTGAACTCCTTTTCCTTTAAATTTGATGGTTTAGGAAGACACAATTTTTTTTCTAACATAGTATAGGATGACCTTTGGGAAATTATGGATGGTGGTCACTTGATACCTAGAAAGGAAATAGGTCCATATCCTATTTGCATAATTGGATATGGAATGGAGGGGAAATTTTTGAAGGAAATTTGTTTGCACTCAGATGCACCCTCTCAAAAAGAGGTGGTGTTGGTAGAAGTGTGGTATTACTAAATAAATGCATCTTCATCTTGCACAATATCATAAATAGAATTTTGAGAGTATAGAAGAGGATTATTGGGCTTGTCCATATTTTTATCTAGGAAGATGGATACATTGGATGAATATGCTTCATCCATTTTTCATATGTTGGAGTGGAGATTGATAACTACTTGGTAGTATCCTTGCCTATTACTCTTCTACTCATTGTGATTAATTTTATAATGGTCTTGTTGCTTGTTGGTTCATCTTTAAGAGTGAGATATTTCTTTTTATCTTGCTTTCAAAAAATTGTTGGCTCACTTTTATGCTTGGAAAGAAATCAATTCTCTTGTGCAATCCTTCACTTGTCAAATAGCCAATGATACTAATGGTATTACTAACTCTAGTATTTATAATATTTCAAATTTGAATTGGAGATGGGATGATTATACATCATTATTTCACTACAAGAGTAGTTGAATTATGCCAAAACTAGATTTTTAAATTATCATTACATTGTTGTCCATATGTCTGACATGATAGGCCTATAATTAGTTTGTTTCCTACTCTTGGTTGGTTTTGTAGCTTATATGGTGTTGAAATGTGATTCATTTGATAAGAAATGTTATCTACCACCTTTTCTTCTTAGAATATATTGCCTTTGAATGGATGGTTGTGATTACATATTAAAGCCTCATTTGATAGTTCCCAAGAATTTTAATTTTCTTGGTACTAAAACTATTCTAAAATAACATGGATCATTGGATGAGTCCATCATGGAAAAATAGATGGTTAAAAATAAATTTTACCCTTTTCTTGCTATGGAATTACTTACTTTTATGGTTGATGGCCAGGATTAAAATATCTCATATAATGGATGGCTCATTGATATTTTGGATTTACTTCCTTTTAAACTTATAAAAATTAGTGGGAGCCTTAAAATTATATTTCATCAAAAATATCAATGATCTCAATTATAATTCTTTACTTAACTAGGAAGGATGGGTTAGTGAAGGATAGATGGTCCCAATTTGACTAGTTGGAAGATTAAATTACTGATGAAATTCTTGACTCAAAATTTGTAAATAGATTTATAAAAAAAACTGGATTCGTGGGGTAATTTGAAATGGAATTAGCTATGGCTAGCACTAATATTTAGGCACAAGTATTGATAGTAAGTAAAATTTTTTGGTGAACTTGCAAATTATTTACAATTTAATCCTGGAAGCTAGTCTATGATAAAATTTGGATTGAAAGAAGAAAAGAAAACAATAACGCATAAAAAATTTACAACTAAAAATGAGAAAATGATATGAAAGAGTGATAAATTCATAGAAGGGAAATATACAAATACATTACATTGAGATGAAATGAGAGAACAAGAAATGGAATTTACAAGGGAAATAGGTATACACATGGGTAAGAAGATACTTATACAAATGAATTCAAATGGATCCCATTCAACAAGATTGGTAACATAAATACATCAAGTGTTAACATATAAAATTAGTTGTATTTAATACATGTTGTGATTATATGTGTGTTATTGGATAAAGAATCCAACTTTTTAGTGTTGACTAGTTTTCACTTTGTGTTCATCCTGCTTGAGTATTAGGTTGCTTACCTTAAATTTCTGCATTTTGTCCCTTTTATCAGACTAGTTCTTAATGTTATTTTGATGCTTTCTCAAGAAATTATATGCTACTATTCTTTAATTTTATAATTGAGGTAATTTGGCCAATCTAGTACTCATTGCACCATGTTCGTCAACCTCAAGCTATAGGATCACCTCTAGAGCTAGAAGTTCTAGGAAATTTTGTAATCTTTCTCTTCTATAATTAAGGACAAGCAAGCAAGTCTAGGCTAGCAATTAAAAGGATTTCAGAATCGGGTTGCTGAAAGGCACAAAGCTATTTTCCATTCTTTCTCCATGGAATTGGGATTTTATTCTTGTAATTATTCCATAGTGGCCAAGACAACAACAAAAGAATTCCAGGCCTTGAACTTTAGACACCACACTTCAAGGAAGAACTTTGATCTTAAGAAGAAGATGTATGGTCTTTATGCTTCACAATTTCCTCTTCATAGGTCACTATTGGAGAATTTTTGGGCCAATTTACAAGATGAATTTGAGGTAAGAAAAAGGGGGTACGAAAGGTTAACAATTCCCCAGATGAAGGAATTTGAAGATATAGCAGACATTCTGGATAATGTCATTGATGATGGGATCACTTTGGATCCTCGTTATGAAATGGACGAAGTAGCCACAAAGGATTTGGATCCCACCGATTGGATGGAAAAGGAGGTAACCAAGATTCAATCGAGGACACAAGTAGTTGTGGAAAGAAGCAATAAATGGCTTAACCTTCGCCTCAAACAACTGAGAGTGCAGGCTTCTAAGAAAAGAGGTTCCAACAGTGAACTAGTTTCCTCCACAGAGATAAAAAAACAATACAAGAGACTAAAGAAAGGTGTTGCAGCAATAGAGGCAACCACAACAGAGCCCACCTCAGAAAAAGAAGAGATTTTGTTGTAGCAAATTGATGATGCCTTGAAGAAGGCTAAAGTAACTTATGAGGCAACTGTTGCGGGAGTTGTTTTAGGATTTGGTTCCATGCCTTTGGCCACGGTATACCCAGGAGAACAAACTGCTGAAGAGACCCCTATTACTGCACTGTCAACATCAGGAACAACAAGTATTGAAAATGAGAGGGCTCCAATAATTGATGTAATAGAATCACCCATCCCTTCAGACTCTGAAAGAAATCCATCTCAAGAGGGAGAAAGACCTGAATGGGAAGAGTATTTGAAGAAGGTTGAGGAGGAACTAAGTGAAGAAGGAACCAAGTTTGAAATTGGAAGTCTATATAGTGAACAAGTAGACCTGAATGAGGTTCTAACTAAAAAGGAGTAGGAAGAGTTGCTAGAAAGTTCCCAAAGGTTAGCTATTGAGAAATTAGCTCAGGAAGAAGAAGAACAAAAGGAAAAGGAATTGGAACTGAAAAGGTTGAGAGAAGAAGAGGAGGTTGCTAAGAGGGAAGAAGAAATGAGAAAAATAGAAGAGATTAAGGTCCAAAATGAAAGGATGGAACAAGAAGACCGAAAAAAGGCTTCTTCCCAGCAAACTATTGTAGTAACTACTTCTACACCTCTGTCTTCAACACCGCCTAGTGTTCAATAGGTAACTACTCAACCAACTGCTCCTGCTTGGATCAAGTTGAATTTGGAAAAGAGACAACAAATTCAACCTCAACCAGTATTGTCAGATGAAATGGTAGCAGAGATTGACAAGGTAAAATCTAGAAAGAAGCCTTGTGTTGTACATTCCACAAAGTTGAATAATGATGGAGATTTGATAGCGGAAATTGCTACTCTTATTGCTGATAAGGATGACGAAGAATTTCAAACTGAAGATTATCAGATAAGTACTATCAACCTGGGAAAACATACAAGAAATCAACAAATAAATTTGATTGATATCATTGCCACAACCACCAAGTCTAGGTTAATTAAGGATAAGCAAGCAAAATATGAGCTTAACGCTCAGGTTGGAAAAATGAAAAATTTCTTGAAGGATTTAATTACATCCACTCTAGAGAAGACCACACCATCAAAGCCTCCTATTTTGATGAGCCACAAGGAGGTTTATGGTCTCAAGGAAATGAAAAAGAAAGCCACGTGGTTTGATAATTGGTTTAATGTTTTTGACTGATATGGATGAACATATAGATATGGGGTTCAAACATTATTTTGGAAGTCTTGCTTTGGTCATAAAGATTGAATAATTTGTAAGGAAATGGGAAGAGGAATAGAAGCTCATACATTATTTGGGAAAGTTGAAAGTGATAGAAAAGATGACTAATTAAGAATTGATCAAACCACATATTTTGGATGATGAGGGTCCCGAATTTATTTCTAAGTCTATTAATATATTTGTTTTTACAACAAAAAATCTTGTTGAACAAAGAATAGAGATGCTCAAAAGCATTCACAATATATGGGAACAAGCAATTATCTTTGAGGACATCATTGCAAAACTCATTGATAAAGTTTTACCTCTAGATCAAAGACTTGAATCATTGGGAGAAGCAAAAGATGCCTGGGAGGAAAGAATTAATAAAACAATGAAGGAAGGAGATACTGCTGAGTTAACACTCATGGATAGGTTGTTGGATATCAAGAGTGTCATGCAGTGGGCAGTCATAGACATCACCTAGCTGAGAGACATCATTGCTGCAGTGGATAAGAAGTTTGAAGATTCAAAGTTTAAAGTTGATTGGGTCGATGGACCTGATGATGATGCACTAAATTTTTTTTCAGAAGTATGATGAATATCATCATGAGGGTGATAAATAAAAATAATTATTTCAGTTACCTTTTTTTTGAGCAGCAACACTGTCCTGACAATTTTTGAGCAGATGGGTGACTCCAAATCAGTTTTGGTAAGTCAGAGATAACTCATAGTGGCCAACAAAGGACAAAATAAAAACGTACAATTAGTTTTTGATTGAGGAAGCATGTGGCACCCCTTTTCAACACTTAAAATTTTCAACAGAGACAAACAATGGGAGTTAACTGGGCATCCCTACAATTGTGGATTTGGGCCCTAGATTTATGGATCTTAATTTTTTATAAGAGAGATTGATGCTAATTTTGTCTATAATTAAAAATTATCTCCTCATTGTAAAGGTTGGCTAATTGAAGTCTGATTAGCTACCTGGAGATTAGAAGTTTAGCCTTTATTGTTATTTTACAGCTTTCATGCAAGATACACTCAGAAACTTTTTACAATTTTTAATAGAAGTAGTTTATTTTCAGAAGTTTTTTTAGCTTAACGATGGTGTTAATAAACAATGGTTTTTCATATGTCAGTGCTTGCTATGCATAAATGTTTCTTATTTGATAAAAATCAATAGAAGACTCTGAAATTGAAACCATTTTATTTCATTATCTGTGAATGATGTTTCTTAATATTTGTTGATCTGTTAATTCTGGTAATGAGCTTGTGATACTCATTCTTGAAAAGTAAAAAAAAGTGATGATGAATGGTTGTATGATTTAAATATGCACCATGAATGGATGAAATGGTATGGATCATTTCGTAAATTGTATTGTTCTATAGTTTGGTTAATTAGGAAGGCACTCATTGTTAGAATTGCATGTCTGAATTAAAGAAATTTGTGTTAATGTTTTGTTGTCCCAAAGCCTTGATTGATATTTTGCTATTTATTTAAACCCCCCCAACGTTAAGTTATTTTGTATTGTCTAGTTTGTACTTGTTTACCAGCTAATCCAGTCAGCTTTAAACTTTGAGTCTTCAAAATTCTTATCCACTACAACAACGATGTATCTCAGTTGGGTGATGTCTATGACTACCCACTGCATGTCACTCCTGATGTCCAATAGCCTATCCATGAGTGTTAACTCAACAATATCTCCTTCCTTCATTATTATGTTAAGTCTTTCCTCCCAGACATCTTTTGCTTCTCCAAATGATTCAAGTCTTTGATTTGGAGGGACCCTCATCACCCAAAATCTGTCATTTGATCAATTCTTCATCAGTCATATTTTCTATCACTTTCAACTTTCCCAAATAATGTCTGAGCTTCTCTTCCTCTTCCCACCATTTCCTTACAAATTCTTCAATCTTTCTGACCAAAGAAAGACTTCCAAAATAATGTTTGAACCCCATATCTATTTGTTCATCCATATCAATCTTGAAAAAATTAAACCAATTATCAAACCACATGGCTTTCTTTTTCATTTCATGGAGACCATCCACATCCTTGAGGCTCATAAAAACAGGAGGCTTTGATGGTGCGGGCTGCCTTGGAGTGGATGCATTTAAATCCTTCAAGAAATCTTTCATTTTTCCAACCTGAGCCTTAAGCTCATCTTTTGCTTTCTTGTCCTTAATTAACTTGGACTTGGTGGTTGTGGCAACGATATCAATCAGATTTATTTTCTGATTTCAATTAAAAGGACCCTAATAGCTTGGTTTCAATTCTGTATTTACCCACCAAGATTTCTTCAAGTTGTAATTTTATTTTCTATTTGAATTTCTTGCAATTATCTTAATGATCTCATTAGGTTCTTGTTGGTGAACTTTTCCAATCTATTTCCTTGAGGATGATTTCAATTATATACTATGATTATGGGAAAAATTGGTGACTCACTCTTATAAATGTTTTAGCATTTTATATCATAATTATATTTGGTGCTCCAAAACTCAAGATAGTTCTTATCAATAAGTTAATGATGAAAGCCTCCATTTTATTCTTTAGTGCCACTACCTTATTCCACTTGGTGAAGTAATTTGTAGAAGCTAAAATAAATCTATGACCTACACTATATGAAGGGTTGATTAGTATAATGAATTATATAGGCCATATAGAAAATGGGTGATCTACAACTATGGGCTTCAAGGGAAGAGGTTACCTCCTCATTTTTCTCATATAAAATTGATAGTTTTGGAGAATTCTTACTCACTTATAGGAATTAGTGAACATTTTGGGCTAGTATAATCTCACTCTTGTAATATTTATCATTTTTGTTTGAGTAGATTAATGTCCTCTTGAGAGTTCCTATTAAATTTTCTTGATGATACTCATAGTTATTTCTTTGTTTATAAATATTAATATTGTCCCATCACTTTTTTTCCAAATAGGATACATTCAATAAACATGTAGGGTGTTTTTGTAACCTATATGCTATTTTCTTGTTGGAATTTATACCTTGTGGGTATTTCCCTATTAGTAGGTATCTAATCCTTTATCTATGCTAGTTTAGTTGTTTTTTCTCCTTATTTAGTAAGAAACAATATTGCTCCTCTTGGTCTTATTTTGTTCGTTATTCTCTAGGTATCAAGGTGTATTTTGCTACATGTTAAAGGGCTCCCCCTTTGACTACCTTGGTTAGTTTGATGTAATTTTCATATTCTAGGATCTTAGTGATCCTTTTTCGGTCTTCTTTCATTACTTTATCTAGATAGAATATGGTCCCTTATGCTAGAATGGATGACCATAACATTACAAATTTATAAGATAGTAGGTGCCTAAATTTCTTCAAACCTTTTAGTGGATCATAGGCTTGTTTTTTCTACAAAATTGTACCTTTCTTCTACATCCCAAGGTTCCACCTAAAGAATACAATATGGTGTTCATTTTCCTCTTCCATTCCATATTTTAGTGTTAGTAGCATAGCTATGCTTTCTTCTCCTTCAAATACATACAGGACAAAATCCTTGGAGAAGTTTAGGTTGATGATTTGTTCAAAGTATTATTTTCCTTCCTTGGTCCACTTGAACTATTAGTCCTTTTTTATCATTAAATTGATTGGAAATATGATACTTGTAGTGTTAGAAAAAAATTCCTAAGAAAATTTATATTTCCCAAGAAATATTAAAGAAATTTCTTATGTTGAGGAAGTGAAAGATCAATAATAGATCAAATTCTTATAGGATCAATAAAAATGGCATCCTTAGAGACCACATGTCCAAGTAGATTTCAATGAGGCACACCAAATATGTATTTATTTTGGCTATGGGAATTTTTTGAACTACTAACATCTTTGGAATAATTATCTAAGTGATCACAATAGTTCTTGTTAAGTCTCAAAATCACTTCTCTACTTCCTACAACATAGTTCTAATCACAAGGCTAGGGTTTTCAGTGGGTGAAAAAAGTAGTTCATCTACAAAACTATGGAGGACTTTGAGCTAACTCAATGAGAGTGGGTTATATATCCTACACTTTTAGCTCAACTTAAACTTGGGAGGGTGTTCCAAGGGGTATACCTTAGTAGGTATTGGAATCACTTATGATAAGAAACAATGAGCTTGATGATAGCTAAACCCAACTTGTCTACTCAGTCCCTAATACCATCACTAGACTAAGTAAACTAGCTATTGTTGTTGAAATTGTGAAACACACACAAAGAAAGATTAAAAAACAAAAAAGAACACCTTCCATGCACGAGAGTTGCAAACAATGATTTTCTATTTCTTCAAAAAGAAAAACTCACAAAATAGAATTAAAAAAAAGGAGAATGCTTATAAGAGAAAACCCTAAATGAGAAATGGATTAGATCATTACAAGTGTCATCATCCTATGTGATGAGACATAATGATCTAATAATATCTCAATCTAATAAAAGAAAAAAACACTCATAAGTTTAGCTTAAATGCATAAAGTGAAATTAGCTTAATGATCAATTAAATAGTAATTAAGTATTAGCTAATAAATGATTACTCTAACAATATCTAACCCCTATATAGTTGATATAACACCTTGGACACAAGTTCAAGGTGGGGTGAGTTCCATGATTCACATATAATGGTTTTCTTCAATACCTACAAATAATAGTATCATGAACACACGAAATAGAACTAAAAATAAGTAATTTTATAGATTTTGTTTAGGTGTGGGTGATTAGAACACATACAAGAGACCCTAAGACAACAAAATCACAATTAAGGAGGATAAATGGAAAAGGAGAGGTGACAAATTGAAAGTGATCTACTCATTGAGCATCTACAAATATTAATTTAAACCTTATCTACTTATTTATCCATCACTAATCTACCCAAACTCATATGCAACAATATAAAAGAGCCATCACAACACATGTAATAGATTTTAAACCCTATCAAGTTCCTCTGATGATGATTAAAATCACAATGACAAATATACTAAATAAAATAATCTAAAATGATATATTTTTAAGTTTGCACATACATTTCAATGAAGGCATGAAATTGAAAATGATATTACTAACATTACAATAATAGTATTTCAAAACCTCTACCCTCTTGTAACTACCTCTCTAAATTTTTTTTTTTACAAGTTCTACCCTTCTGAATAGTCTTTTATTTCTCTCTTGTACCATCCAATGATTGAATAAGGAAGAAAACCCAATAAAATAATTTTCCCATGAAACCCTAAATTATGTCACTATAGAAGACCTAGATCCATGGTGGAGGCTAAATGACACCCAAAATGGGTGATGCAGATTGAAAGAGGACAACTAAATTTACATTTAAGTGGTTGGGTGACCGTTTTGTAGTAATGAAGTAGGTGAAATCAAATATCCACAAAATTTTGATTTGTTAGGGGGAATAGCAATTAGGAACCACCATAAATCCTGCAACACTTCTCATGCGCTCTCCCCTTTCCTTCAATTTTTTCTACACCTACAATCCTATCAGAGACCAACAAAAATTGCTCATATATCGTTATTGTCGATGGTTACACTATCAAAAAGAACCAATGACACTTGCATGCAACATTTTCCTATCTTTGTCAGTGCCTAAAAATACTTGGCATTAAAAATATTGGACCTCTGACAAAGGAATAAGAAAATGTTGAGGGTTAGGCCTCAAGCTTGTCTCATGAAGCCCACATAGGCTAAACCAGGAGCATGAACGAAGCCGAAACACTAACGAAGCAAAAAAGAAACTTTGTCAAAAATAGATTATGCAAATTGGGATCTTGAATAAGGCTTGAACATGGGGGCCAACATGATCATTATATTCTTGTCTTCCTCTTTCACCAAAAAATATTGAATGGTTAGAAGCCATCCAACATAAATAAATTGTTAGAACTAGCCACTATTTTTAAGATTTGGTCCATTGAAGGTAGTGGGTAATGATTTTTGAGCAATTCCTTGTTAAGGTATCTAAATTCTACACAAAGAATATTCCTTTATTTTTATTTTTGATAGGTATCAAGTTGGATACCCAAGTTGAATGCTTGATTAGGTAAATAATTTTGGAATTTACCAACTTGGTTAGCTCCTATTTCATGATTGGCTCAATCATTGGATTAATTGACCTTAATTTTTTCTCACTAGTTTTCTTTCTAGTCTTAACTCAATTATGTTATATAACCTCTTTTTTATATCATTGTTGTCCTTCATAATCCTAGACCATGACCTAGTCATATGTGGTGTAGAGATCAATCAAATATTGTTTATCTTCTTCAAAATAAACCTTGACCAACTTTGTAATTCTATTCATAAAAATCTGTATATAACTATATTCCTTTTTATTTTCCTTCATCTTTCTCTTGTCTCTTTAGGAGCAATATAGATTAAACATTCCTTTTAGAGTTATTATTGAGATTCTATTTCCTTTTAATTGAATTGTCCAGTCTCCACAAGCTTCTTCAATCATGAGAGTCAATTCACAAATGGAATTATCCCCATGTTAGAGGAAGTTGGGAATTTATTCATCATTTTGGAACAACATCCAATGATTTTAATTATCATGAATGCATAATTTGATTACCAATTATGCTTAACTTCAAAGAAAGGGCCATTTTAATTAAAATTGACATGTCTAAGGCCTATGATAGAGTAAATAGATCATTCCTTAGAGACATTTTACTAGCTTTTGGTTTTTTGTTTGGGTGGGTTGATTGGGTTATGAGTTATGTGACTTCAACTTCATTTTTAGTTTTAATCAATGATATTCTTTCAATTCTTTTTTTAGCATCTCATGGAATCGAGCAAGGGAATCCTTTATCTCTTTATTTTTTTATCTTAATGGTAGAAGGTTTAGATCTCTTGTTGAAAAATCATAAAGAAAATGGTTGCATTGAATGATGGCTTTGGGCTTGGAATATGGACTCTCAATCCCAACTTTAGTTTGTGGATGACAACTTTGTTGGGTCTAACTAAAATTGAAGAAGCAATCAATTTTAGAAAATAATTAGATATATACCTATCAACTTCTAGTTAATTAATTAATGAAGATAAATCTAGTATACTCTTCTTCAACACACTTGAGCTCGTTCAACATAGAATTACTAATATTTTTCACTTTCATAGTAGAAGGCTTCCTACGAATGATTTTGGGAGTTCCTCTATCTTCAAGAATGTTGAAAAAGCTTCATTGGAAGAGGATTTTGGATAGATTTTGAATAAGGGTTAGACACTGGACCTTTTAGTTGTTATCATTTGCTAGAAGATCAAATCTTGTAAAGTATGTTTTGCAAGCCCTTCCTATTCATAAATTTTTAATCTTATCTACTCCCAAGAACTTCCTCAAGGAGTTTGATACTCTTCCTAAAAAATTCTTATGGGAAAAAAATAGAAAATAAAAAATGGGGTCTTGTGAGTTAGGACCAAGTTTGCAAGCCGATAGAGGCTAGTGGGCTTGGATTTTGGTAGCCAAAAATCAACAGTAAAGACTTAGCGACTATATAATGTTGGTGATGGTGCAAAAATCCTAATTAAACATGGGTAAGAACTCTTAATTTTGATTATTTTGGAGGAATAGAGGATGAGGACATTTCATAGATTGATTTGATCAAGAAAAATTCTATGATTTGGAACATGATTAAAAAGAGGGATTCACTTGTTTTGATTAAAGGTAAAAGATGGGTTTTGAAGGGGCCCGAAACCCTTTACAAAAGAGAGCAGCTGAAAAGAAAAGATAACAACAACAAGTAGCACTCAACCCACCGAAAGCAAATCATCAGCCAAAAAAATCCAAAAAGAAGCTAGCCAAACACACTACATATTCTTCAGGGTCTCAACAACTTCCATGTCAGTATCAACCATCTTTTTCACATCGTGCACAGTATCAACCACCTCCATTCCAAAGGCCCCAACCTGAGTTTTCATTATATTTCTGGTTCTAACCCCTGGCCCACCAATTTTTGCCTCATCAATCAAAACCTTACCTTTAGCAGTATCCTTCTCACCAGCACTGCCCACAACCAACACTTTACCACTAGCAACAAAAGCATCAATAGGTCCAAACTCTTTTCCTTTTTTAGCAATTATTAGAGGAGAAATCATCATGGCAGAAACCAAAGTGCCCACAAGATTGGGTGCCTCACCACTCTTCAACACCACTTTCCTCATAGCAGAATCCGAAGTACCCATAAGCTTAGTTACCTCACCACTCTTCATCAACATTTTCCCAATTTTATCCTCAAGGGATAAAATTCTACCTTCCAAATTTTGCTTCAGATAAATGATTTCCTCTGCTACAGTAGTAGCCACAATGTTCAAGAATTCCATTAAATTGTCAATTTGGCTTTGAACCACAAAATCCTTAGTTTTACTGGCCACAACCCTAATCCTAACACTAATCCTATTAATTTAATGAAAAAACCATTTCAAAATTTTAAACTGCAGATTAGCAGTCTCACGGGCCGAGCCCAAAACATTGGACAATAATTCCCTATCATAATTTTCAACCCTATCCTCCACAACATCATCCTCATCAACATAACTAACCTGAATTTTATCATCCACAATATCCTTACCTTTATCAGCAGGGGTAGCAGACATCATCTTGCAAATGGAGCAGGTGAGATCCTCCGCAATATTCTTCCTTTTCAACTCCTTAACCTCCTCCACTTTATTAGAACCCCCAACAAGACCACCATCCACAACACCATCCTTCCCCTACATAAGCCCAGTGCCAGCAATCAAAGAGGCCTCACCAAAAACACCACCAATAAGAGAAAGAGGGAAACCCTTCTCTAGGATTTGACTAGCAGATCTCGGCTCCCTGCTCTTATGACTCCCCATCTCAGAATACTTAGCATGTTTAAATTTAGGGGGAGGAGAGGAAGCTTCCCCATACAGATCAATATTATCCTTGGCAGATTTAGGAAGAATCGTTGCGAACGCATCATCACTACACATAGTGTAGCCCTCTTTGTCGGTCGACTTTGTATTCCCTGTTTTACCAGGAGCAGGGGAAGAGGGACCCTCCTCAAAAGAGGCATAGGAGTCTAGGACATAGTTAGCATCACCATATTTTTCAGACTCTGACTCTTTGCTCAGAACAAGCCTCCTCTTGGATCTTTTGCTAACCCTTTCTTCACCCGACTCAGTCTCATAACCCTCTTGGGATTTGCCAACATTATCCTTTGGGGAAACTAGAGATATGTCCACCTCATGTGCTTTCACATGTTCATACATCAAAATAATTAACCCAACATGCAAAACCGAGTTATTGGGGTTTTTCATGTGATCCTTGATCCTCGTATCCAACGACATCAACAAATAATAGGGAAATGAAACCCATTTCTTATGCCTAAAATGATTAAGCAAAGGAAAATGGTAGTTATTAATGGTTGTGTACCTACCCTCCAGGGTAACATACCTCATGACTTCTTCTGCCAAATCATGTAGGAGTTGAGAAAATACAACACCACAAACCCCGAAGATCACCTACATGCAAATAACCTGTCACAAAAGAAGAGATGGAGACAAACAAGCAAGGGTTCTCTGAAAACTGAAAATCTATATATCAAAGAGAATGAGAGAATGAATTGATATGAAATACAATGGGATCAATCCTTATAAAAAGGAGATCATGCAAACCCTAAAGAAACCCTAATAGAATCCCTAAAAGGAAAACATTTAATAATTAATATAATTATTAAATGTCACTTTATGCAAACTAACGTGAAATCTTAAGAAGGGAATAAAGGTAACTTAATCAACATAATTAAGTTAAAACCTTTACTCTAACACCCCCCCTTAAGATGAGCAACAATGCAACTACAAACAAATGTAAGAAAGCAAAGGTAACTACAATGCAAGAAGGCAAACATGGGTCCTGACAACTAGGTCAGATCAGGTACTCAAATACAACCAAATCTCTGTAAAATGGAGAAATAGAGAAAAACTCATGGGAAAAAACTCTACTCCAAAAAGAGATGCACAAAGCCAAGAAGAACATCACTGAAGCAGAAGAAAGCTACAAACAACTGTTGAAAGATGACTGCTATGGTGCTGAAGAACCCCCGCTGAAGATGGAAGATCCCTTCCAAGGCGAAACCAAGGAAGAATTAGCACGAACAGTATAATAACCCCCCCATAATGTTGAACTGGGAGAGCCTGACAGATCCACTGAAATGATGTGAAACACCCTATAGTGCATGAGGAAGAAGAAACAACATCTGAAAGTGCACAAGAAAGTGCAACTGAAAAAGTGGTGTGCAAAACAAAGCACACATGCATGAGGCTGGAATTATATGGATCCATTGTCGTCGTGAAGGGACACTCACCAGACAAAGGTGTGATGGCAAACAAAGGCAAACTACACAACCCCCCATGGTATGGATTCACTGTCATCGTGGAGGGACACTCACCGGACAAAGATGTGATGGCAAAACAAAGGAAAACTACACAACCCCTCATGGCACTTTATAATAGCAGTGCGAGTACAAAATATGGCACAACCTTATGTGCGAAATCCCAAAAAATGCATGTACAATAGTGTGGCACTTTATCTCAGTGCGTTTACATAAAATATATTGCTTACAAATGATGCTCAAAATGTCCAAAAAGGACAAACCTGGAAATACATGAAGGATAGCCAAAAAATTAACTGTAGAATGCACCAACCGAAAAAAGAAGTGATGAAACCCACACCACTAGAAAGATGAGAAAACTAGCTTTCCGACGATATCTCGTTTGCCAAAAAATGATATCGTATACCCAAGTTACGGCCTTTGGAATAAAACAACTCCAAAGAGGAAAAAAACCAGCACTGGAATAAATTTGACGGTCATACGGCCGTCGTAGCAAAACTCCGAGCTTAAATTTGACGGCCAAATGGCCGTCACCATAAAAGTGCGATAGGGCTTATTTTTTTAAAAAAATGTTTTTTATATTAAAAAAACAATAAAAAAAGATGTGATTTTTTTATATTAAAAAAAATGTTGTTTTTTCCCATAAAAAAAAACAGCCTCTTCCAGGTCGCGGCCTGGCAGGTACTGTCGTTGGCGATAGTGTGAGACCGCCGGCCGGCATTAAAGCGATCGATGGCTGGTAGTACGCTGATCGGCGTACTTAGGGCCCACAGGCCTGCAAACGCAGGTACCTGCGGGTACCCTAGTACCAGGGCCAGCAAGCCCTTAAACTACGATTTAAAATTTTTTTTTCTTGATTTTTTTTCAAAAAAAAATCTAAAACATTACAAATGCAAAGTTTTTGGTGAATTTTTTTTTTTGACGAAAAAAAGATGCGGAAAAATAAATTCTGAATTTTTTTCTTACCAGGCAGGGGAACAGCCGTATGGCCGTTCCAACGAAAAAAATTTGCCCCAAAATTCAACTTTGTCCAAAATGGACGAATGAACAGTCGATTTACGGGTTTTGGACCGTTGCGGACGCAACGATTAGGTCTGTTTGAGCTGAAAATGCTTCAAAATTCAGGTATGCCCTGGACCAGAAAAACAAACCTCAAACCCTTGAAGCTCCAAAAATCTTCAAAACAAGAACAGGAACCAGCAGGTCTGGAGCTCTGATACCATGTAGGAGTTGAGAAAATACAACTTCACAAACCTCAAAGATCACCTGCATGCAAATAACCTGTCACAAAAGAAGAGATGGAGACAAACAAGCAAGGGTTCTCTGAAAACTGAAAATGTATATATCAAAGAGAATGAGAGAATGAATTGATATGAAATACAATGGGATCAATCCTTATAAAAAGGAGATCATGCAAACCCTAAAGAAAACCTAATAGGAAAAACCCTAATAGAAGCCCTAAAAGGAAAACATTTAATAATTAATATAATTATTAAATGTCACTTTATGCAAACTAACATGAAATCTTAAGAAGGGAATAAAGGTAACTTAATCAACATAATTAAGTTAAAACCTTTACTCTAACAAATCACACCAGAGCTATTTCAAAGAACTATACCAATCACCACTTTTAACCTTCCTAAGATCAACCACCTCGTTACCTTTGAAGAAGATCGACATAGCATCCTGCAAGTCTTTCTTGTCCCTAAAAACATCCATTCCTTGTATGGCCAAACCAGTAATTTGAGCAATAAATTCTTCATCCACCACGACATCTTTGCCACCCAAATTAAGGTTTATATCATTACAACCTTTAACAATCATCTTAGTAACCTGCTCATTGAAACCATGCAATATTTCCATATAGACAGGTAAACCACCCTTCTCGAGGATCTCCTAAACCTTCGTCTTTTGGTTAACAATGTCACAGGACTTGGGGGGTTCAACACGATTCTTGTCCCCACCCATTGCGAAATTCAACACCACACACAACCAAAACCACCTGAAAATGATACTCACACCACCTAAGCCAAAAATACAAAAAAGAAACATGTAGAAGCTTTGGCTAAAGACACCCAAAATCCGTGCGAGACCCACCGTAGGACAAAAGGGCAATAATGAAATGTAGCTCTAAATCAAGTGAAAACCATCCTTCGAAATCAAAACTTTAACACCCTCATTCAAATCTTCATAGGAGAGAGATTTTCTTGCTTCTACTCTTTCAAAACACCCTTGTAGTTCTTTGGAGGACAAGAATATTCTTGCTTGGGGCCATAATTCCAAAGGAGTTTGTTTTGTTTCTCTTGGCTATTATTCTCTAGAGCAACAAAAAGGGGGGATAGAGATTCTCCTTAGTGAAGGAGAATTCAAAATAAATTTAGTTGGCCAAAGTGTAACCTATTTATGTGGTTGTTCCACAAGAACAAATATCTCACTTAAGAGAGGATTCCACAGACCTTCCATTTGTGTTCTTTGTGGGAACAATGAATAACACACTAATCGCCTCTTCTTTCAGTGCCCTTTCTCTATGATGATTTAGGGCTTATGGTGGAAGATTTGGAACCAATATAGTATCCATGCTACCTCCTTAAATGAGTTTTGGGCTAATACAAGTTGACCCCAAGCTTTTATGTCCTTCCTTATTGCTACTTGGGATACTGGTCTTTTCATCCTCTAGTAGATTTGGTTGGAGTGAAATCATCATATCTTCTAAAGGTTCCAATGCATAGTCATGCATGTTTGGAATAAGATTAGGAGTATGCTCAAGGATACTATTGAGGTTAAGTTCAACATTGATGATCCTCTTTCTTCTTCAGATGCGTGAATACAAAAATCTTGGAGTTATCCACTTTCAATGCCTCATAGGTTCAGCTTGGCCATAAAGTGTTTCCTTTGGACAAGGTTAATAGGTTTGGTAAGAGGTCTCCTCCTAGTGGTTTTCTAAAAATTAATTCTGATGGCTTTGTTTAAGGTAATCCAGGTATTGCAAGAATTGGTAGATTCAGTCAAGATAGTAAAGGATTGGTGTAGTTTTTCCTCTCTACTTATATGGAATTGCATTCAAATAATCAGATGGAAACTTGGACCATTCTTTAGGCTTTGGAGAGAGCCTATGAATTGGGCTAGAGGAAGGTAATATATGAAATAGATTCTATGATCTTGGGTTCTTTGTTGAATAAAATAAATCTCCAAGAATCGACCTCGAGATTGACTCTAGTGACTAAACAAATTCCAAGTCTAGATACTGTTTGTTAACAAGTTTTTCACCTAACTCTATATTCTATCACCCATGGAGATAAAAAATGTCACAACAGTTGAACCGATATATAAGATTTCTTATCGATTCTTTGCTTATTTTACAAGGTGGCAGCTACCTTCAAAGATATTCAATGAATAAAAAATCAGGCTGCTTTTAACCAGAAAGCAAAGAAAGGTGTTGCTTTTAACTAGAAAGCTTTGAAAGGCATAACAATATCTAAATATAAATTGAAAGTGCAAAGAATTCAACCATTTCCAAAACTAATGAAACTTTTCAACCGAACTCAAACCGTTGCCATAAACATTCATTCAAAGATAAACATTCAGTATCAATGCAATTAATCAAACACTCACAACTTGAACATAGATAAGCATGGAAATATATTCAGAATAACAAAATAAATCCATACACCACAATTCAAAGATTATGCCTGCATAAAATTCACCATATGAGTTTTCTATATTGAAAGATAACTATAGAAACTTCAAAACATAAAAGTTGTTCTAATGACGAAAAACAAAGTTTTGCCCAAAAGATCCTAACTGCATCGACTAAGCCCATATTTAAAGTATAACCAATTGCCTTTGGTAACAAATTCTTGAGAGAAACTGTACCCCATCATAAAAAATGTTTTTAAACTTAAAAGAGCCAAAATTAGAGAAGTATCATGAAATACTAAAAATAACTATTCATCTTTCTTTTTCGCTTCCTCGCCTTCATCTTCTGGAACTTCATCCGCTTCTTGCTCCAACAAATTTTCCTGTATTTTCATCTTGGACCTGTAATCACGATACCTGGTGACAATTGCAAACATATCTTTACTCCCGGGTGTTGTGGTGATCTATAATCTGGTTCTCCACTTGGCTAAAGCAATATGAGATTCGACCAATGTCTCAGATCTTCTGCTTTCTTCAGATTTATAAGAGTTTAAGTGAATATACAATCTAGCGAGTTTTGAAAAGGATTCCCAAGTTACTATAGTAGGATCAACTATTTCCTTATTGAATGTCTCCCTGAATTTCAGAGAAACCTCCTTCATATCCAAAATCTTCTCATCAGTAATTTCCACATCCAGATTATGAAAACTATCTTTAATCTCCACCGACATTTCAAAATTTTGCTCAAGTGTTTTATTGATTTCTCCCACCAAATCATCATACATATACAATTTCCACTCCAATGAATCAGACCAAGAAGGGTCCAATTCTTTAGGATCACTCACAATTTTCTCACTGATTAGTATCACCTGATCTATTGAAATTAATTCTTTCACTTCCTGAAAGAGAACATAGAGGCCAGTCTGCTCCTTCTTGACTTGTTGAAGTTCTCCCACCATCTCCTTCCTCTTATTAGTAATCCGAGTGTAGGAGAGTATGGATTTACTAATAAAGAAAATGGACTCCTGAGATATATTGTCGATCCATTTACTAGTTGCTCTAAAATAACTCAGATTCTTTTTAATTTTTTGAATGACAAGGATATCAATACCTTCTACCTGAGAGCTTGAGGCTCCATCGGGTGTCGAAGGAGTAACCATGGAAGAGATAAAATTACCCAAAGCAAGGACTTGAGACTGTAACTTCACCTTCTCTTTTCTCTCTTCTTTCACTTTCTTAATCAAAACACTAACTGAATAATTAGCATGGTATACATCACCCTCAAGTGTTGGAGGCCCCATATCAAAATGTGTAATTTTGTAGTATCCCTTTTTTATTTCATTATCACCTAGCTCCTTCATAGGATCGACAATTTCTAACACCTGATTTCTAGAGGTGGTATCAGTTAACATCCTTGACATCCTTCGAGCTTTCTTGGGCTTTGAAGAACCTTGAAGTAACTTTGCAACTATATCTACTTCAACTGTCATAGTGGAAGTATACTTTCTTTTCTTCTCTACTACCTTTTTCAACCATCCTGAGGAAGATGCTACTAAACCAGAATCTTTGTTCCCACTAGTAATCTCATGAGGGTTACCGAGAGTAATTTGTGAATTCTCAATCGAAGAATTGGGCATCTCACATAAATGAGGAAAAATACTATCTTCAGTAATCTTCTGGAAAATGGCTTCAGAATTAACAAGCACAAACTTCATTTGACTGGCCTTCTTCTTAGGGGTTGGAGAGGGCATACTATCTTGTTCACAGACTGACTTCAACTTAGTCGTTTCTTTTGGCTTCTCACCATCACCTCTTGACTGTGAATTTGTACTAGATGATCTAGTAGCCGGTCTCCCCAATGATATACTCACACCAGATGCTGGTGTGGACCCCTGTTCATTCTTCTGTGATGACCTAGGCTCCTGAGCAGAGCCAACCACTTGCTGCCATTTTCCATCCAACCAGTCCTGAGTCCGTTTAATCATTGTGGTGACACATTTTGTCATATCAAAGACCTCATTCTTACTCCAATCAACCTTAGGATGAGACTTATTGGCAGTTTTTCATATTTGAGATCAATGACCACCGAATATTCAATCACATTTTCAGGAATTTGGAATGAAAGATCAAAGACTTGTATTTGTCATAGGGTTAGCCTCATGTAATCTCTTTTCAAGACTTCATTTTCATCAATACAATCTTCCCAAAATTCCTTGATAGAAGGGAGGTGTTGATATGAACTTCCTCCATACAAATTTTGCCTCACAATACCCTTACTATCAAATTTGGCTCTCATTGACAGGTACTGGAGATTATATTCTTTCATAACTTCTTCAACTCTACTAGCCATCTGGTTAGTCTTGCACACAAAAGAGGGAGTCATCAATGGGAGAGCATGTCCCTTTTTCCCCATGCTTGTATACTTAATATTGACCATGGCCATTTGTCGACAAACCTCTAGGAAAACCAACAAATCCTCAAGATATCTAGGTAATCTCAATGGGGCTTTCTCAAAACCTCCAATTCTTAGGTAAGAGAATTTATCAAATTGAACATAAAACTCCCAAACTTTGGCACAAGAGAAACTGATTCAGGAGAGAAGTGTATTTTTGGGTTTACATCTAACTTCCTCACAACCTCCATTGAAAATGCATCATTGACACGACATAAATCCCTCATCCCAAATTATTTCGTGAATGGCGGATAGAGCTTATACATAGGCATGTCTGGAGTTGGGAGCCTTTGCGGTTCCAACCCAGGCCAGAAGGACCTCTAACTTGCTACAACATATATTAGGCATGAACACATACAAAAACTAGCAGTCTTGTGGAAATTGATTAATTGCTCGTTCAAATGAAAGCAAATAATTTCGGCCCAATTAATAAAAATATTATCACAGATTGTCAAAATAAATTGACACATCCAATCCTCAAATGATTCAATTTGTGCACTTCCCACTACACGATGCAACAAAGCAATATCATCTGCAATTTCCTCTTTAAAATGCATTCTCTTAAGTTTGGGCGGTAGTTGTGACTTACCTTTCTTTTCTGACCTCAACCAAGTTTTAGCCATGGAGTTTTTGCACAAGTCCTCATTCATTTTGAAGAAATCTCCAGCCACGACCACAAACATGTCTTCCACAGGCTCCCTTTCCAGAATCTTCGGCGCACAAGAAACAATTTTAGGAGAAATCTTTGCAATTATTGTTCCGTTTGTGACTTTAATTTCACATGTTTCTGAAATGTATCTTCTTGCACATGCAAAAATTAGGTCCACACTTAGCACAACCTTTGGAAATCCTCCAGCATGAGCTGACCCACTTTCAAGCAACTTTGCATCCACCTCAGACCTTTTGTCACTCTCTAAGCGTGCCCATAATTCATTCAACTTAAAAGATCCTAGCTCAGTATCCCTTACGCCGAGCCAATGATTCACAATTTCAGACTACATGAGCCCTCAACGCATATAGAATCACGCATACAACAGGTGAAGCAGTTGCAGAAGAAAGAAATGCAGCTAAAACACCTTGAGAAAATTTTGCCACCTCAAAATATGTTGTAGATAAGACGTGCAACATCGTGTTTGAAAAAAGGAAACCCAAAGATTTACAAACATTTTGAAGACTCTTGAAAAGATGTCTCCAGGTTGTACTGTACACCTCTTTAATTGAATTGGCGACGCTTCGAAAGAAGTAGAAAACACGATGTCGCCCAGTCACAAAAAATTGAAACCTTGGAACCAAAGTCGTAAGTTGTGAAGTTATAGAAACTCCCAACTTCCCGACCACACAAGACAAACTATCCTATCAACTCACTTGAGGTTAGGGAAAGGACCAAGACGAACTATCAAGTAGTTACGAAACTTACGAACCTCATGACAAATGGTTCAAAAATACTGGGCGCCAACGACGTAAGTTATGAAACTCAAAGAGACCGCGACAAAAGGTTTAGAAACCGACGAATATAGTGACAAAGGCAAAAGACTTCAAACCCAGACAAGATGGACTTAATACCCTAGCAAATGACACAATTGTAAAAGCTTAGTAAAATGATACGTAAAGGTAACAAATACAAACTTTGAAACAATATACTTTGTTCACATTTCAAGGGAATGGAATAAGGTGGACAAGTGTCTAATTAAACAGGCCTTTGACATGATGTATAATAGGAATAATCATGTGGAATAAATTTGGGTTGTTGGTTAGAGGAAACGGTAATATTAATAGGAGTTTAAATTTTAACAAATGTAATATTGGTTGTTATTACAAGAACCCCCAATGGGTTTCTCTCATGTTGTCTATATTGATGGCTATAACCATCTAGAAGTCCTTTTGGTGTATATGTGATTAATTTTCATTGAATTTTTTTTACTATACCCCTCAAAAGAAATAGGAGGATAGATGTAATTAGCTCTAGGATCGATGATGGATAAATGGTGTTTGATTTTGTTCCAAAATAATTTGTCACTATCAAAAAACTAATTGCCTCAATTCGATATGAATATCTCTGAATTTAAGCTGGCATGGAAAAATTTACAAAACAATGTTCTACCCTTTGCAAATGATCTTGACTATCACAAAACCATTGACATGAAAAATTGATTTGAAACAAAAATTGTCTAACAAAAATTATGCCTACAAATTTGAGAAGTCAATGTGGAGTGTAAAGACATCACTAAGGAGCTTGTCAAATTGATAGGTGAGCAAGTTTTCCTAAGTCAAACCCATGGGTTGACTTAATTAATGGCAATGAGAAAGATAAAAAATAATATTCACAAACATGTAGATGACTTATGCAATGATGATTCAAATTTAGTGAAGTATGCCCTAATCCTTTATTGTTGTTTAGAATTTGAAGAGTGATCTAATTTTTTCTCTATGATCATTATGTGCTTTAATGCACAATGAATGTACCAGGTCAGCTTGTGATTGCTAGTAAATTTAATGATTTAAACTTTGTGGTCCATTTTTGTTTTCCTTAAGATCTAACTAGATTAATCCCACATCCCTCGAAAATGATTTGAAAGCACAAAACGCTGATTTCAAAGTGGAGAATGAATAAAATTAATGTGAACAAATGAGATTGTAAGCCAAGTCTAATCCAATAATATACAGTTTATTAGTATATTATTACATTAATAACATTTCAATCATTACATTAATAACATTTCAATCAAAATAGGCACAAAAGTAAATTTAATTTAAAAAATTAAACATTTAAAAAAAAACCTGATCTGTAGTTTTTGTCTCGAGAAATTTGTGAAAAGTTATCCATTTCGCAAATAACATCCAATAAGTGTAAAATCTCAGTAAAACAACAGTACATTAATTAAACATAATTCAAAGCACTCCCCGGTCGCTGTTTCTTGTGATGTTTCTTGTGGGCTGCTCCTTGCAGCGTTTATTATTGCACTCCTCTTCTAAATATGTATATGCTTTTTCTAAAAGTTTATTAAAAAAATCAAAACTCTTGTTTACAACCGCTCAAGGAAGAGAAGATATGATAACAAACTAGTCCTAAGTAAACAAAAAGCTCCGCATATGGAAAATCTTATTTGACGAATCGAACAGAGACACCAACCTATATATTGCAGACAAATGCGAAGTATGGTATGCAATTCCGCAATAATATGACACAGACACACAATTCAATAAGAAACTCGTAAATTATCACAATTAGACAGTATAGATCATCCAAGCTAAGATTAGAGATTTTACTCAAAACTTAAATTGAGCTTGCCCCTCTTCTGCTCTGTTATATGCACTCAAATTTAAGATTAGAAATCCTCTGGTTGTGCAACAATTTGGCAAAATTGGTATAAAAATAAGCAAACATACAGTTTATCTTTGCTGTAAAACAGTTGCTTGCTTCACAATTATCTTTGCTACGAATAAAGAAATGAGTTTGTTTCTATTCAGCTTTTGTTTTGTTCTAGTTTATCACTTTCATACTCTTACACGAAGGGCTGTTTGTTTGAGCGGTGAACGCTCTCCTTAAAAAAATATTTGTAGACAATACTTACAGGAAGAGAAAAAAGGGTATATAGAGACAAGTAGTGTCAAATGCCTTACACAAATTACAATAACAATTTACAAAATTGCAGAACAGAAAACAGGAACACGCCACATTCTCAAGCTGCTTATGAACAACCATATCATGGCAGTAAACACGCCAAAGCCTCCAACATGTCTATAGCTGGTTGGCTACCATGCAGGTTGAATCACTCAAACCACCAAATTGTCATGCTCCACTCTTATGAAAAACAAACTTTTACATGTCGGTATTTGAAATGCATCCCAAACTTGTCTAAATAATGCATAAGAAAATGTACATATATGCTGCAGTCCTGTGTGACCTAGCATTGATCAATAACAACAAACCACTTTTTTAACAATGATTTTTTGACACTGTCTCCATGGTCCAAATGTCACTGAACTCTGACAGTTTGCATTTGGAGCATATCCAATTTCCTTGGCCTCTTGTAATATTTCAGTAAAAGCGAACAACAGACAACACTCACTGAAGAAGCTGCCATGGCAGCCCCTGCAATCCATGGAGGAAGACGAAACCCAGTGAACGGAAACAATAATCCAGCTGCTATAGGGATTCCCATTACATTATAACCCAAGGCCCACAAGTAGTTGAGTCTGATTCGTCTGAACGTGACCTTAGAAAGATCAATGGCAGTAATGACATCTTCTAAGTTACTCCTCATCAATACAATGTCTGCAGCTTCAATTGCTATATCTGTACCTGCCCCAATTGCCATACCCACATCAGCAGCCACAAGTGCTGGTGAATCATTGATACCATCACCCACCATTGCCACTGTCATACCAGACATCTGCAGATCCAAGAGAGGACATGAACTCTACATCAATATTAAACACACTTTTGCAATTGCGTAGGCAGTAACTTTAAAGTAAAAACTGTTATCTTCATTGCAAACTGTTGATAAAAAAAGGGTGCTTGTGACAAAAGTACCTGCAACTCTTTCACTTTGTTTGCTTTATCCTCAGGTAATGCTTCCGCCATGACAGTCTCAATTCCAACCTCTTTGGCGATGGACTTTGCTGTACCCCAGTTGTCTCCAGTGACCACTATGCTCTTAATGTTCATCGACTTCAAAATGGATACTACATCTCGTGCCTCTGGCTTAACTGGGTCTGATATTTCAATTATTCCAACCAACTCTCCATCAAAAGAAATCAAAATTCCTGTTCGAGCCATCTCTTCAGCCTCCCTCAATTTTTCATAAGCATCTTTGGAAATAGTGATTTCAGAATCTAACATGAGCTTTGTGTTTCCTACAAGAATAGTCTTGTTCTCCACTGAAGCTCTGACACCATGGCCACTTATGGAAACAAAATCTTGTACTTCAGGCAACCAGCTTAGATCTGAACTTGCTGGCCTAAATTTTTTAGCATACTCAACAACAGCCTTGGCCAAAGGGTGCTCACTGTTTGCCTGGAAACAATGCAATATTCAACTAATCAATCAGAAAAGCCCTTTCAAATCTTTAAAGGAACAAATCAGTTCAATGTAAACCCAAGTTAATGATTCAAATGATGTTATATTTTGCATCAATCAATACAGAGGAATACTTATTGAGTTATTTCCCTTGCCAAAGCAAAGCATAGCCTATCCTAAGAGAGCCAGTCACATCAATGAGTTGAAGAAAGAGATACTGAATGAAGAACATTCATTTGCACAAGAAAAGGATACTGAACAAACAAGCAGTAATCAGAGAAGGTCGGTGTTCAAGAAAACAAGTTCCATCTAAGGCCCTACCTCAGCCGCAGCAACCACTGTGTAGAAATCACGTAAGAGCATGGTTCTTAGGAGGTGTGTATTAACAACAACAGGTTTTCCAACAGTGAGTGTTCCTGTCTTATCAAAAACAATGCAATTTACCTGCACACAGCCAAACCTCAGAGTCATCATTTAACCATTTTTAACATATTTTAAACTGCACTCTTGTCTTCCCCAGAATACAAACTTAAATTTAATGACAAAAAACTCAAATTAAATAAATTGCTTACTTTATGTGCACTCTCAAGTGCTCCTCCCCCTTTGATGAGAACACCTTGGCTGGCCCCTACTCCAGTACCCACCATGACTGCAGTAGGTGTTGCAAGACCTAAAGCACAGGGACAAGCTATAACCATGACAGATATGCCAAATTGAAGAGCAAGCTCAAACTCATCCATTTTAGATGGGATCCAAGACTTGGGGTATGAACCAATCTTTCCTGCTACAAACCATGCTAGCCAGGTGGTAAACGAAATCGCAATAACCTACATATAGGGTACCAAGGTACAACACATAGTTACAAAGTAAACCAAAAGAATTGAAATGAGCTGATGTTCAGCTTTCTCGCATCTATCGTTGTTGGGTAAACATGAAACAGTTAAAGAATCAATTTTCATTTCCAAGGATGACAAAAAGTTCAAATATGGTTGTGAGCTTAAGTATGGATGTCTAATCACAAAACTATCAAAGATGCATATGGTTACTTACCAATGGCACAAAGAATTTTGAAATTCTGTCTGCAAATTTCTGAACCGGTGCTTTAGCCATTTGTGCTGCTTCAACAAGTCGTACTATTTGTGATAGAGCAGTCTCAGAGCCCACATGTGTAGCTCTTATGTGTAGCACTCCATTTTCACTGAGTGTTCCACCAATAACTTCATCACCCATTCGCTTTGCAACGGGCCTAGCTTCACCTGTTATCATACTTTCATTGACATGACTCTGTCCCCAGACAACCAATCCATCTGATGGAACTTTCTCACCAGGCAAAATTTTGATTATATCATTACGTTGGATCAACTGACTGCTAATTGTACGTTCTGATACAATATTCCCATCATTGTCATGAATAAGTAAAGTAGCTGTGTCAGGTGCTAAATCCATAAGCTTGGCAATAGCTTCAGAGGTTTTCCCTTTGGCAAGAACCTCCAAATACTTCCCGAGAAGGATGAAAGAGATAAGCATTGCACTGGTTTCAAAAAAATCAGTACCTTTGAACTCTATATCAGTTGCAGCCCTCAATACTATGTAGACGGAGTAGAAATAAGCTGCATTTGTTCCTAAGGCAATCAAAACATCCATGTTGGCAGAGCCATGACGTATAGCTTTGTATGCACCAGTATAAAAGCGCCAACCAATGATAAATTGCACAGGAGTTGATAATATCCACCTTAAAAGCTCTCCAAGCATTAACATATTCACCAGCTTTAATTCTAGCCCTCTTTTAATTCCTGGAATATACATAAAAATCATGGCTAAGAGAACTACTGGTACAGTGAAAACCAAACTCCATAAGAAAGACTTATGGTACCTATTGATTTCTTCACTTCTGTCAGGGCCTCCTGGCCCTCCAGGCTGAAACAAAGTTGCCTTGCACTTTGAACATGTCTCCTCAATCACCTCCATAAAAGTTCTTGGTCCTGTCATTTCTGGATTGTATGACACAACTAACTTCCCTAGTTGCATATCCAGTTCTATATCTTCGACTCCTGGTAAAGCTTGAAGAGAACTCTGAATTAATTTAATTTCGCTGTCCACAAGGATTCCCTCTAGTTTGAGATGAACCTTGTTCGTTTCTTCCCCGGTACTAATCAGGGCAGCTTCAAAACCAGTGTCATCAATCACATCAATTAACTGCTTGTACGTAACCAGTTTGGGGTCATATCTGATTTCTGCTTCTTCTGTTGCTAAAGCAACTGCAACCCTTTTCACCCCCTGGAACTTTTCCAAGGCAGATTCCACAGTGCTAGAACATGAAGTGCCTGTCATTCCTTTTATGCGAAGCCGACACACAGCTATTACAGACACTTCATCATCAGTTTCAATTAAGCTGGCTTCAAAGCCAGCATCTTCAATGGCCTCCCTGATTACTTCCTCCTGTATGAGCATGCAAAGCAATTGTAGCATAATACAAACGAGAAAAATCAATTAGTTGATAAAAAAGCGCATTAACAACTGTGATTATTTGTACCAGGTGCTAAAAGCAACTTTGATAAATTATTCTGCAAATATTAAACTTAGAAAGCAACCTTTAGATTCAATTCCAAATAGGTACTTTTGGTGTTTGTAGGACAAGTGTTGTATACTTTCCATGTTAAAAGTTGGGTTTTTTCTATTTCCACCCATGTTTTAAAGCATCTTTGGGCTTTTTTCTATTTTCACCCATGTTTTAAAATTTAAACCACTCATTAATATCTTTTGCATGATTTAATTTAATGTGCAAAACCGTTTTTGATGTATCTATTTATATCCGTACATGCTTAAGGGAAATAAAAGAGATTCATTAGAACAGTTGTGTTTTTGCAATATTGAAAGATTTTACTGTGCTGGGTTTTTTAATCCGAAAGGGTTTTCCTAGGTGAAAATGTTGCATATCGTCTTTGCTTTCCATAATCTGTTTTTTGTTTGAGATTGTATATAAACTACTTTTATTGTTCAGGGTTATTGGACTTCTTTTTGTAAAGCGTCAAGCATTCCACACAAACCCCTCATTGAATTTAACTTTATTAAGTTAGTATCTTTTTATTCTACATTTTTGTATCTTGTATAAATAAAACACAGGGCAAGTACTACAAAAGGCGACAGCTAGAGTCACTTTGAAATATAAGCTGACAATTTTAAGCATGCTATCTTTGCTATGTTTTCCTAGCTTTGTCATTTTAGCTGTTCTATTTTTTCAATTTTCATATTTAAAATCTATTTCCTGCGCAGCTCAATGAAAAAAGAAAATAATAGTAAGAAAGGAGTTCGAAGGGCAGAGACTTTTTGCCATAGAGATATAAGGGGATCAACCAAGGCCTATAACAGACGATATAAGAGAGTTGATGGTATGGCATGTGAGAGCTCTCCCAAATGGAACAAGAGAATAATATAGGAAATAAAGATGGGAGGGTATATAGTCAGAAAAGTGAAATGATTCTTCAACAGAGGAGACTGGATTCGAAGAACAGTCCAGATTCCAAACTACAGACTACAAATGGGCTGATGCACAGTGGTAGAGAACCTTGGCATGCTAATTGGAGGTCCTAGGTTTGAGTCCTAGATGGTCCATAGAAAATATTATGATATCAGAGCTAGACTAAGATCCCCAAGGAAAGAGGCGTGGCTTGAGAGGACTATCAAAAGAACAATCCACACTGAAGACTACAAATAGGACAGTAAAAGAGACTTGATGGCATGGCATGTGAGAGCTTTCCCAAATAGAATAAGGGAACAATATAAATAAAAAAGAACAAGGGAGGGCATATAGTTGTCAAAGTGAAATGATTCTTCAACAAAGGACACTGAACTCGAAGAACAGTCCAGACTCAAAATGGGCTGATAGCACAGAGGTAGAGAACTTCGAAATGTTAATCAGAGGTCCTAGGCTTGAGTCCTAACTGGTCCATAGAAAATAACATGCTATCAGAGCCAGACTAGGATCCCTAAGCAAAGAGGTGTGGCTTGAGATGGCTATCAAAAGAACAGTCCACTTTGAAGACAACAAATGGGACAGTATAGAAGAGTCAATGGTATGGCATGTGAGAGCTCTTCCAAATGGAATGAGTGAACGATATAAATAATAAAGAACAAGGGATGGTATATAGTCATCAAAGTGAAATGATTCTTCAAAAAGGAGACTGGATTCGAAACACAGTCCAGACTTCAAACTAAAGCCTGCAAATGGACTGATAGCAGCGGTAGAGAACCTCCACATGCTAATCAAAGGTTATGGGCTTGAGTCATAGCTGGTCCAAACAAAATAACGTGATATTGGAGTAAGAATAGGATCCCCAAGCGAAGAGGTATGGCTTGTGAGGGCTATCAAAAGAACAGTCAACACTAAAGACTACAAATGGGACAGTATAAGAGAGTTGATGGAATGGCATGTGTGAGCTCTCCCAAATAGAATAAGAGAATAGTATAAATAATAAAGAACAAGGGAGGGTATATAGTCATCAAAGTGAAATGATTCTTAAACAAAGGAGACTGGAATCAAAGAACAGTCGAGACTCCAAACTACAGACTGCAAATGGGCAGAGAGCACAGTGGTAGAGAAGCCCGGCATGCTAATTGGAGGTCCTAGGCTTGAGTCGTAGCAGGTCCATACAAAATAATTTGATTAAAGCCGGACTAGGATTCCCAAGAAAAGAGGTGTAGCTGAAGAGGGCTATCAAAAGAACAGTCTACACTGAACACTACAAATGGGATAGTATAACGTTAAGCACCACCTTCAAATCCAATCCCCTAATTTGAAAAAAATCAAGCACAACGTTGAATTAAATCCCCTACTTCAAAAAAATCAAAACAACTTTCAATCCAATTCCCAAATTCCAAAAGATCAAACGCCACCTTCAAATCCAATCTCCAAATTCAAAAATATCAGACTCCACCTTCAAATCCAGTACCCAAATTTGAAAAGAATTGAAAAAGCACCAAACAGACAGCACATAATCAATTAAAGAAAGAAAATAATCAATTAAGTTGGGGTTTTGATACAAAGCTTCAGATTCAAATATATTAAACCCCTGTTAACATGTAATAAGAAGTATTGGTAATACACAGCATCCAACTCTGGGTGCCCCTCTTCAAGCGTCCCAGGCCACTACAGCTAAGGTGAATTCCCCACAGTGCTTACAAGGGAAAACATTTACCAGACCATTAAAAAGTTTAAGAAAACCCATTGCAAGAATTGCAAACAACAAAACCAAGCAAAAAGCACCATCATAAGTCAAGCTCCAAGCTTCAAATAAACTCAACATTCTCTAATTTCAGATACCACCTTCAAATCCAAACCCCAAATTCAAATATACCAATCCAAGTAAGTTTAAAAAGAGGTGAAAAGGTTCGAAACAGACCGCTCAAAATAAACTTTAAAAAGAATCAACAATCCAAGAAAAAAAACATATCATACACCACCATTAGTCCAACCGCGCATTCTAAATAAAACAAACATTCCCTAATTTCAAATTTTGAGAAAAAAAAGTGATTATGAAATTCTTTAAGACAAAAAGAAACCACGCATCAATTTCAAAGATAAGAGACCTCACATTGACAAACTTGGGATGGTAAACCACTTGGGCCTTACTGTGAAGGACACTGATAGTAGCATCCTGGATACCAGTAAGCCTCTTCACTGCCTTTTCAATTGAAGCAGCACATGCAGAGCACTGCATGCCTCCCACCCTGAACAGAGCTTTCCTGATCTCCAAAGAAGCGGGAGATGGAGGAGCAGATGTTCCTTCACCTCCTTGATTTGGAGATTCAGATGGGTATCTGGGCATTGAAGGATAGTGCGGAGGAGGAGACAAAACAAGATGAGATGCATTCTGCTCCCCATTTTCCTTCTTCCCCTTCCCCAAACAAGAAAGCGCCAAAATCCTGCTAGCCATTATTCTCCTTCTTCTTCTTCTCTCTGCAAAACACACCACATCACCAATCAATTATTCAAAATTGCAAACAACAGATTTGCATTGCATTAAATTATAAACTAAAAATCCGTGTTCGAGTTGCTTGGCTTGGCTGCCAAGTTTCCTAAAAATACAAAAATACAACAGAATTTAAAAAGGTTAACCTTTCTGATTTCCTAATCCATTGCACAAGTCAAAGGTGGATGATCTGAAGCAATTGAGAATTCAATTGAATTGCCTTCTCAACGAACCTCTATTTATAGATGTTTTATTTTTAAATATTTACTATTCCACTTATGGAGATGTTTTTACAATATAGGGTTTTTACGCCTTTACCTTGCGTAATGTCAACTGCCAACTGTGCCATGAGAATGTTGGCTAAAATATAGACGACGTTTACTTATTTTTTCGAATTTTTTAATTTTTAATTTTATTTTTTTATTCGTTTTTTCGTTATTTCGTTATTTTAGCTATATAGTCTAATATTTTCAAAATTTTATCTTGAAGATAATTTATATACAATACGTGGAAAGATATCTTATATTTTTGGATTAACAAATTAAAAATAAATAAAAAATTATTGTATGACTTATTAGATGGAAAAAAAATAGATTAGTGTAGTTAAATAATGAAAATAGAATTTTGTGATACTCTTCATTTTTTAAATAATTGAAAAAATAAAAATAAAAAAATCATTTTTTTAAAAATAGAAAGTAGAATTTTGTTTTTCTTTCAAGGATTTGTTGACCACCTATATTTCATGTTGTCATTGTAGAGTTAGGACGTACCGTCAATTTTCATGAATTAATATAAACATATAGTATTCCTTCTTTAATACACTCTATATACTAAGATTCACATAATCCTAAGATCATTTTCTTTTAATCGAATAATGTTGGAAATAACAAGCAAAGATAGTTAAAAAAGTGTTATTAGTATAATCAAGTCAAACTATACAACATTGAAAGAATACAGTTCATTTTGAAAGTCCTAGGTTACTAATAAAATTTTACTTGGCCTTATCCACTTAGAAAACTTTATTTGGGACTATTTATGAAGGTGGCTACATTTTTATTTTGCTTTATCCATTAAAAAAGCTTTTTGGTGTGGGGTAAATATAGTTTGAAAAACAAAAATAAAATAAAAAATATGATATTTTCATATTTTATAATAATTCTTGAAATTGTTTTTTGATGTAATTGTGTAGAATTTTTAGACATAGACCTTTTGAATCACACTCCATAATCCATCAAGAGGGAGATGATGAACAAATTTGCAACTCTTTAATACATTTTTAAGATAAAGCAACACACCCAATATAAGTAAAGGGTGAATATTAAAATATTTTGAGTTGGAATTAATAATGCTATTAAATTAAATGCTTGTAAATTAAATAAATAAGGTTGTTTCATACTTGTAGAATTGAATAGAGTGTGTTCCTAAATATAATACTATAATATACCAATTAATGTGTTTTGTATTTAGACCCTGATGAGAGCCTCAAATGAGTAGGATGTTTGTGAAATAGATGAATGGACGTGAGAAGGCGAGTGGGAGGTAGAAGGTTGGCACAATCATCATTTTGAGATGTGTAAAGATAAGCACATTAATGATAAGCTTCAATTCCCTCACAATTCAAACAATGTAATCAATTGTAATGCAAGCAATGAAGTATGATACATGAAAGTAGAAAATGGATTTTTTTGGGGCTCTTACTTAATAAAGGCTTGTGGTTGTTGAACAGATTTTGCATTTGAGAATGTTGGAACAAAGAATGGCTCCCTTTTCTTATTGTGGCAAGGAAAACAAGAGTGAAGTGAATGGTGGTGGTGATTCTAATGCAAGGGGTTGGAGGTGGAAGGAGTGAGTGGGTGGAGAAGATATGGTGGATAATTTAAAAAACTAATTGGAGAGGGAAATAGCTAGTTTGACACTTCAACTTTAGGTGACAAACATATACCTGAGCTAGGGCACATGAGTCCCCATATATAGGTCTCAAAGAGGTGATATCCACACTTCTCTTGGACCCTTGTCAATCAATAGGTAGGCACAACATTTTTGATGTGGCATAGTTCATTAACAATGCTATAATACTTTCTAGAACTGTTGGAGTTAATTGGTGAACCCCATAGCTCCCAGAAATCACTTATAATCAAAATACCTATCACAAAGAGAGAAAAAACAAATGATTTTATATATAACCCTTGACAATTCTATTGACCTAAAAAAGCATGAATTAGTGCAATATTTAATAAGGAAAAATCAACCATAGATGAAATCCTACTTGTGAGAATAAAATTAGATCGTATCATGTGTCCTCATCCTATGACTTATGACAAAAAACACATGACCTAAGCTTAACTTAAATATGCCAAAGTAAAGTGTTGGTAGATGGATGCCTCCTCCTATGGGTACTTTGAAGATCAATACGGATGGTTCCTCCAAGGGTAATCCTGGGCCTGCTAGGATTGGTGGAGTTGGAAGAGACTGTTTTGTCTCGGTTATTTTCTTTTTCTCCTTTCATAAAGGGAAAAATTCTAACAACTTTATGGAGGGGTGGGCGATTCTTTGGGCTATTGAGCATGCTTGTGTTTTGGGTTGAGGTAATATTATCTATGAATCTAACTCACAGATTATTATTAATTTGTTGAATGAGCAAAATTTGACTGATGTTAATTGGCGGCTTGCTCTAGTGGTTCGTCAAATTCTGCAAATGTGCTCTATGCTACAGGTGGTGTCTTTTACCCACATCTTACACGAATGGAATATGGTTGCTAATTGTTTGGCCCAGTGGGCTTCAAAGCAGGGTGATGATTGGAAGATTGAGGGTTGGGAACAATTATCTCCTGATTATCATCATGAATTAGAAAGGTCTAATGGTTTGGTTGATTAAGGTGATTGTGGCTGTGAGGGTTGTGGTTTGGTTTGGGCTGAGTGTTCATGTGCTTTATTTTCTTGGGTTCCTTCTGGATCCCTAATTTCTTTGTATTGTGTTCTTCCTGATTTCAATAAAAAATTTAACCCCTTTAAAAAAAGAAAAGTATGCCAAGGTAAAAAGTGGCCTAATAATTAATTAGGTGATTTCTTATTTTACTCTAACAATAACAACTTGCACTTTTCTATTTTACAAAGACATCACAAATATGGAGGAGCAAGCACGAGGCTTCTATCAATGTCTATTGAACCATCTCCATGGGCTAAGCAACAATATTTTTCATGTGCATCAAATCATGGGGACATTATCTTATAAATTGAAGGTAAAAATCTCTAATGGCATCAATTTTAATATCCTAATTTGTTGATGTGATGCATTAGACGTCTCTTTGCATGATAAGGAAAACATTTGTAAGAAATATGGTGGTGACTTTGGGACGACTAGGGAGCTTGTGTAATTTTCTCAGTTAACCTTTAGATGGTTTCCTAATCCATTACATAAGTCAAAGGTGGATGATGTATAGAAATCAAATTTCCTTTCTCAATGAACTTCTATTTATTGATTTATTTTCAAATATTTACTATTTCACTTATGGAGATATATTTTTACAAAATAGGGTTTTTACACTTTTACCTTGTGTAATGTAACTTGCAAGAGTTTTAAAATATTACCGTCATTTTTTATGAATTAATATAAACATATATTATTCCTTCTTTAATACATTGTATATACTAAAATTCATATAACATTGAGGATATTTTTTTAATTGAATAATGTTGGAAATAACAAGAAGAAGGTAGCTAAAAAAGTGTTATGCATATAATCAAATCAAACTATACAAGATTATAAGTTTAACAATATACGATTTACAAAAAATGTTTAAAACATAACAACCACTTGAAAGAATGGGGCAATTTTGAAAGTGGCAGGCCACTAATAAAACTTTACTTGGCCTTATCTACTTAGAAACCTTTATTTGAGACTATTTATGAAGGTGGCTACATTTTATTTTGCTTTATCCATTAAAAAAACTTTTTGGTACAAGGTAAATTTAGTTTGAAAAATGAAAATAAGAGATATTATATTTTCATATTTTATAATTATTATTATTTTTTTTTAAATGTAATTATGTAGAGATTTTTGGCTTCAACCTTTTTAATCACACCCCATAATCCATCATGAGGGAGATGATGAACAAATTTGTAACTCTTCAATACATTTTTAGGATAAAGCAACACACCCAATATAAGTAAAATAGGGTTTTTATGCTTTTACCTTATGTAATGTAACTTGCAGGAGTTTTAAAATACTAGCTTATCTATCTTAATATATATATATATATTATACACTGAGAGATATCATTATCTCCGCGTTTTTTTTTTTTTTTTGAATTTGAATTTGAAAAATACACCTCGAAAATGATATCTCTCGGCGTATAATATATTAAGATAGATAAGCTAGTAGCAGCTGTGACATGCGTAACACATTGAATAAATTAATATATTTAGGGTTATGATTAGAGTTAGCATTTAGGATTAGGGTTTATATCATGGTTAGGGTTAGCATTAGGGTTAGGGTTTGGTTTAGATTTATTATTATGATTAGGGTTAGGGTTTAGTGTTAAGATTGGGTTTATGGTCATAGTGTGAGAATTATGTTAGGGTTAGGGTTAGAATTATGGTTAGGGTCAGGGTTTGGATTATAATTATAACAGGTTTCAAGTTGGCAATAAGGCTTTGGTTAGTGTTAAGGGTAGGGTTGGAATTACTATCAAGGTTTGGATTGGAATTATAATTAGGGGTAGGGTAAGGATTTATATTTGGTCAGGGCTATGGTTTGGGTTAGGGTTAGGGTCAAAGTGAGGATTAAGGTTAAGATTAGCATAAGGGTTAGGATTTGGTTTACGATTATGATTATGGTGAAGGTTAGGGTTTATACTTATGATTAGGGGTTATACTTATGATTAGGGCTTAGTGTTAAGGTTTAGAGTTATACATTAAATAAATTAATATAATTAGGGTTAAAAGCATAATCTTTATCCTAACCCTAACCTTAATTGAACACCAATTGAATATTGACCCTAATCATAATTGAATCTTAACCCTAATCTTGAACCTATCTCTAACCCTAACCCTAATCCTTAGTCAAACCCTAAACCTAATCCTAATTATATTTGTAACCTAAACCCTAACCTTAACCCTATCTCTAACCCTAACCCTAACCTTAATCCTAATGCTAACCCAACCCTAATTTTAATTATATCTCTAACCATAACCCTAATCCCAATCCTAAACCTAACCCTAATTAATTTAATAGTAACCCCAACCCTCATTGAATCCTAACTAAACTCTAATTGAACTCAAGCTCTAACTCTAATTATATCATATCTCTAATTTAATACTAACATTAACCCTAAACTTACTTCAACCTCTAACCCTAATTGAAGTGTAATCTTAACCCTAACACTAATGCTAATTAAACCCTAACCCTTAACCTAACCCTAATACTAACCCTAACTATATTGAACTTGAACCCTAACCCTACCCCAAGCTTTATCTTTGAATCCTTATCACAACCTTAACCCTAATTAGACTGAAAGCTTAATTAAACCCTATTTGAATCATAACCCTAATTGTACCCTAACCCTGATTTAGCACTAATACTAACCCTAACCCTAATCTTAACCCTAATTAAACCATCTTAAATGTATTTGAACCCTAACCCTAATTTTGCCATAACACTAACTCTAATTGAACTCTAGCCCTAACTTTGAAAGACATTGCTCCCCTCACACAAACCTCAATCCTAATCAGGTAAGCCTATCTCTAACCCTAACCCTAACCGTAATCCTAGCCCTATCTCTAACCTAACCCCAACTAATCCTAACCCTAACCCTAATTATCTCTAATTGTAACCTAACCCTAATCTTCACTGTATCTATAACCAAAACCCTAAACCTAAACCTAATCATAACAAAAACCTCAACCTTAACCCTAATCGTAGCACAAACCCTAACACTAATCCTAATTTGATTTATGCCTCTAACAAAAACCCTAACCCTAATCCTAACCCTATCTCTAACCCTAAAACTAACCCTAACCCTAATTTTATCTCTAAACTTAACCCTAATCTTGAACCTATCTCTAACCCTAACCCTAATCCTTAGTCAAACTCTAACCCTAATCCTAATTATATCCCTAACCAGAACCCTAATCTTGAACCTAACTCTAACCCTAACCCTAACCCTAACCCTAATCTGAACACAAACCACAACCCTAATCCTAATTCTATTTGTATCACTAACCCGAACTTGAACCTTAACCCTAACCCTATTTCTAACCCTAAACCTAACCTTAATTCTAACCCTAATCCTATTTCTATCTCTAACCCTAACCTTATTCCCAATCCTAACCCTAACCCTAATTAAACCATCTTTAGTCTATTTGAACCCTAACTCTAATTGTGTTATAACCCTAACTCTAATTGAACTCTAGCCCAAACTTTGAAAGACATTGCTCCCCTCATAGAAATCTCAATCCTAATCCTAATTCTATCTCTAACCCTAACCCTAATCCTAATGTTGGACCTATCTCTAACCTAACCCCAACTAATCCTAACCCTAATACTATCTCTAATTGTAACCTAACGCTAATCTTCACTCCATATCTAACCAAAACCCTAACCCTAAATCTAATCATAACAAAAACCAATTAATTTGGACACAAATGACAACCCTAATCTTAGTTCTATTTCTATCTCTAACCCTAACCCTAATTTGAACACAAACAACAACCCTAATCTTAATTCTATTTCTATCGCTAACCCAAACCCAACCCCTAACCCTAACCCAAAACCTAATACTAACCCTAATCCTAATTCTATCACTAACCCTAACCCTAACCACCCTATCCCTATCCCTAATCCTAATCCTATCTCTGACCCTAACCCTTACTCAAACTCCAACCCTAATCCTAATTCTATCTCTAACCCTAACCCTAACCCTAACCCTAATCTTGACCCTATCTCTAACCATAATCCTTACACTAATCCTAATGCTAACCCAATCGTAATCCTTATTATATCGCTAACCATAACCCTAACCCAAATCATAACCCTAACTCTAATTAATCTAATGTTTGCTCCATCGTAACCCCAACCCTAACCTTAACTATAATTGAACCATCTTAAGTCTGTTTGAACCCTAACCCTAATTATGGACCATAACCCTAACTCAAATTGAACTCTAGCCTTAACTTTGAACTACATTATTTGCCTCACCCTAGGTGAGAGGAGATTGCTTTCTATCCATTTTTTTTCTATTCAAATTTTCTTATTTTTTTCTAATTGTTCTTTTTATGGTCTTATTGTATCCTTCACTTCAATTGAAATGGAAGTTAATTTATTATGAACCAAATTTGATGTTTGTGGTGGCATTTTGAATGAGATAATCAATAGCATACACTAAAAGGGCTCAAATTCTAAAACATGTAAGATGCATATTCATTCTAGGGATTTTGGAGTGCATTCCTAAAAGAGCTCGAAGTTCATGTACACCATCCTATGTGATAGATATAATTTATAAGTTAGATGTAATCCACATGTAGCATGGTGTAGATAAGAAAAGGCAAGGTGTAGATAAGGAGATGCAAGTGATTGATATTTTTTTATGAACAAAGTTATATATAATTATTATTTAAAAATTATTGAAATAAGTATTGATAGTTTTACACAATTTGTAGGGCAATCGTAAAATTCATGTTGTCACTAAAAATTCCTTGGCAGCCATTAATGCTATAAAATTTTAAACATGCTTGATAACTAACAATGTACGCACAAAATAATTTGGAAACTTTGCTTTTATGGGAAGAGTTTCCTTAACCTAAAGGAGTTGAGTTGTTGGAGCTCAGTCCTTCAAAACTCCACAAAGGTTGTATAAAAGTATACAAATGTTAGTTTGGAATTTTTTAATTTGATCGTGCAAGTAATTTTCATCAACGTTTTAGATAATATTTTATGAATAAATAAATAAATAAATAGAATATAATCTATTATCAGAATGAAGATAATTAAAAAATAAATAAATAGAATAGAATATGATCTATATCATGAGAGGGAAAATATTTATTGCATCCATGAAAATAATAAAGATCTGATTCACATGCAAAATTATTTTTTTACAATATAAATATTTTCCATATCTTTAAATCAAGAGAAATATAATTACCTTCCAAACTTTTGTCCTATCTATCTTTTCCTTCAAAATATTCAATTATTTTATTTACTAAACTAATCCATGAACCCAACATAATATTTGTTTAATTATTTTCTTATTTATAATTTTATTATTTCCAATATATAATATTCCATATATATATATTCTAAAAATTTATAAATATTATTTTTCACCATATAAATAATTTTTTGTATCTTTAAATTAAGAAATCTAATTAATTATTCAAACTTTTCAAATTATTTCGATTCTCTCTATCTTTTTCTTTTAAGATATTCATTTTATTATTTTTATACAACTTCTAATCTATATATTTTTTTTAATACTACCATCTCTTATCTAATAAAATAAAATAAAGTAAATATCGGCCATTTTGTAACTCCACGTGAGGAAAGGAGGAGGAAAATAAAACTATTTAACATGAATATTTCTATTTTGATTTTTTTTCATTTTACTTCCCCTGTCTTTGTGTGGAAGAGGGAAGACATAATAAAAGTTTCGCTTTCTTTTTATTATTATTATTATTATTTACACTAAGTTTGACTTGATTTCATAGCATTTGCCTTGGCTGTACATAAGTAATGTAAAAAAAAAATTATGCTTTCTTATATACTACTCTCTCGTTATTTTTTTTCAAAGAATGTTAAAATAAGAGTTGGGTTAATGATAATTAAAAGTGCCTCTTATATATATATATATATATAAATATACATATTTTAAAAAAAATATTTTGATTATAGAAAATCACATATCACTAACATATTAGTGATTTGATTAATTAAAGATCAAGAACTTCGAGACAAAGATGAATTGACAATTAAAGTTTAAATTCGAATTGACAACACAACAAAAAGTGATCTAGCCGAGTATAGATTTCCCTAAAACAATTACTAAAATCATGGCAAGTGAGATTATGCACAAATTGTGTTGTGAGATCGACGATGCTGATGATAAAAATGGACAGAGTTTGCAGGAGAAATAATACGAAAGAAAGAAATAAAAATAAAAGAATGAGACGCATCAAAATCCATCTCTCTACATCTGCTGCTTCAATCTATTCACAATAAATGTTAAGTAGATTGAAAAATAAGTGAAGAAATAAACTCATTCACTATACTTTCTACTAGAATTTTGTTAAAATTGAAGCATAGAGTACAAATACAAAAATCCATTTTATTCATATAATATTGAGTTGTACTGGTTTGATACTAGGTTTTTAAAAGAGTTTTTGAGATTAAATATGTTTTGACTGTAAAGCAAATAAAATGTTATCTTGAAATCAGATGCTTTCTATTCAGGTATACATTCTAAATAAAATTCATTTTACTACCCAATACAAAAACACCAAATCTTTTCAAATCGTATGCACATTTTTCTAACAGATAACAATGCATACAAAGCTCGTGATACAGCCCCTCAGTACTAATAATTTGTTTTCATAATTTTACAGTCAATAACAGTCAAAACAAAGATTCTTCATGAGCACATTCGAAGCCCTTTCATGGTGACACCAACATTACCAGTTAAAAAAAAACTATCGAGAAAGAGATAAGGTGACTCTATATTAAAAATGAAAATAAAAATTTCTTCTAGATATACCACATCAAAGCTGTTAAAAGCTTCTTTACATTGGTCCACACTAACTCCTCACTTTTCCAAGTTATCTCAAATCCAATTATCGCTTTCACACAGATAGAATCGCTTAATTCGCCAGATCAAATATTCAATCATTTGCTCGAGAAGAACCCTATTGATCCAATCATCAGCCCAGAAATTGAGCTCGGGCCAAAGCCTAAGGATTAGGAGAGTGGTGGGAAAGAGAATAAGTAGCCGACACTATGCAAAAGATGAACCTTCAAAATTAGACCTTTTGATCTCCTCCCTATCAGGCAATCGACATATTTGCTCCAGACACTTAAATCCCACCGAATTTTGTTAAATTCATTTCGACTAAAAGCAAATTGACACTTTGCCGCAAGAATAAGCTCTTTCCTAAGAATATGCAATAGAAAGAAAGATACACAAATAGTAATCACACACACCTATCTGAGTTATAGTAACCCTTGCGTTGTGCCTAAAAATTACCGTCTTCGATTCTATATTGATAACAAATTTTTTATGTAATCATTTCTTTTTGCTAAGACCGTTACTTGTGCTGGCCTCCTTTAAGGGTCGTGCTTAATTTTCATGAATTAATATAAACATATATTATTCCTTCTTTAATACATTGTATATATTAAGATTCATATAATATTGAGGACATTTTTTTTAATTGAATAATATTGAAAATAACAAGAAGGTAGTTAAAAAGTAATGCATATAATCAAGTCAAACTATACAAGATTATAAGTTCAACAATATATGACTTACAAAAACTGTTGCAAAAAATAACGGTCACTTGAAAGAATACGGGTCATTTTGAAAGTGACTAGTCACTAATAAAACTTTAATTGGCCTTATCCACTTAGAAAACTTTATTTGAGACTATTTATGAAGGTGGCTACATTTTATATTTCTTTATCCATTAAAAAAACTATTTGGTGTGGGTAAATTTAGTTTGAAAAATAAAAATAAGAGATATGATATTTTCAAAATTTTATAATAATTTTTAAAATTGTTTTTTGATGTAATTGTGTAGAAATTTTTAACATCGACCTTTTTAATCACACTCCATAATCCATCATGAGGGAGATGATGAATAAATTTACAACTCTTTAATACATTTTTAGGATAAAGAAACACACCCAATATAAGTAAAATAGGGCTTTTATAGCCCTAAGGGGTGGCGTAGTTGGTTAAGGGCTTTGGGTTCATCTCATGTAGGTCCCAAGATTGATTCTCTTTACCTCAGTTTGAAGGTCATCTCACTGTTCAGGCTAGTAAGCGACCCCCAAAGGACTTGTCTCCCCTTAGCTTGCCTCCTCCTCCCCCAAAACCTGGCATAAAAGTAAGACCAGGACAAGGATGGTTGAGTTCGATGGGTTGAGTCGCAAGGCCTACACAAAACATGAACGCATGGTCTGGGGATACCTCCGAGTTATACAAAAAAAGGGTTTTTACGCTTCTACCTAGTGTATTAATATAAACATATATTATTCCTTCTTTAATACATTATATATATTAAGATTAAAAAAAAAATTGAATAATGTTGGAAATAACAATAAAATGTTAGCTAAAAAATTATCATATGTATTTAATCAAGTCAAAATATACAAGATTATAAGTCCAACAATATACAACTATACAAAAACTATTGTAAAAAATAACACCCACTTGAAAGAATGCATTTCATCTTGGAAGTCACGACCTACTAATAAAACTTTACTTGGCCTTATCCACTTAGAAAACTTCATTTGAGACTATTTATGAAGGTGGCTACATTTATTTTTCTTTATCCATTAAAAATACTTTCTGGTGTGGGGTAAATTTAGTTTGAAAAATGAAAAAAGAAAGATATGATATTTTCATATTTTATAATTATGTTGAAGGTGTTCTTTATATGAATCCATTCGACTAGAACTTATGTAATTGATGGTTCAAAATGTGTTAGAATGATGCAAGATGATTGAGAAAGATATGAGCATTTGACATTTAAAAAAAAAAAAACTAATATCAATAGATAATGCCACTACTTCAATTTTTTTTTTTTTTTAGAAATCAAATCTCTACATTCTCTCCCATTCCTTTTTATATTATAATATTTCTTGAGTCAAAGAAGCTAATTTTTTTAGAAATAAAATAAAGATATAGTAAATTATATTACATAATAATATATAATGTAGATAATATAATAGAAAAATCCAAACATTTAGTAAACTTTAAAAAAAAAATTCTTCCAAATTCTTTTCTAAAAATCAAATAAAGATATAATATATTATATTAAATAATAATAAATACACATTATAAATTATAATATATAATGTAGATAATATAATAAATTATATATTAAAATATATTATATATTAAAATATATAATGTAGATAATATAATATATTATATTATAATGTAGATATTAACAAAAAATCTGAAAATTCAGACTAATCACTACGTCGAGGTGGAAGCTGTGTATGTAAGCATAAAATTGGCTATGGACAAAGGTTACTCAAAACTATGGGTTGAAGGCGACTCATTAAACATTGTCAATTACCTATGTGACACCCATGTGCCGAGCTAAAATGTGGAGCATCTAATTAAAGATAGTATAATGATGTTAAGTGTGTGTGATGAGACTCGTGTATCTCACATTTTTCAAGAGGGCAAATCTTTGGCATATTTTTTTGCCAATGAAGTTGTCAGATTAAATGAGTCTCGAACATGAAAGGAGGGATTGATCATTCCCGAGAGAGCTAGGAGTTTAATGCAGAATGATGGATGATTTTTGGTGGTGGAGGCATTTAAGCCTTAGTACTCTTTTCTGACTCACACGTATTGTGGGTCTCTCTCGGATAGATGAATTTCATTCTAACAATTTTAGCAAGGGTTTTTCCCATCTAGTGTCTGCTGAAATGGGTGGCGATAGAAGCAAAATAGAACCGCACACCTATGCGGGTTTGAGGAAGAAGAAAAAACTATGGAAGATTTTGTGCCATGGGAATTTTACGTCGTTCCTCGAATTTCTTCATGGGCACGAATCAAATGCACCAACAAAATTTGTTTCTTACTGGCATAATAGGAAGCTTTAGATAAAAGGTCTGGAAGTGGAGGTGAATGAGGAGCTGATAGCTACTGTGATGGGGATGTCAATGGTAGGCCGCAAGTTTTTTAAGGACAAGAAGAGTAACGAGGACACGATGGCTTGGTTCTTTAAGGATGATGAGAGGAAGAAGTTGGTGAAAATAGAGAGTTGGGGATACGAGTGCAAGTCACTTAAGAAGATTTGGGTGGAGGTGGATGAGGTGATAATTTGTTATATGGCGCTGGAAGGTAGGTTTACTGCAATTCTGGGATACCATTTCACTCTATTAAATCACTTTAGACACGGGTTGTATGTTTCTTTTCCTCTTTTCTTGCTTTCATCTATGGAGATTTTGGTGTATGCTCATTTAAAAAATAGGAAGACCCTGGTCCTACATGAGGGTTTCATTCTTCTTATCATGGAGCATGTCAAATATCTCATCCTTGCCCCTACTATTTTGGGCAAGGAGAAGACTCTGAGTGATGGGTCGGATTCATCTGGTTCAAATACCAACAATGTTGAAGATGATGAATGGGATGAAGAGGAGGTGGTGGGTCCTCAGTCTTCTAAGGCCACCTCTTCAAAAAAGAGGAAGAAGAGTTTTCCTAAAAGTGGTCATGCGCCTAACTGCATCATTCTCTTTGATAGCGAGGACACGAAGGTGGAGTCTAAGGATTCTTCTCCTAGGAAGGTGTTGGCTGTTGGCCAGGGTGAGATTGATGTTGGTGGTAAGGAGGGTTTACGGGAGAATGTGCCCAACTCGGAGGCTAAGGACCATCCAAGGAGATCATCCAAATGGATTGCTAAGTTGAAAAACCAAGTCTCTAATGTTCTTGCAAAAGATGCTAAGGTGTCAAATGAGGAGAAGGCTACTGGTGATAATGAGGGGAATATTAAGGACTCTTCGGCCTAGAAATTACTTAATCATGCAATGCAGACTAAGAATAAGGGTCAAGGTGAGGATGACTCTAAGAGGATGAACGCTAAATCAGAGCCCCTGAAGGTAGACGCCATCTTTGAGGATTTCTCTTATTTAAATGATGAATCTCCCTCAATGTTTCAATTGCTAGATATGGCTAGGGCTGGGGCCACGAGTAATTTTATATTAGATAAGTGGACTCTTTAGGATTTCAATAAAGTGAATATTAAAATTAGGGGTTTGAAGGAGAACTTGAAGAATGTGCCAAAAAAAATTGTTTCAGACATTCTTATTGATAGAATTTTGGACCTTGAAGGTTTGTTCTGGGATTTCAAATCTCGGTGTGATGAACGGTTGGCTGAGTTGGAAGTGAAGGTTGTGGGCACCAATACATACATCAAAAATTTGATGCATGTGTGCCATATCTTTGTGAAAAATAACATAGAATCCTTGGAAGTCCTGTTCAAAATGATTAGTGGTTTAAGAGAGGACTGACTGTAATTCTCCAAGTTTATGGAGAAGGAGCATACAGCTAAGGAAAAGGAAAGAAGGGTGCAAAAGATGACACTAAAGGCCCTACTATTAAAGGGTCAACTGATTGGAAAAGATCTTTTGAAGTTGAGAAGGAGCTGCTGGAAATGATTGACCTACACAGGAGCCAAGAGCTTGAGGTGGCCAACACCTTAAGCAGTATGAATTAGTGGTAGCTTTGATGTTTTAACTCTATTGTTTTGTAGGTGGCTTTTTGTTGTTTTTTTGCTTTGTCACTATTGAGTGTTGTTGTTGGTTCATTGTTGTTGCTTTTGTTCAACACTCTTTTTGCCTTAGTTTCTTTTACATTGGTCTGTTTTTGGTGCATTATGGCCCATATCTTTAGCAACATTTTATTTATAGTACTGTAAAGGGTTTTGGGTCCCTTCAAAACATATTTTTCCTACTTAATCAAAACAAAAATAATGAAAATTAAGCAATCTTCAAAAATACATTTTCAAAATTCACTCAAAAAAACTATTAATTATTTAAGAAAAAAATAAAAAACCATTTAAAATTAATTTATTAAGATATATAATATAGAAAATATAATGTACTATGTATTAAAATATATAATGTAGGTGTGGGAGGAAGGGCAGGCGCCCCTCTAGTTGGCAGAGGGAGGTGGCAACTTATGCCACGACGGTAGGGGCTTTGGGCTATGTAAGGAAGGAGCTAACATCCACTATGTTTGAGTTGGTGATTATGGTCTTTTCACTTGAAGTATGGTGGGTAGCAGAGGACAACTACGACCCCCACTTCCATGCATTGGAAGAAATGAAAATCGGGCCCTCGGGATTTCCTTCATGAGGCGAGGACATCTTGCATGCTGATAAGCGTACCATTTGCAAGGGTGGCGGTGACCTTGTGAATGATGGCATTATTAATGGGTGGAGTGTATTCTTTTTATCTATGTTTTCTTTTTTTGTAGGTGCGAAACAAAGTATGCAAGCGATCTCCATCTCTCTTCCTGGAAGCAGTCTGTGTAGGGCCGATGATGGCGAAGAGCTCAAATTTTTTCATAGAGGTATCGATGGAAGGCCTCACTAGGTTTGGAGTAGACATGTCGATATCGTTGTGGTCTGATGCAAGGCAAACCTCCTTCAAAGAGATTATTGATCAAAGACTGAAGCACATCCTCCTCAATTATGATCCCTTGGTTTTGGTGGCTATGAAGATGATCCTGGGGTTGATCCATTTGGAAAGCAAGGAGTACGAGAGGAATAATCTACAAATTTCATCTTGTTTCCTTGCCTCTATGTTGAATAACAAGGTACCCAAAGCAAAAGCGAAAGGGTTGTTGGTCAAAATGTTTAAAGAAGATTTGGTGGAAGGTGTGGATGAAATTATGAGTGTGGTGATCGAAGGCAAGGGTTTCCTGAGGCCCTGTGATGTGGAGCAGATTCACACGGAGGACACAATGAAGATATATCCCTTCCTCCTGGACTTGTGTGGGTCAGGCCTTATGAGGTACCAGATGATTGTTGCAGTGGCAATTGAGTTTCTGAAGAAATTATTTGGTCTAAAAGTAGTCGACTGTGTGGAATGGACTACAGACTTTGAAGGCTTTGCAAAATTAAATGGTTTTATGTAAAGTGGGTGTTGGTTGCAATTTTTTGACTTATGGGGAAGCTAGGTTTTGTTGGTTTTTGAAAACCTGGTTACAGACATGCAATGGCTTTGATTGTTTTTTGTATGGCTGAGGTTACTATTTGAATGGTTGGCGGTTGTCTATAGACTGGTATAAATGGGGAATTTGATGGCTGGGTAGCTCTATAGTGTTTTTTGGTGATGCTTTTCTCCTACTATGCAAATGATTATAATTTCGTTATTAAAATTAATAATATAAAAAATCTTATGTATCAAAAATATATATATATATATATATATAATGTAGGTAATATAATATATTATATATTAAAATATATAATGTACATATTATATATTATAGTATAATATAGTATAAGATAGATATTAACAAAAAATCTAAAAAATTAAGGAGTCTTAAAAAATGCATTTCAAAATTCACTCAAAAACTATTAATTATTTAAGAAAAAAATACAAAACATTTAAAATCAATTTAATAATAACCACAATCCAAAATTCATTAAAATAAACTATTAATCTTTTATAAAAAACAAAAGAAAAAAGAAAAAAGTAGATATCTCACAAAAATCAACCACACATCAGAAAAAACAAAAAATAGAAAATAGAAAAAACCAATATAACTACTGTATATTTAATTATAAATTATCCCATCTCATATCCAATATCACATCTCACAAAATAGTTTATGCTATCAACAACAACTCTAATATTGCTTTGACCAGTGTGAAGAATTTGAAATCTTGCATTTGATAAGGTAATATTTGTATTTGATAAGGTAATTAAAGTCCACATTCATGTTTTGTGATGTTTTTTATAGACTATCTTCGTAGAGATATAGACAAATATTTATTCATTATCTCGATGTTTCTTCCAATTATTCAGTGAGGAATTTCAGTAGCCAATTTTCTACAAACTCTCTATAATAATCAAGCTTGACAAGGGATCCACCAATAGATGAAAGAAAATCACAACTTAACCATTAAACCTGCTACCCCAAATTTCTCTATGGTTGGGAAGGGGAATAGACAAGATGGCCTCCACCCTTTCTAGATCAATGGCAAGAACTTCCTTAAAAACAATATGTCCAAGTAATTTACCTTGGTCTATGGAAAAGACACTTGTTTGGATTTAGGGAGATACCATATTCCATGTACTTAATTAGGACTTGCTCCAAATGGTCAAAATGGTCACTTGCATGTTTTTAAAAACTCTTATGTCATCCATGTACACTGACACAAACTCTTTGAATGCACCCTAAAATTCCATGTCCATTGCCCTCTAAAAGGTATCACTAACAATGGCTAACCCAAAAGGCATCTTGCAATAAGCATAGCTACCCCATTTGGTGGTAAATGTTGTCTTGTATTGGTAAGATTCTTGCACCAAAATTTGATTGTATCTTGAGTAGCCATCCAAGAAAGAAAACATTTTTGAACTACTAATCTTTTACAATATTTTTTCCATAGAGGGGAGAGGATAATGATCTTCTAGAGAGGTTTTATTCAAGTTTTTGAAGCATACACAAAACCTTATTTCCCCATACTTTTTCTTGATAGGAACCAAGCTTTCTACCCATGAAAAATGTTTATTGGGAAATATGATTATAGATTCTATTAGTTTAGTCAACTCCTTTCTCATTAAAGGATCAATTTTAGGGTTGACAAGTCTTTCTTTCTATTTGAATGTATTAGCATCTAAGTCTAATTCAATGGTGTGGTGGGCAAAATTAGGGTCAAAACCTTTTAAGTCCTCATAGGTCCATGCAACCACATCAACATAAACTTGACAAAGCTTAATGAAATTTTAATTCAAACTTAGAACATACCTTTCTTAACCTTAGTGATTTCCCCTCCACAATAGTGATTGGCTTGTAGTCACCTCTTTTTTCAACTAGGTTCATCTTCATTTTCTTAAGCTAGTCATCTAAGTTAAAGCTTCCCTTAAAGGTGATGAGACCCTTTTGAAACTTTTTTCTATTCAACTACATGATTTGATCTGTGTATTGGTTATGTATCTTGGACTAATTTTTGGTAAAGAATTCTATCTCTTCTTGTAGGAAATTGACAACCCGTTGATAATTTTAAAAGACTTTCTCTAGTTTTTTTTATTGTTTGGAAAAATAGGCCTAACAACTACCCTAATATGCTACTCCTTGTTTGCAATATGGGAATGTATGTAAAATTATGCCCCAATTGTTGCAAGTATCTTAGCATGTTTGTTTTGGTTCCTTAGTATGGTCTATATGTTGAATGCTTCAAATGATCTTTCAAGTCCCATAACCTGTGCTTGTAGTCCTTGAGTAGACTAATTTGATGTACAATGAGTTTAATATCTCCAAAAACTTGTAGAGACTTGATTCCTCTCTTATGTACAAGATGAAGACCTTGGATTAGGGATTCATATTAAGCTACATTCTTGGTACAAGTAAAATGAAGCCTAAATGAGAAGTAATATTTATCTTTAGTGGGAGATACCAACATCACACCACCACAAACAACATTCTTATGTCTTGAAACACAAAAAAATAACTACCACAAACTCTCTGTGTCTTTTGAAATCTTCATGATATTTTGGAATAGGAGTGTTCTCCTAAATGCAATATGTGCCTAGGCCAACTTATTCTACCTCAATATATGGGTCAAATTGAAAGGCATTACCCCACTCATCCAATAAAAAATTAGGAACACCTTCTAGAGTTACAAAATTATGAACAATGCACTCCTCCCCTCTATCATGCAATGTGCAATTCACGTTTTTGAGATTGAGAGTGTAGGTATTAATATGATATTTGGCAATTGGATCTACTTTTATGGTCACTTTTGTACCATATATTTTTCTAAACAAAATATGGGACCAACAAAAGATAGGTACCAACCAATTTTAGTAGTGAACTCACTAGAGAAGAAAATGGAAAAAATACAAGGAGGTAGATATGATAAATATGTCTTGTGATATTGTGCAACCAGGGAAAGCATGCAGTGATATCTTTAAATATTTGATGATACCTATTGTCTTGAAAATATTACCATTTAGTTGTACAATACCCTTGGACACTAGCTCATACTTGATGCCAAGGAGGTCAACTATTTTAGTAGGAATTATAAAAATGGACCAAGTGGTCTCTAATTCTCAGGGTCATATAGAAAGGGGTGTTTTACTTACGTAGCTTGAATTTACTTCATAATTTGGTTGAAAAAGGCTAGTTGGATTTGTTGTTCCCTCCTTTATTAGAATGTCACTTGATTGATTGATTCCTTCCAAGGCCTCTTGCAAAAAATCCACCTGATAGGGGATGGATAAGGCCTCCCACATGGTGACATTTAGGCTAAAATTATCCATCTACTCTATAATATTGAAGGGAGGATGGATTTATTTAGAAGAAATATTTATAGCAATAGAGTCCACCCTATATTTCTATTTGGTTGAAGGTTGAGTATGCTTCATGTTATTCCTACCAACAGTCTAATATGACTATGGCATATGGGTCTTGTCTATTTGAATAACAATTAATGTGCCTTGGGATACTAGCTTAAAGGTTGATGCTTGACCAATTTATGGTGATGTAGTATCTTCCATTGCTCTTTTATTTTCTTTGGTATTTTGAGCCATTATATCAACATGTAATTGGTTTATGTGACAAAATCAAACTCATGCCAATTAACCAGTGTAGCATCTCCGTGCACTTGATCTTGAATTCCAACAACTTATTGATTTACTTCAAATTTTTCTTGAAGTTGTTGGTTCATTCTAGACCAAAAAGGCTAGGCCAAAACCTTCATTTTGATATTAGTTATGGTTGTGTGGATAATTTCATGACTATCACAGTTCATGCTCTTGAGAAATGTTGTTGTGTATGTGGACCATAGCCCTTAATGTGTTAGAAATAGAAGGATTAAGTGAATCCAAGGGCCTAACATGATTCCACTGACTTTTTCCTTGATATGGTTGCCTTTTTGTTGATAGGTATGATTTTGGGGTTTTCATGGCATATTGTTTTGAGATTTTTTCCTCTTTATTTGTATAACTCATTACCAAAATTTTACAAGAGGGATTTCACCTCAAGAAACATTTTTGAAGGTGCAACAAAAGTAGATGTATGATTGGTTAATGCAATGGGGAGAGGTGTCAAATTAGGTTGTTGAGATGGAAATTTTGGGAATAGATGAATTGGTGGTCTTGTAGCTATTTTTACCAGCTTGAATGAGATATCTTTCTGCTCTAATGACAATATCATAGGCATCTAGCAGAGTATTCTCTCCCATAGATTGTATCAAAAACAACTACATCATTATTAAGAGACCTCAAATAGTATAAGAAGACATTATTTGGAGATGGATTTGCTAGAGTAGGGATTCTATTCCAAGTCTTTAGAAATCTGAATTTGAATTCCCCCATGAACTTATGAGGAGCCCTCTTGATCATTGTACAAGTTGTTCAACTAGTGATAGATGCTCACGTTAATCCTCAAGCTAGTCATAGAGCATTTGACCTAACTCATCCCAATTATAAATGGATTTAGGTTACAAAAATCTATACCAATGTAGAGCCTTTTCTTTTTAAAGATATGGCCATAAGTCCGATAACAACATTTCCTTTAGTAATATTTTGGATAGAGAAAATGTTGGCAACATCTTGAATATTCTCTATGGGGGTAGTGGTGGTTTCACCAATAAAATATGGTATGATTTTTAATGAAAATACTAGTATGTCATAATTTTTGGAAATAACAAGAGGATTGCCACCAATGAAGGTGAAAATGCCTACTTCCCTGGGAGAGCCATGTGAAACAATGGTTTGTTTATATGAATGGTACATATTCTAGGCTATAATAATATACTAAATGGAGGTGTAGATTGAGCCCTAGGAGATGGTGTTATAAAAAAATTGGTTCTTCTTATTGGGGACAAAGAATGTGTATTCCCTCTTTTAGAAGTAGAAAATGGTAATTTAATGCTATAAATTACTTCTAGAAGATGCTCTTTTTTGAATTATAGGCACGAATCTTGTACCTTGGTCTAGAACCAAGATGTTAAGTTTCTTGCAGAGTTGCTAGGTACTTTTTGAATGCTTCCTTAAGGTTGAATATGTTGATAGAAGCACCACTTTCTTAGCAAGATGAAATTGAGTTCATCACACTAGTTCCAACAAGCGTGCCATAAACTATTAAAACTTTAAATTGCACTCTTGTTGAACCCATTGTTCAACAATTTAGTGAAATAATGGGACTAATCTCAAGTGTGTGATCCTTGCTATTAATATCAGACCTCCAAATAATTCCAACTTCCTCTCCTACCTAAATACACTAGTTTTAGTCAAACCCAACACTAAATAACTCTAAACTAATCCTAGAACTAACAACCTGCCGAAAGAAAAGGGAGAGAAAGAGAAATATAAAAAGAAAAGGGGTGGTGATCCCCCAATATTAAAGGTGCCTCTTCTTGCTTACCACAACATAAGGATATAATGAAAAGTCAAAAGGGACTTACATAGACTTCTATTTAGTTATATCTTAAAGGTTTGTGTGAAGGCTAAGTTTTGACACACACTAGGAGGGAGCAAATTAATCCATAACTAGTCCTATAAAATAGATTTAACACAACATACAAGCATAGAAGAACATTGTGTTAGATTGGGAAAAGGGATATAGGGTATAAACCGCACTCTTCCCAATTTTGAATGAGGATAAAAAATGATCTCAAATACACCTAACTACAATCCTATTAGGAAGAGTTAGAATGTTGGATCAGGGTTCTAATCCTTGTGTTTTTTTGATTTGTGAATATGTTGATGTGAATTAATAAATTGAATAAATTTGAATAATGCAATGATTTAACTATGCAAACAATAAAAATGCAACAACCTATTATGATTTCTAAGAATTTGAAAGCAACAAGACATAAGCATATGTTGCAAGGTGTGTGCCCTTGGTCTCCTTGTGTTGTGCAACACAATGCTTGGGTTTATGACATGGCTTAACTGCCTCCTGTGGATTAATTATCTTTGGTGGTTGTAGCAGGCATTAATAGGTCAATCTTTTGGTATAACGACAATTGTCTTTGCAAAAAATGGTATTAGATCTCGGGTCATGGGTTCGAACCCCTCACTTGCGATGGGGGGATTGTTGCAAGGTGTGCACCCTTGGTATCCTTGTGTTGTGTAGCGCATCGCTTAGGTTCATGAAATGGATTAACCAACTCCATGGATTCATTATCTTTGGCAGTTGTATCATGCATTAATAGGTCAATCTTTTGGTGCAATGACAACTATCTTTGCAACAACATAAACCATTTATACAAAAGAAATAAAAATAAGAACTTGGTATATAAGTTTGAAGTTGAACTGCTTGGTCTAGGGTGTGGTGCACCCAAATTATTTTCCTCCTTTACAAGATCTAAACACATAATCTCGAGGTCCTTGGTTTGTAGCTCCTATTTCCTAGGATTTCTATCAGAACTTCATCTATTGATGAGAAAATCTAGTTTTTGTGTCTTGACAACTTATAGGCTTGAATACACAAATGAGCAATTTACCCATTATCTTCCTCCAAATATATTTAGATAGGAAAAATTGCACACATGATAGATGGGGAAGGGTTGTTCCGTATAGGGGATTGCCTAAGTCAAACCCCATTTTGATATTTCTACCTCCATAATGGCTATGATAATGTAAAAGAGAGCTTACCCTCAATCAGGTAGATGCTAAATGATAAAAAGTAATGAATTGATAAATTATTGCAACTCATCGCTCATATTTGCATTCCCTGATGGATTAAATTCATGTACTCATCACCTTCAAGGAGAATTTGATAGTTTGATTGAATCCCTACAAGCATTAATGTCACAAATAAAGGGTCACAAAATATGAACAAACTTACATAAACACATGATTGAAAATTGAAATGATACTTGACATGAATGAATGTTGTTAAAATGCTGATAATTCTTCTCTTGATTTCTCTTGAGTGCTTTTTAGGAAGCTCAGTTTTCTCAATTAAAGTGATTTTTTTCTTCTAGGATTTCAAATGATAAAATGACTATTATTTATATGCAATTCTTCTAATCTCCTAAAACTCAAATACCAACCGCCAACAATCAAAATTTGAAATACAAATAATAAATTACTGACACTAACATATTCAAATTTGGAGCCAAAATAGGAGGTATAGGGCATGGTGCACCCTAGACTAGATCTGCCTTTTTCAGGGCCAAAAAGTGTTGGGGGGAAATATAAAATGTATAATTTCATTTCCCATGTTTGATTTTTTTAAGATGTTTATAAAATGTGTAATTAATGCATAATTAGGTCCAAGAACATAGGGGGGAGCTAAACCTAATGTGAAATTATCAAGGGTGACAATTTTCAATGCTACATTTAGCCCCCACTTTAGTGAGAGTATGAACTTACGCTCAAACTCACACTAAAGCATGAATATGTCAAGAGGGGTTTAATTATCTAAATATTGAAGAGATAGGGTGGCATTGAATTGAGGGGATGTACTAGCCCTTAGGATTTAAGATTATATGGCAAGACAACATGAGGAAAAAGGAACGCACATGTATGAAATGTAATGCAACATGAAAAACATGAAGCATACATGAAGACACAACACATAATACAATGTAAAAGAAAAAAAATACAAACATATTGCAAATGTAAACATGATGTAGACACGATGCAAACACAATGAAAACATGCAAAGGGGGTATGAAAATCATAAACTAGAAATCTCGACAAAAATATCACTAGGATCCATACCCAAGACATTCTAACTCATGGGCTAACAAGTTCTAGTATTTGTTAGGTGAACCATGAACCAAAGCACCACAGGCTAGTGAAGTCTGATATTCACTAGGTGAGCTTTCTAAAAGTAGCAAATGAGAAACACACAAGGGCTAGCAGGACCGATTTTCACTAGGTGTGTTCCCATGTCAACCATACCAAGAATTATAGTCCTATGAATGTTCCACCTAGACCTGCTCAAGCATGAACAAACAAACAATCATTAGTTAATAAAAAAGTGTTAAAAAGCATTCCCTATGAAATTCTTTGAACATATGAATAAATGGAAACAAAGCAAGATATGATATAAATCACAAATGTAATAGTATTCTAATGCTCAAACCAGCATCCCATAGGGGGATCGGTACTCATTTGATGTGGAAAGAAGCCCTTTCCCAATCCCTTGATAAGCTTTGGATAAAATGTGTGATCAACAAAGTATGAAATTGACTATAATCTAGCTAATTGCTTGAAAATGATAAAAAGCTATGGAGTAAAATGCCTATAACGATAATGCTCTCAGTTGTGGATCTATATTGTGAAAATGATGCCTCTATTTATAGAAGTCAACGATTGAAGAGTGAAGAACGGGGAGAATGTGGGATTAAAAATTGCACCAATAGCATGGTGCCACTTGTCAACGTGCTAATTAATATTGGAGATGTGCTCACACATGTGTGAGCACATTTTGGGAGATGAGATGTGTAAGAAGAATGAATGCCAAGGTGGCTTATGTAGGAGAATGCGTAAGAGCTATTAAAAGACAAGGTGGATTGTGTAAGAGCTATTAAAAGCCAAGGTGGATTGTGTGTAAGAGCTCCTTAATGTCAAGGTGGCTTAGGAAAGAGGACAACAGTCCTTTGGGAGGGAAAAGTCAAGTGGGTGGAATATTCTAAGAATATGCCATTTTGAAATAAAATAAGGTAGGTACTAAATCAAACAACTTGGTTAGTTGAACAAGGTTGACTTACCCTAGGGTGGAGTTAAAAGCTAGAGGAATGGGGGATTAGTGTTAGGAGTTAATTAATTTAGGATTAATTGACTTAGATGAAATTAATTGATTTATGACATTTAATTAAATGTTTGAGTTTATTTAAATCAAATGAGAGGATGTTGGAACATTAGGATTTTAATTAAATAAAATTGATTTATTTAATTAAAATAAGAACACTAGGATTTTAATTAAATAAGCTTGATTTATTTAATTAAAAGAAGAACATTAGGATTTTAATAAAATAAAATTGATTTATTTAATTAAAGGAAGAACATTAGGAGATGATGAAATAATTTGATAAAGTGTATTATCTGATTTAAGGAGGAAATTCAATTAATTAAATAAAGATTATTCAATTAATTGGTTAGTGTGGAAATGATTAACGAAGAAGCGGTGCTAGTTAATTAGAATCAAGTGCATGACATTGATCAGGATATTTCGAGCGTCTACATTTTGCCCCTCTTTGAAGCAAGGTACCTGTTGCGTTGGTTCAAAGAATAACACTGGTGAGATCAAAATATTTTTTTATTTTATTTTTCAGATGCCCCAACGGAAAGAAATACACTGGTACACTTCCCATCGAGAGATCGAGTGAAAAGTTCGATTTGAGGGTTGATCTCATGACAAAGAGGTTCGAGATAGATGTATAAATGGCTAGCCTAACATATCTATATGATAATGATGATGTAAATGAGATGAATTAAGATGGTGAGTAACAAATCTATATTATCCTAAACATCTTAAATGATGATGCAATGCATGTGAGATGGATGATGTTACCTATTATGATGATATGTATGAATATGCAAGATGCAGATGATTTATGGATGACATGATATTATGTTAGCATGAAAGAGGATAGAAGAAATAAGATGATGAAAAAGGATCCAACAAGTCTATGATCTACCAAGACTTTATTAGAGATGATGATGAATGATAATGATGTATTTGCTTATCCAGGGATTGGGGTCATAAAGAGCTTACTTTCCTTATGTTTGATAACACACATAGATACGACACATCAAGGTATAAATGAATAGGATGACGTTGTATCTAGTGAGATGGAATTTGATTCGACAAACAAATAGGAGTATTCTTGTTTGCACCTAACATACAAAAACCTTACTAGGATGTACTTCAGAAGTTTTGAACATCTCGGACCAAGACACATAAAGGAATAACCTCCAAATGTAATAGTCAACAAGCTGTCCAAAACAACTTCTATACACACCTAATAAAGCAAGTATTCACTGAGGTTATATTACTAGAACATCCAACAAGCACAACAAATGAAAGATAAAGATCAATGCCCCATTCCTTTCTCTCTAAATTGTTTTGATAGACATCATCTAGAGGTCATTGGAATAAGAAAAATAAGATAAATCAACAAGAAAAGATCAAATAAATAAACAAGTTAATGTTCTTCATACCGCTAGCCAAGACTAAACTATAGTGATGTCTAAGGTTGATGTCCATTGCAGGAAGAATGCATCCTAGGACATGATTTTATCGGATGATGGTGAGATTGACTGGATGATGGGCTAGTGATACCAAGAGTTAAACAACTTGTTTACCTATTGACCTAGACTTGAGACCATTGGCGTTTGAGTTCATACTTTCAATTTTCTATACTTGTTTCCGATTGTGTTGCCGAAGGGTGAAAGTGACGATCGATTTATTGTGAGTGGAAGTTTATTGAGAATGAAAATGAAGCAGGGTGGATGATTTTTTGGGTTTTTTGAATGTTTTTGGTATTTTGAAATGTTTTGAGGCTGTTTTGGGATTTTTGAGATGTTTTACAATTTGTTTGATTTTTCTTAAATTTTTAGTGTTTTTTGAGATTTACGAATATTTTTGGATTTTGTATCTTGGGGGCCCATCAATAATGGCCTTGCCTAAGTTTAAGCTTAGAGACATTGTAGATCGGATCCATGTTTTCAAAAATTTTGACTTGTTTTGGGTTTTGACATGTTTTGGATGTTTTTGGATTTTCGCATGATTTTGATGATTTGGATATGGATATGTGATGATATCAGTGCTCTATTTTGGGATTTGATTGAAAACCAAGCTAGATTTGATTGATCAAATTGATGGATTTGTGATGATAACATCGTTGAGGATACACAACAATGCAAGGATAGTGCTAAGCAATATGAGGATTGGGAAGGATATCCCGAGATGATGATGGATTGGTTGGATTTGATTGATCAAGATTTTGAAGCTTGATTTGGAACAAAATTGTTTTGATGATTTGATGTGACGTTGAAGTGCAAGTTAGATGCGACTGATATTGATTGTTTGGATTGATGTTCGATGAAATATAAAACTTGATAAGGAATATCTTCTTGTCAAAATATGCCATGGGTTTGTGATTTGGATTTTGGCTCACAGATGCTTGACCAATTTGATTTTATGTTTGCCAATGTTCGGATCACCGCATAAGTTGGAGAATATAGATCAATATTTATTCTCGAAGCAAGATGCAAATATTTGCCCCTAGTGTCTAGCAATGTTTGAAACACCATGGTTGGATTCTTGGATGGATGGATGGATATGGTAAGCATGCAAAGGATGCCAAGGATGATCTTCTGATAAGATAAGATGTTCGAACAAAGGATGCTCATTTGGATAATGCTTCATGGCTTAGATACTATTGGGTAGGATAGGATCAATGAAAATGACCCATGTCAAGATGTTTACCATAAGCAAGTGTAAAGTGTGCACCAAACTTTGTCAAGATCAAGATAATTTGGAAGATGGGGATGCAAATATATGAAAATAGATTGGATAAATGGTTCATGGATGAATGGATTTATTATGGATAAGATGGATGGAATGTTGGCTTTATTATGGATGTGATAAGATGATTTCTCTTGAAATGGCATAAGTAGATGCTCGATTCTACACATGATGCCTGTTTTCCAGGTTTTCATCATGGTACTTGTCCAAAGTGTCACCATAGTGGTTTTCATAGGAGGACTATTTTTGTATCTTTACTATTTTCATGTTTTTTTGTTTTTTTTTGGATATTTTGCTAAAATATTTTAAGCTCATGTTGAATCACCTGGTTGTGCCGATGTATATGCTTTTGTCATAATGTGCCAGTGATATCTTTCTTGAAGAAATTTTTTCACTAAAATACATGCACTTGAATGCATCTTTTGAGAATTTTGTTCTGCTTTGTTGATACCAAGGTTAACTTTGTCTTTGTGCACACACCATGATAGAGTGCATTCTAAATCCTTATGATGAAGGGTTGTTGCCAATACATGGTCAATGTGATAATTGGATATCATGCATGGGGGAGTGGATTTAGTTGTATGTTTAGGAATAAAATATGGATTGGTTGATAGCTTGGAACCTTTAACTCTCCAAACTTGGGAAGATGAGCAATAATGGGTGGATACAGAAGTGTGCATGGAATTAGGACCAACTGCTTGATATACTTTGTATGTCACTTGAAAAGCCTTCTTTTTCCTTTGTGGACATCTTTGATGGATACTTTTCCCTTTTTTTATTTTGCCCCATAGTTTCTTTGACTAATGGAATTTGATAGGGATAATTTTTCTTTGTATTCTTTGGTATCCATGTGTATTTGATTTGTCCTTCATGCTTCACTACTTATTTTTCTTTGATGACGTTCTTCGTGCTTTGATTCAAATCTTTCTTTTGATGTTAGTCCCACTTCGTAGATGGGGTGATGGGTGGATTAAGATTCATGATGTGGCGGGTTGTACTATTGGAATTAGTCTCATCATAAGGATTCTTCGTGCTCCCTATGTTGACGTTTGCTTGAGATGAAGTTGCCCCTAGTTTTATAGAGGTATCACTAATATGTTTAGATCCCTTAATTGTCGAATAACCAAGACCTTGATACTTAGGATTACCAATAATCTGCACTATTTCTAGGATACCTTGTTCATGTAGACCTAATCTTTTGCCTTGATAATTCATCTGTTCAAAAAAATTATTTGCAATAGGATATGATTTACCTTGGAAACAAGGCGCTAACCCTTCTCTGCTTTGTTGTGGATCTTCAAATGTGACAAATTTTTCATTGATAAGATAGCTTGCCCTAAAAAATGTAAGTGATCCAAGTTTATAGGTGATAGGATCCTCCATATGTTGGATAAATTCCTTATTGATATATTTGGCTTGATCTTGTGAAATATCAGATTTTAATGCTTCTTCAAGAGGTGTTGATGATCCACTTTCCATGTAAAATTGTTCATCTTGATTCATTTTTTATATTTCTTCATGGGATGTTTCCGATTTACAACTTTTGTAGAAGTCTTCTTCATGAGCCCTTTCTGATATATTTCTAGATTTCTCTATATCTTGATCAGGTGTACAAATGTTAAGAGTAGGAGACTCTTGTTCCTTTGTAATAATATCAAGAGTATGAGACTCTTGTTTTGAATGAATATCATCTACATTTTCATCCAAAGAAAGCATCTCATGGGTAGATGGAGGAGTATGTGCTATATGGATATGATCATCATTTGCGACATCTTGTATAGACAAGAGAGTTTCTATTAGATCATTGTAGTATTGTGGAGATATAAATTCTTGATCTTGGTTAATGTTGGAATTGATTTTGACATACTTTGGATCAAGTTCTTGACATGGTTTAATTTCATAGGATGGATTTCTTGCAAATGGTTCTTGGACATCGTCATTAGGCATGGGAAGTGGCTCAATATCCTTTTGATATTTGAGTGGATTTGGATCAAGTGTTGAGTTGATAATTCCTTCAAAATTCGCAACCATGAGGTCGAAGGATGTCAATATGTCTTGGAAAGGACCACTGCTAGACTTTGGTGAAATTTGATGATCATGCTTTGGAATAAACTCTTGATATATGTCCTCTAACTCATTAGGTGATGTAGATACATTGTCAACATGATCATTGGTGGATGGATCTTGGATTATGTCAATAGGATCAAATAATTCTAACACTCCCTAAAATAGATCATTGTGGGGTATTGTTGATGAATTTTGATCATGATCGAAAAGTGATTCTTGATGCATGTTGATTTGATCATTGGATGAGGTAAAAACATTTTCAAGGTGCTCACTGATGGATAGACTTTTATCATTGTTTTCAACAATTATGGTGGAGATATTGTCAATTTTTTCAACCATAGGATCCAATGATGTTAACATTTCTTGAATTAGATCATTGTCGAGTATTGTTGGTGGATTTTGATCATGATTGAAAAATGACTCTTGATATATGTTGATTTCATTGTTGGATGAGGTAGAAACATCTTCAAGGTGATCATTGATGGGTAGATCTTGATTATTTTCCTCATGAGTTGTGGTGGAGATATTTTCACTTTTATCACTAGTGGTTGAATCTTGATCATTATCCTCGACATTTATTATTTTTTGATCAATAAGGTCTGGGATGAGATTTTTGAGTTGAATACAATTTGATGTTTTATGAAGATTTTCTCTATGACATTCACAATAAAATCCACCCCTATTCCAAGGGAAGTTTAGGACAGAGTTGAAAGCACTTACCTCTGGAAGAGTGATGAGTTTTTTATTAACTATCTTTCTAAGCACTGATTCAATTCGCTCTCCAAAAGGAGTGTATTCATGTTTGTGATCTTGTGAGATTTGTGCTTGTTGAGGTGATTATTGTAGTGATTGATCTTGGAGATGTGGTGATTGGGTTTGTTGTTTATGTTGTTGATCTTGATATCCAACCTCTTGATGTTAGAGATGTTGTTCTTGATGTGGTTGTGGAGACAACTCAATGTTTTGATGAGATAATCCTTTTGTAGTGTGTAGATTTTGGGGTGGAGATGTCTCTTGGTGATATGAATCAATTAATTCCCTAAGTGAAGAAATTTGGTTTCACAAAATTTGATCTTGATATCCTTGATATAGTTGATTTGTTTGTTGAGCAAGCATATTTGAAATGTATACTTGTGGTGTTTGCATAGGATCATGAACAAATTGAGTTTGAACAATGTTTTGATTTGGGATGATGTTTAGATTTTGCATTATAGGTTGACATGGAACATTGTTGTGGTTCAGAAACACACTTCTTTGATTTAGGTAACCTTGATTTTGCATGGTGTTACTGTTATCTATTGAAATTGCACCCTGTTTAATATGAAATTCAACATTTTAGTGTAACATGGGGAGATATTTCAAAGCGTGGGATTTTATAAGTAGAGTTCAACCTCCGAAGAAGGCCGGCTTCCTCTTGGTACTCACCTATAGCTAATCTACTGAAATTGTTGGGGAAAAGGGGAGAAAAAGATAACATAAACAAAAGAATATTAACTCCTAATTCTTTAAAAGGTGAAACACCAAATCTTTTGTGAAAAATAATTTTGCATAACATACATGATGAGCTCAATAAAACAACTTATTGAGGGACACAACTCACACCTTTTACATGTTCATGTATAAATATTTCATAAGAAGGTTTTGGTGTTTGAGAATCAAAAGGAAAATTGAAGACTTTCACAACTAATTATTGATAAACGCCAGGACACAACTTATAACCTACAAAAACTATGCATTTCTCTGCTTAGAGGTGTTAAAATGAGACATACATTCAAGGATTAGAGTATAGATCACAAAAAAATACATCAATCATCCAACAACACACAAAAAATAGAGTTGAGAAGGTAAAAAACACTGCATCTTATTGAAATTCAAAGGTAAAATACTGTAGTACATGCCTATAAATGAGTTATAGAACTTTGTATTTCCTCTAAGAACTCCAAAATGAGTCACTAAACAAAAAATCCCAAGTCAAAACTAACTCACAAATGAGTCCAAATGAGAATATAACCATCTCCAACTATGATCCACCAAACTAGGAGTTAGAAACTGATTGATCTCGAATCTTTCAAAAATCCTATTTCTAAGCCTTCTAAAAGACTCCAAAAAGGCACTAGATATAAGAAAAAGTCAAGCGACATCATATTCCATCATAAAAGCACCTAAAAACACTCCAAATTTCCTCAAACTAACTTCAAACAACCCTATATACTCTCCATATGTTTGCAAATCTTTCTCAACTCCCCTATATGCTCTCAAAAGGAATAAATCCAAACATATCCATATCCTTAATGCATGTTATGGCATAATCATATTATTTCTGCATAAAACAACATTCAATTAAGTGATTTATAATTATATCACCTAATCACATGCTTTTACATTTATAAACCAATGCAAAAATAATATAAGGGGCTCGACACAAGTGAGAAATTAAAGGCAAAATATAACTCTTAAAAGACCTAGTCAACATAAAAAGGAGAAAATAAGACCTAAGGTCTTATCCCACGCCACAAATTAGTTGCTTGCTTTATTTTTTAAAAACAAAGGCAAAAAATGATGCTAACGGTATGCATTAGGGTAAAACCCTAAAAGGAAAAAAAAAGCAAAACCACAAGACATATTCATTTAGTTTTCAAAGCTTCTGGATGAAGCTAAGCCGCCAAGGGTTTCATGGAACTCTGTAGAAGGTCTTTCTAGCGGATTTCATGGTGGAAAAGGAATTTCCACGTATTTTTCTACTGATTCTTCTAAAAAGAAGTTGGTTCCTACGCTTTTCTCTGCAATCTCGCCTTATTTTCCAGCCGCACCATGCTTTAGCCTACAAAGGTTTCAAGAGGATTTATCTTATGGGTACGTATTCTGAAAGAATTTTTATAGCTTTACTTCCTTTCTGAAAGACAAAATAGCTCACATCTGAGCTTATGAACACAGTTTATATTTCCATTTCTCCTTCATTTGAAACATTTTCAGTATATCTCCTTCAGGAGAAACGACTCGGTCTCATGATTTTTTGTAGATTAGCATTTTATGGGGCTCCCTTGCATTTTCATAGAACCCAGATGGTTTTATTTATGTTGTTCTCTGCTTCCCATTAATGTCTTTCTTTGCTTGAAGTCGATATTGAAGAGTTTTCCCGAAACTTAAATGCGGACACTAGATGAATTCTCCTTTATTATGTATAAACATTGTTTGATATGAGGCCCCAAAATGATTAGAACTATGAATATATGCTTTGTTTCCATTTGTAATGAAGGAAACTCAAAGTTTTATAATGAAATTCTTTTGTATTTATGAGATTGTAGTTGTTCTTTATATTTTTTGGAAAAAACAAGGTAAAAACCCCTCTTAAATATATTTGCAGGTTGTAGTCACGTCTTTGCATTTTGAGGGTAAACCCTAGGCTGTGGCTTCTTGTAAGATGTTTACCAATAATCTTGAAATCTCCTTCATTTAGATTCATCAAATTTTTGAGGAAGAAATGACATGCCCATACCTTGGCCGCAATAAAAGAATGTAAAAACTATTACTTTGCTTGATATTTCCATTCTATGCATTCTCAATTAATGATTTAACCTCATTGACTTACTCACCAAACACCAATGAGGTGTTTCAATGAATCCATGCCTGCAGGTTCATATGTAATATGTTGAATGTGACTGTTGAAGGAGCTGTGTGCAACATAAAATTCAATTATCACCTGTCCCTATAGTAACATCTTGAATCATCATATTTAGATTGTTATATGTGAATTCTATCAGTGTTTGGATTGTCAATCCAAGTTCTTTAACATCATTGCATAAGTCAAAGTGCATGGAGCTTGCCCGTTGTTGGTCAAAGTCATATTTCTTAGAGTAATATTTGTGCATTCATTTTCACGATTAATACTTATTTACCTCACAATCACCATCTCCTATGCTCCTTTCATATCTCATTGACAAAATATGTTCACTGTTATCTCATCTACATTATAGTACTTTGTCTTGTAAAAATGTCTTCTATGTTCATGCATACCCCTGATAACACTTGATAACTTCCTTTCATTTTAAAATCTATTTATCTATAGGAGCAAGCCTATGTTTCTCAATAGCAAAGATCATCTGCAGGCTATGTTCATATCGTGTCTTCATAAAATAACATATTTTTGTATTTCTCACACCTGTTCTTATCTTGATATTGGATACATCCCCTTATGTTTCTCTTTGAAAAAACTGCCCTTATTGGCCAATGAACATGATGGCTAACAAATGAGCATGTTAGTGCTACATTTATGTGAAACATAAATTTACATCTGCCTTGAGACACCTATTAGACTCGTCTTTGTGATTTACATTGGGCAAACATATATCACTTATGACAGTGATAAACACTCACTACCATAATTGTTGTGTGCTTGTTCAAATGATCACAAGGAGATGAATTAAATCTTATACCCCTTTTAGAAACACAAAAATGACAACATACTGAGCTCTACCCTTGTGGGAACCACATTTTACCCCACATGCTAAAATTTAATGAATCAAAACGACAACATAACTTTTCCTGTATCTGCACATGAAGCAAACAAGTTAGAAAAACATGTGTATATGGCAGGTATGCTTGAGTTTCCTATGTTTCTTGATCATTTTGATGACACTAAATATTTTAATTCACTTGAAGATCGCATTGTATGTTTATAGAGGTGTGTGCATATCAGGATTTAGGACTTTTCATTGCTCTAACTCAACCCTCTCTCTTAGATGAAGGTAATTAGGAGTGGCGAGGAAATGACAACTGGAAACAAGACAAGGAAGGACGAAAGATGATGTAGGGAAACTCTACTAGAACCAGTCATTTAGGCAATGACTGGTCCTTCTTCCTCTTATGCTCATTCCTTTTCAATAATATCTGTAAATGTTTAATGTGGTTTTTATTCTGTTTTAAAATAGTTAGTCTCATGGATTGTGTGAGACCTTATACATTTACATTGTTAATAAATATTACTTTTCATGAAAATATTTACAATCCTTCCTATGTTACTTGCATCTGTATAAATGCAATCTGCAATTTAATAATGTAATATTTCTGATTTGTTTATGCACTTAGAAAGAAATATAACAGATATTAAAATGTACCTTAAACTTTTAAAACCACAAAGCTCCACCTGATTGAGTTGTTAGTGATAATTTGGTAATAGTTACCTTGAATTGGATCAATACATGGAGTTTCTAACATATTGTTTGGACTTTGACCAACATTGGTCTGATTCGCAAACATATCTATCCCAAAGTTCACCAAGTGTGAATTTGATATGTTCATGTTTAGTAAGCTTGTATTTGGTATAGTCACATTTGGCATGTATGGATTTGGTGGGATAATGTTGTTTGGAATAAGACTCATGCATTGATTGTTTGGTTGATAGATTTGTAGGATTTGACTTTGATTTAAATCTACCATAGGGAAAGGTGGTCCAAAATTTAGATTGGGAAAACTCACATTTGTTGTATCATTGAGGTTTGTAGGAGATATATGGATTGTATAAATGCGAGTTTTGATAATCAATTGGTATTGAAAGGTCTTGATAGTTTGGTCGACTTGGATCATTCATGATGTATGAATCGAGTTTATATTCCATGTTTTTCTTGTGTTTTGACCTTGTTGCAAAAGTTAACCTCTAAGGTGTTTAGAACCAATGATGAGATGAAGGATGAAATGGGCGAATGATATGGATGTTTGAACTTTTAGAAATTTTGGATCAATGCTAGACTTTAGGATTTGATTTTGATTGGTTTGATTTGGATAATGAATTTGTAGATCCCAAGATGTTGGATGTGACCTTAGGATGAAATTTTTCAAGGGGTTTCTAATTTAACTAGAGGTATGAGAAAGGATGCATTCTCACACTCCTAACTAAGCAAAGTGATTTTGATTTGGTTTAATGATGTACCCAAATATAGATAACGATGTTTCCAAAGCTCTAAAGTTGTTTGTGGGATGGAGATGATAAATTTTTGGGATGGATGACGTGTTTGATTTTATCCTAAATGAACCTAAGAGGGATTTTGTTTACAAGACCAAGATAGTGAAGAACATGTTTTTCTCTAAGAGTAGTTCAAACCAAAATACCAATGTTTTGCTTGGAAGACCATAAGACAAAAAATTACAAGCACATGTGTGGGGGGTTAATTGATTTAATCTTGATTAAATGGATTCTTTTTACCACATCAACACCTCTTTCTTAGCTTTCAAACTGAATGTCTATGTCTAAACTCCTTTTCATTCCAAAAGGTCCACTATGTGAAAATCAAAGGGTCAAAGCGATAGTTTGCCTATGTTGACTTTGGAGAGAACAAATTGAGATGTGGGCCCAAATATTTAGAAGCCTCAAGGATATAATCCCTAGGGAAAAGCAGTAATATGTGGGATTTTCAAAAGTATTTTATCTTTCCAAAGGGTTTGAAATTTGATGATTTGTTTAGTGTTTGTTTTCCAATGTTTTAGATCCAAGCAAAGTGTTTTGATTTTCGAAATAATGCAAAATTCTAGGATAGAAAAGAAGATATTTTTTAAACTCCCACTTGTATTTCTCTAGTTGCGCTTATTTAGAGAAGATGATTAGAAGGTTGAACACAATGGCTCCCCTCCACGACACTCACTTATATAGGTCATCCAAGCTTCGAGTTCTCATGAATCTCCTATGATAAAATCTTCATCTCTACTAAGAACCGCAAGTATGTGGGATGACTTTAGAGGTTCAACCTCCTGATACCAACAAATAGTTAGGGATTTTGGATTTTACACAAATTGGTTTGTAATCAAGGCACTTGTTCAGAAAGCCACACGAGAGGCAAGATCAAATCCTATAAGGAGAATCACCTGCTTTTCTGTAGGAGCTCTTGTAATGCTGAAAATTTCCTCAACATTCAAATTTATATACCGGTTGGGAGTAGCTTGGCGTTTAGCTCGTTACTATTTTGAGTCGTTCCCTTGGGGTGAGTACTTTTTCCCACCAAGGTAGGCTGTCTAAAGGTACACAACAATGAAGGATTACATTTTTAGTTCGACCACCTAACACATTTAGGAGGGAACACACACATTGCCTTTTCTTCATAGTCGCATGATTTGTTCAATTTTAAAAACCCAACTTTGAAATGTGGAGGCAATCTTGTAGACAACCTAATATCACTAAAATGATTTTGATTCTCAAGATCGTCATGAAGTGTGAGAGCAGTGCATACGCATTTGAATGACACAAGTTTGTAGAGAAGATTACAAGACAAAGCAAACAAAAATTCTTTTTAGTCCTCAAAGCAGCGATGAATTCTTTTTAAGCACCAAAATCAAATGTGAAGTTGTTTGTCCAATTTTTTAAACCCAAAATCAAATATAGTGAGTTTCTAATGCTCTTTTTAACCTTACGTTGACAAATCTTGTGTAGATGATTAATTTAATGCTAGTTGGTCCTAAAGCATGAATGAAAAATAACATATGATGGGTTATTTACCCATGAGTGTTTGAAAACACTATTACAATGGATATCAAATGCTTTTCTTTCACTTCAATGCTTCACGCTCCTCTTAAAACTTGCAAACAATGCTCAAAATGTTAGGTGAGATCAAGAAACAAGAATATATGAGGGTTAGATGAATGATTAAGCATAAAAACCCTAAAACTTAGACCAAGTTACAATGTGATTTGACTGCAGGTGTAAAATTGAAAATTTTAACTCTACAAAAATTGAGAAAAACCTACACCATTGCATAGCTTATGAAACTCTACCCCATTTAAAAAGAAAAGCTTCGAAAAAGACCTATGTATGACCAAGATATGCTTAGATGAAAAAATGATGGAAATGGAGAAAATAATGTGTTAATTTCGAGATTTGTGCCCTCCTTCTAGTGCCAAAATATGAATGCTCTTCCTAGACCTACTCAAACATGAAAAAACAAGTGATCATTAGTTAAGAAACAAGTAGGAATTAAGTATTCCCTATGGAATTCATCTAAGCATAAGAACATGAAAACAAAGTAGAATATCAAATAAACTACTAATGAAATATTATTGAAAAAACATGTAAATTTCAAGATTTTTGCCCTCCTTCTAGTGTCAAAATGTGAATGGTCTGCCTAAACTTGCTCAAACATGAACAAACAAACATTCCCAATGAAATTCTTTGAACATATGAAATGGAAACAAAGCAAGATATGACATAAATCACAAATGTAACACTATTCTAATGCTCAAACCAACATCCCATAGGGGGATTGGTGCTCCTTTGATGTGGAAAGAAGCCCTTTCCTAATCCTTTGATAAGATTTGGATGAAATGTGTGATAAAAAAAGTATGAAATTGATTATAATCTAGCTAATTGCTTGAAAATGATAAAAAATTATGGAGTGAAATGCCTACAATGATAATGCTCTTGGTTGTGGATCTATATTGTGAAAATGATGCCTCTATTTATAGAAGCGAAGTATTGAAGAGTGAAGAATGGGGAGAATGTGGGATTAAAAATTGGACCAATAGCATGGTGCCACTTATCAACATGCTAATGAATCTTGGAGATGTGAGCACATCTTGGGAGATGAGATGTGTAAGAAGAATGAATGCTAAGGTGGCTTGTGTAAGAGCTATTAAAAGCCAAGGTTGCTTATGTAAGAGGAGGTGTAAGAGCTATTAAAAGCTAAGGTGGCTTGTGTGTAAGAGCTCTTTAATGTCAATGTGGCTCAGGAAAGAGGATAAAAGTCCTTTGGGAGGGAAAAGTCAAGTGGGTGGAATATTATAAGAATATGCCATTTTGAAAGAAAATAAGGTAATTATTAAATCAAATAAATTGATTTACATGTACAACTTAGTTAGTTGCCCAAGGTTGACTTACCCTAGGGTGGATTTAAAAGCTAGAGGAATGGGGGATTAGAGTTAGGAGTTAATTAATTTAGGATTAATTAACTTAGATGAAATTAATTGATTTATGACATTTAATTTAAATGTTTGAATTTATTTAAATCAAATGAGAGGATGTTGAAACATTAACATTTTAATTAGATAAAATTGATTTATTTAATTAAAATAAGAACATTAGGATTTTAATTAAATAAAATTGACTTATTTAATTAAAAGAAGAACATTAGGATTTTAATTAAATAAAATTGATTTATTTAATTAAAGGAAGAACATTAGGAGATGATGAAATAATTTGATAAAGTGTATTATTCGATTTAAGGAGGAAATTCAATTAATTAAATAAAGGTTATTCAATTAATTGGTTATTGTGGAAATGATTAAGGAATAATCAATGTTAGTTAGTCGAAATCAAGTGCATGATATCGATCAAGATATTTTGAGTGTCTACAAGTCCCAATAATTATAATAAGATGCTACAAAATTAATCAAAATTCCAAGCCAAAATGTATCACCAAGTCCAACATGTGTGAAATAAGTGAAGCATATAATGGAATTTATTCCCCCACCTTAAAGTAATTGCTAACACCAACTATTGGCAGTTGCCTTTAAGGTAGAGTGAGACAATATATGCAACAAGAAAAACAAGGCCATGCAAGCTTATTGGAAAATCCTATGCTAGTGATATGTTTCGAATAAAGCTAACTCATGATGAGGGGTTATCCCCAAGATAAAGCCACATAACAAGAAAAAATATGACACATATGGGATTCACGGGTTTGGGGTCAATATAGACCATTGATAATAAATAATATGATTATGCTCGAAATTGACATCATTCCCCCAGATACTCGTGGAATTACGAACACAATGGAAGAATGAATCATGAAGATAACATAACAAGCCTTTTGGGTCAACATGGAAAAATGCCTCAACACCTTGCATTGTCCCAAAAAGGACAAAAAAACAAAACAAAAATAATTCTTATGACATAAAAAAGGATGGAGATACAAATAGATGGATTTTTACAATAGATTTGCTTCCTTTGTATCCTTGTATCAATGAGAAAAATAAGTCTCATCGAAAGAAAAATAATAAACATAAGGCACACAAAGTAGAGAAAGATATGAGGTCACATCACATGCAAGAAAACACACAAAAAGTATAATATACAAAGGTACAACACATGCGAGCCAATCTAAAGAAAATCATTTGCATCCCAATCTTTCTCATCATAAATGGAAGGTGAAAAATATGCTAAAGGGACTACAACAAGTATTGTACAAGGGGTAGCTCTAGGTTTAACACATGGTGGATCACTCTCATCGAGAGGACCATATTTATTACCCCCATCTAAATCCATATATTTGGAAAACAAAAGAGATAATTCATTATGCTTGTTCTTCTATCCTAGCTTCTTCATATTCACTATCAAATTTTATCACAATAGGTGGCCTATGAATAATATCATCCATATGATAATTCTTCATTCTTTGCTTGGGTCGAGATAGGTAAGGTTCAACTTCATAGTTTGGTGAGGGTGGCAAGGTGGAGTGAAGCGATGATGAGGATGGATGGATAGGAGGTAGTTCATCAAAGTTGGGTTGGATGGGTGGTTGGTCATTAGGTAAGTTTTTATTCCTTTTCAAAAAGTTGGTGAGCTATGGCATGACATTTATGATTATGCTCTTTTTCATTCCTTTTTCTTCTTGCACGAATTTAAGCTTTTAAGGTATCCTCCAACATGAGTTTTTTTCCTTCCTTAGGAGGAATTGAAGGGATCACCATGGGTTGGGAAACTACTATGTTCTTAGATATATAATTTTTATTTTTATTTTGGAGGTAAAATGTTGATTATATGATTATCCCTTGATATTTTATAAGGCAACAAAGTTGAAACCACAACATACATGCTAGATGATCGAGGGAGGAGAGTCATTTGGACTTAGGTTTCTTTACTACCTTTGGGGTAGGATAAATATCCATTAAAGTCACAGTGGTTCGAGAAACCTTAGGTGGGATATTACTAAGGGATAACTCTACTATATGCTTGGATTTAAACTTTTGATATGATATAAAAAAGTGATCTTCATGAGGTTTAACAGGTTCCATAGGTTGAGGGCAAAAATAGTCTAATGAAAATTTTCCATGGGGAGGTAAAGGTTTAAATCCACCATGAGAAATTATATGTATTTCATCTTCAAAAGGGAATTTTATGCACTTGTGGATAACTAATGGGACCACATTCATTCAGTCCAACCATGGATAGCCTAACTTCAAACAAATTGGTTTGACATCAGGATAATGGTGAATGAAACATCCAACTATTTTGGTCCAAATTTAAGTGGGAGAGTTATTGAAATTATGGTAGGGTGAAAAAAACCATCCTGACTTTTTAGCCATTCTTTTGATTATTCATAATTGTCTTTGTAAATTTCATGCACAAAAAACAATTCTTCAGTGATCACATTCTCTAAACACATAGGATCAATGAGTATTCCCCATGTGGGTTTGTCAATAATTCAACCAGTGATATAGAGAGGGACATCATATGTATGCATGGATGCATCAATATGTATAAAAATAATATCAGGTAACAAAGTGGTTTAGCCCTTACAAGGTTGAACTTTGATTGTATTTATCATGTCACACATATCATTGTCCTCTTCATCATTATCACTACATTGTACAAAGTTGGATGAATGACTTGGTAATGGATCGGTGGATATTTGTAACTTTTGGTTAGGTGGTGAAACTGATTTATTTCCTTTTTCATTAATGTTAGCCAATTGTATTTGAATAGAATCAATGAGGACTTGACTTGGTGCTTAAGACACAAACATCATTGTGTATCATGTCCAGGTGTATGATGATAATGACAAAATTATTTTGCATTAAAGTTTGGTGATAAAAGCTTACTTGTGTCAAGAGGCCTAATTGTAGGGAGTTGAATTAGGTTCTTACTTAATAATTATAACATTATCACATGAAGATAATTGGGAAATTGTGTAAATTTTCTATCTCTTAGCCAAAATTGATAAGGAGTGTTACTTGCAGCGAAAACACGTGTTTCAATGTTATTAGTGGTTTGAGGAGAGTTTATCTTAATGAAATTTTTCTTTTTCTTTTTGAACAATGGACAATTGTTTTGAGGTATGGATTTAGATTGAACAGTAGGATTCGATGAAGGTGTTCCTTCATACTAACTAAAAAAAATATGATAATCACGAAGGGCTACACACAAGTATGTAAAGGATGCATACTTCATCAAAAAAATCTTTCCTCAAATACTAGGTTGAAAGTTTCCTATAGACACTCCTTTGATATTAGCATCATGAAGACTATAGGAAATTTGCGAGTAAAGAAATTGATATCATCATATAAAGTTTTTTATTTTTTCCTTAGGTCCTTGTTTACAATGCACTAAGTTTGTTAATGTTACTTGAGGACCAATGTTTTCTTGAAAATGTTCGAGAAATGCACTAACAATTTGTGTGAATGAAGTGATTGAGTTGTTTGGCAAAGATAAAAATCATTCCAAGGCCATATCTTTCAATGTTTTAGGAATTTTTTTTCCAATATTGTATCTTCAAAAATGAAATCACTACATAACATTTTGAAAGATGACACATGGTTGTTAAGATCTCCCTTACCATTATACTTTCCAAATCGGGGTATTTCAATGTTTGGAGGTATTGGTGTTTAAGGATGGAAAATGATAAAGGATTATGTGTGAGGTTTTGTGTAGGTTTACCATTTTGATTTTGATTTAAGGTTGATATTTTTTGAAGTGATGTCACATTTTGCAACTGTTGATTTATGAGTGGATCATTCGGTGACATGTTTTGAGAGTTTGTTAAGTATGATGAACTAGAGTGAGTGACCAATGGGTTACTATGTTGCATGTTTATGAAAGGTGAAAAAACTATAAGGATTCCGATTAGAAAATCCTAAGCTTGGATTTATGCTATTGGTGTATTGTATGGTTGATTCTATGGTTGGAGGTGTGAATGTGGGAATATAAAGCATGGTTGTGGGAGAGGAAACTTTTTTGCCTACTTAGTTTTGAGCATTTGTGAATGCTTGAGAACAACTATCTATCGTAGGGATGTTAGCATCTATTATGTGAGCTATATTGCACAATAGTTATATTCCTTGAGAATCATTTATGAATTTCCTAAGGTTTTCCACAATAGGCACCATCTCTCCAGCTAAAGGTTTAGTGCTTAGAAAGTCTTGAAGACCTTCTAAATCCTTATCCAATTATTTTAGTTACTCCTCGGTAACATGTGAAATAGTTGCCTCTAAGTCCACATAAATTTTAGGTTGTGAGCAAGTGATAGGTAATGTGTGATTAGGAAGGGAATCCAAAATGGATTGGGTGGAGGAAATACCTTGTGTAAAATATTTATGAGACCCATGCTCCATAATGGATGTGGTTAAAATGCAGGATGCCATAAGTTTGAAACTGCATCTCACAAGGGTATTAGCAATAGGACACCAAGTTGTGAAGCTCATATGAGTTTCAAAATACTTAGGTAAGACTACTATGAAGGAAAAGTAAAGTACAATCATAAAAAAACCAAACAAAGTGCAAAATCAAAGAGCAAAACCACATAAAAAAACCAAAGAAAATCTTGTGATCCATATTTGAGTAAATTTTGACTAGTATAGGGAATGATGCACCCTAGAATAGCAAGATATTTTTACCGAATTCAAAATTTGGATGCGTTCTACAGTGTTTAAGTATCCTATTCTATGATTATTTAGGTTTGATAGTAAGTAAATTTCCATAAATTAATAAATTCACCAATATTTTGGATTGGGAAAGGGATCTAGGGTATAAACCACTCTTCCAAAATTTTGATGAGGATTAGAAATGATCTCAAATCCACTTGACTACAAAAATATTAGGAAGAGTTAGAATGGTGGATTAGGGGTCTAATCCTTGTGTTTTTTGTGATTTATGAATGTGTTGAGGTGGATTGATAAATTGACTAAATATGAATAATGCAATGATATAACTATGCAAACTATGAAAATTCAACACTCAGTTATGATTTATGAGAACTTGAAAGCAACAAGATAAAAACAAATGCCAAAAGTGTAGAAGGCAGACATATAGGAACTTGGTGTGTAAATTTGAAGCTGAACTGCTTGGTCTAGGGCGTGGTCCACCCCATAATTTTCTCCTCCTTTGTAAGATTTGAAAACACAATCTTGAGGTTCCTAGTCTATAGGTCTTATTCTCACAAGATCACTATGGGAACTTCATATATTGATGAGAAAATCTATTTTCCATGTCTTGACAATTTGTAGGCTTGAATGCACAAATGAGCAATCAGTCCTCTATCTTCCTCCAAATATCTTTAGATTCAAAAAATTGCACACATGATAGAGGGGGAAGGGTTATGATATATAAGGGCTTGCCTAAGTCAAACCCATTTTGGTATTTCTACCTCCACAATAGCTATGATGATGTAAAAGAGAGCTTACCCTCGATTGGGCAAACACTAAATGATAACAAGTAATGAATTGACAATTTTTTGTAACTCACCACTCAAATATGTATTCCTTGATGGATTTAAGTCATGTACTCATCACCTTGAAGGAAAATATCTTAATTGAATCCTTGCAAGTGTTAGTGCTCACAAAAATGCTCGCAAAATATGAACAAACTTACATAAACACATGATTGAAACTTGAAATGATGCTTGACATGAATGAATTTTGCTAAAATGTTGATAATTCTTCTCTCGAATACTCTTGAATGCTTTTTAGGATGCTCAATTTTCTCAATTAAAGTGCTTTTTTGTTTCTAGGATTTCAAATTATAAAGGGAATAGTATTTATATACAATTCTTCTAATTTCTCAAAAATCAAATATCAACAATTGATAATCAAAATTTGAAATTCAAATAATAAATTACTAACACTAACATATTCAAATTTGGAGCCAAAAGAGTTGGTCTAGGGTGTGGTGCACCCTAGACTAGATCCACCTTTTTCAAGGCCAAAGAATGTTAGGGGAAAATATTAAATGTATAATTTCATTTCCCATATTTGATTTTTTGAAGATGTTTATAAAATGTGTAATTAATGCATAATTAGGTCCAATCACATAGGGGGAGCTAAACCTAATGTGAAATTTTCAAGGGTGACAATTTTTAATACTACACATTGAACATATATTTAGATGTGAATGCAAATATTTTTTACACAACATATGAAAAGTGAAGAGAGGTAAAATAAGACAATTTTCATTAATCAAAGGCTTGAAGCTTTTTTATATTTATAGAGATGAAAAAATTGCATGAGGTTTCTAGAGAAACTAAAGGGAAGAACCCTTACAAATGAGGCTTAACAACCTTTTATTGTGACATAAAACCAAAACTCTAAAAAACTTAGCCACTTGCACAACCAATGGAGATAAAAAATTTGTCCATCCTAATCCAATTTGAAGGCACATACATAAAATTCTTGACATTTAGGGTTATCTCAACATTGATGAATTTGAGAATAAGTGCAAGAAAACTTCCATAGGATTTGCTACAGAATACATCCAGGGATGGGGTTTGTAGATCAATGAATGTAGTATGACACCATGTCTTGTCTTAGAACCCATGGAGAAAGCATTTAGGATCACTTTGGAGCTGTCACATGTTGGAATTATAGTTGGGAGGGCCATTGAGCATTCAATTTTATTTATTTGTAAAATCATAGACATTCACATGAAAGTTTCTATCCTCTTCTATCTATTTCTTGAAGTTTAAAATTTGATTTCGAAAATTCACACTATGAAGGAGATAAAACACTCCAATAGAAATTGGACACATAGGATAAGGGACTCTAAGATAAAAGTGGGCCCCATAAAAGTGGCCAGGCCTTTGAAAAAATGATACCACACTATTCTGACTTTACATCATGGAGGACACATGTCAATAGAGTGCACTAACACAATTTTGAATGTGAAAAGATGAAAAATATGTTAGGGGCATCAATGTGGGGTATGATGGACCAGTCTTCTTCAATTCATTAGGAAATGGGATCCACACAATAAAATGATTATCAACCCTTAGGTGAATCAAATCAAAGTATGAATTTACAAATTTCCTTTTTGTGTCGGGATGGGGGTCCTAGTCAAACAACACTTTGGGGAGAAAAACTAAAAATAGTAAATCAACACCAAATTACAATCTAACACTTGGAATACCAAGATTAAGCTCAATACTGACAAAAAAAAGAAGCATAATGCAGATCAAAGAAGGACAGAAGCATGTGTACTAGTCACCAAAAGATAGTTTCTAAAGCTGATCTAAGACTCATTCACCCAACAGAAAATGGGTCCTGAGTTAGGGTTTTTCTACAACTTTCGGGAGCCTCTGCTATAGATCAAAATCTTCCAATTTATCCAGGTTTCAGGTTCAAAAAGCCAGAAATAAATTTTGTGAGTGATTTTTTTGTGAGATGACAACTTTTGCAACTTTGACAACTTCAATTTTTCTCTTCAAGAGATCTTCAAGGTTTCTTCCACCTAAATCTACAATCACAAATCAAGAGGGATTTTTTTTTTGTTTTTGGTGAATGGGGTTTTACCTTGGTAAAACTTCATTTTGGTAATTAAACCTTGAAATGAAATGAAACATGAAAAACAGAATGAAGAATGAACAAAGCAATATTACCACTCAACAAACCCTTGCATAAACCTTGGAATGTAAATCTGCAACTTAAATGAAATGGCTTCAATGCATGTGAATCTTGAACCTTGAATCTTGACTTGAAATAATTCTTTGAATGATTGAATGGATCATGAAACCTGCATCATCATATTAGCTCCAATAACATGCATGATGTAAGAAGACCTTGATGTGACAATTGGATCTTGATTGTTGCAATTAAAATATTCAATAAATCTTCTCTTGAATGCCTTGAATTTCTCTTGATCATCAACTTTTCTATAGGAATGCTCCTTCAAAATTGCTAGCTTGAAAATCTTAGATGAAACATAGTAAAATAACCTTATATTTATAGATATGTATCTTCAATTTCCTGAAATTGAAATAACACAAGCTGACATTGAAATATAGATTTGAATATGTTAAAATACCACCAAAAACATAATTTAAATTTAGGTCCTAGTCCCTAAACCTAGGACACACATTTCTCAATGAAAAGTGTTATGTTAAGGTATAAATGAATGTCGGGTTTTCTCTTCAAAAAATGCAATTAAATAGGCTCGGTAAATGAACTAAGGGGCCAATTAAAGAAAATTAAGCTCAATTAAGTAAAGGAGCCCTAAATAAGTGTGAACATGTAAATAAATACATTTTACAACACTAAAATAAGGCACAATTAAGTCCAAATTAACTAGGAGGGCCCAAACAAGTGTGAAAATATAAAAGAGACATTTTTCTACACTACAAAATGAATATTTCTTTTACAACTTATGCTATGAAGAAATATTGTATTGCAATGATAACATATCACACGTCACTTAGTTATCCTTATCTATATTTGTTAATTATTGAACCTTATTCTAGGCCCATGTTGAGTAGATATCACATATCATCATAGTATATGAGCACATGTTTAATTTTCACTTCCTTTGATAGATTACACTGTACTGAGATTTTGTGCTACAAATAAGAGATTGTCACCTATAAAAAAAATTGAAATTATATGTGAGGAAAACATATGTATGTTGCAAGGTGTGTGCCCTTGGTCTCCTTGTGTTGTGTGGTGTATTTCTTGGGTTTGTGATATGGCTTAATTGCCTATTGTGGATTCATTAAATCTAGCAATTGTATCAGGCATTGACAGGTTGATCTTTTGGTGTAGTGACAACTGACTTTGCAATACTTGGTATCAGAGCTTGGGTCACGGGTTCAAACCCCTTGCTTGCATTGAGGGGATTTTTGCAAGGTGTGTACCCTTGGTATCTTTGTGTTGTGAAACATATCACTTGGGTTCATGACATGGCTTAACTGCCTCTCGTGGCTTTATTAAATCTAGTGGTTGTATCATGTATTAATAGGTCGATCTATTGGTGCATTAATAACAATATTTGCAACAAATTCATTAGGAATGACACATGGTAGAAGATTACATTAACACAATTTGAATGGGCTCAACCATTTAGAATTTGTGCTATGAATAAATCTTTCACTTTAATAAGATACTGAAAACTCGAGAAGGTAGTAGTCCCACAAGCTATTGAGACTAGGTCGGAGGGTGATAGTGGAATTAATATGTTATCAAAGAGAAAGGGTACAAATTTGATGCTAGCATACTCCAAGAAGTTTCACTTTGAAGGGAAGATGAACTTGAATAGGATACTACCATGTGAAACAAGAATGATACCCACCATAGAAGTATGCATGAAAGAGACTAAAGCATAATATTTTGACTAATAATTAGGAAAAGGGGTTGGTAGAAATAATTTAGCCCTATACATAAGGTTGTAAATCAAGTGACATGCAATAGGTTGAACTATTCAACAAAAAAATAGAAGCTAGGGAATAAAAAGGAGCTAAAGGGTTTAGGGTTTACAAAATTTAGAGAAACCCTGGGATTATGACATTGAGACCCTAGAAATATGCAAGGATTAACTTTCAAAATCTACAAGGATTAACATGATTCACATAGATATTCGCATATTTATTATCATCAACGAAGAGTATAAAATGGGGCACAAAGTGACTACACGTACCAAGAGAAAAAAATTGATGTAAAGAAAAAATTATGTCTCCAAACATTTGAAGAATGATCAATGATTCCTTAGAGATACAAAACCAAGAAATCTTCAAATAATTCTAAGATATCATTTTAAAACTTGGACTAATGTCATAATGCATTGAACTACTCATTCCCATGTAACCATAGAATCCTTTCAAGGTACAAGTCAACCTTGAAATATCAAAATTCAAAGGAAATATTGATGACATAATGTGGGCCAATTGGAATAATATATCTTTGTCAATCACTTCACAAATGTAAGAATTTTTTTTTTAAGGTGTTGAAGATGTCCATTGTAGTGTGCCATTGGTGGGATACACTATTTAGTGTGCAACATAAAAAGGATCACGATTTGATTTAGACATGGGATTCATTTGTCAATACTTTGGAGGATGAATTATACCCATTCAAAAATTATTAGAATGAGTATATGAATTTTCAGTAGTTGCATTAGCATAAGGAACATTAACCATTTAGCATTCATGTGCTTAGATCATGGTTAACACAGGTGAAAATATCCCTATGTGTGCTAGCCTAAGAGAATTATCACCAAAAGAACACTAAGGTTTCAATACCCTCATCAGGTCAAGCACACAATGATCACTATGAACATCATATAAATAATAAATAGAATACATAATTTTACATAAACAAAATGAAAAAAAAATGGAAAAATTTGTTATGTCTAAATAAATTTGCATCAAGGGGTTTTATAGAAAATTTAACCTAGTTCTCAAAATTACATCATCCATACATATAGAACAAATTTCAATGCAAATCAAGCATATTTATATTGCATATATTTAAACTATACCTCATGTGCAAATTGTGGTACACACTCTAGTTAACTAAATTGTGCTCACAATTATCATATATGCCTTTACAAAACATGATACATGATTTTTATGCTTTAATTTAACTTGTTATATTTTTGTATTCCATGGGAGAGCATAATATGGTGCCAACATCCTCCCAAGGAAAAACTTTGTTTGGTCCTCTAAACAATTACAAAAATGTTGGATCAAAAAACAACAAACAATTGTTAGAGAAAGAAAAAAGAGAAAAATGATGAAGGTAAATTCAAGGAGAGAATCGATTCTACCTCCAAATCAATTGAAAAAAATTCATTCTTCAACACCTCTTACAACTGTGTGTGAAGTGTATGTTGTGCTATTGAATGTGGTAACATTAATACTAATTTCCTTGACTACCTACGTGTTTGTGTTAGTTGTGTCCCTTTGTGCTACCAATTCTTACAGATGTTGGCGTAAATTAACATATTTCAAGCATGCCTATTGTAGCTCAAGGAAAAAATTCAATTCCAAAAGTGTCAATACAACCATATATTATATAATCTTGGTATTTGTGAGATAATGATACTCAACTATATTGTGATAAGAAAAATATACAATATTGAAAGTGATAGGGGAAAGAAGACATGAAGCGTGGATGATAGATAAATAAAATAGGACATGGGTGAATGATGAAAGAGAAGGGAACATGTAGGTGGAGAACAAGATAATGAGAATGTTAAGATAGATCCCCTAATATAAGAAAAGAGAGTGATAAAAGTAATAAGTAGGATAATGCCCCATCTTCAAAAAAGTGTAATGATTGGTGTGAATAAGAGGTGAAAGAGAGATGATAGAAGAATAGTAAATATGAGGAACTAGGTAGGAAGAAGGATAATAGGAATAAGTTACAATGGAAACATATGAGAGGAAAAAAGAGCATACCAAATTTTAGTAAATCACATAGTGTCACCTTAAACTTATGCACCAAGGTGGTAAGAAAATTTGTTTGAACTATTAAATATATGTATGCCATGTATATCGAAGAGAAAAAATGTTTTTAGGGGAAGTTTTTTATGTGTGTTTTGACACAAAAAAATGTCGGAATAAGAGTGCTCCCCTACTTGAAAAGTGATTAACACAAAATTTTCTTATCATATTGCATATAGATTACCAATAATAAAAGGATTACATAATTAACCTATTAGACCATAATAGATCATAGTCTGATAGACCATGCATGGTCACCAAAGGAACATCATAGAAAGTATCAGTATTATATAATTTCCATGCAAGGCCTACACAATATGGAGAATACTAACTAGATCGTACAAGGTTATCAAAAGGAAGAATTATAGGATAGTGTAGACATTAAAAAAATCACATAAATATACTAACAAAATAATATCCTTCAAAAGTTAATACTTTCATTGTATTTATCAATATCATTCCACCCAATTGATGGATCAATTTTAGATATATCTTCATTTGATCTCACTACCTCCACCTATGAAATCCTCCCCTTGGTTTACATTAAACTTTGGTCCTCCCTAGAAGTCGAGATCTTTTTGTAATGTTGGAATTATATATTTCTTGTTGTATTTCTTCTAAAACTCTAGGTAACCTCTTAGAAAGGGTATGTTGTCTATTTTGTTGAATGACCAATGTCTTGCATACTTAATTTTTTCTTTATTGACATCTACCTTACTAATCTTCAATAGCTTGAAAATTTTATCTTTGGATATCTCTATTGTAATTATAACCTACACAAAAATGTCATGGTAAATGAGTCTTTTAGTAGACTCAGTAAGTGCTCTCCTTCTACCTTGGAACCATTCCTCATTCCTATATTTCCATAACAAAAGCCAAAAAAGATTAAATGATTTACCCAACTCCTCCACAAAACCAAAAATAATTTCTTTCCATTTAATCATACCTATATCCCCCAACCCCCCAAGTCTACACAAAAAAGGTTCTAGATCTCTCTAGCATAGAAACAATGAAAAATATATGCATAATAGTTTTAGGTTTCCTACATATAGCACATACATTCATACTAGAGGAGGATAGAGAACAAGGTAGATTTTGTAAAATAACCAACCACCTAAAACATACTTTATTAGGTTCTAACACATTGGACCACAAAAATTTTAAAAATATTAGAACATTGCTTATTAGAGATTTCAAAATTCTAGCTTTTTTTTAGGTGTTTGTGTTAGGAAAAATTCAATTGCAGAACAAATTTTCCTAATGCCAAGAATCAAAGGAGAAGAGAGATATGCCTTTTAATGTTTACAATTACAATTCATTAAGACACACATGAAAGAAATAACAAAATTGAGAAATAAACACATAACACAATTGACACTAGATTTACAAGGGAAAACCCTTACGAGAGAAAAAACCCACCACACCAAAAGAAAAATCACTTGTATTACAGTAGTCAAATTACATACAAGTTATAGAATCTTCTTTTCAGATGACAAATATATAGCAGAAACATTTCCCTGATCAACCTTGTATTGAATTACACTGTTACAATGCTTTCATTCAGCATACAATGAAGTTCACAAAATCTCGATCACTCATTTGTCGAACTATCCAAATCGTTATTGTTCCTGTTTTTTGTAATGTATAGCAACTACCATGACTGATTCGTTCTCTGCATAGTCAGTTTAGTTCAAACCTCCAACCGTCGAACTGCTCAGGAAACCAAACGACCTCTGCCCAGTCAACAAATGACCATTGATTAATGTACACATCAACAGTCAATGAGTCAACAACATTCTTCCTTCATACCACACTACTGATTCATATTCATCAAGCCTCTGTGGTGTGGTAGTTCACCTCTCTACCACTGGACAGGTTGACAATTCTTGCGGTAACCACGCTACCGCTCATCAATTTACATACTTATGCGGTATGATGGTGACCACCCCACACAACCGCTGACTATTCGATAACCACCTGTGGTTTGGCAATAACACACTGCTCTATTGCAAGACCGTTCGTACAACTCAGCGATATAGCGGTGACCATCTCGCACTACCGCTCTATTGTTCAAAGCTTCCCACAGTGTGGTGGTGAAATGTCAAATAGACTGCCAAGGCTCACCGCATCGTCACTCATTGACCAATACTCACCTACAGTATGATGGTAACTACGCCACCATAGCGGCTGACGAGAGGCTTCGTGGTATGGCAGTAACCGCGCCACCGCAAGATTGTCTGAAGGAACCCGCGGTATAGCAATAACCGCGCCATCACAACTTCTTTGAGAAACACCTATGGTAAAGCGGTAAAGGCATGATCAAAACTCTTAGCTGGTCGGTGACAAAACCAGGGTCTTTTCTAGTGAGTTTGAGGCACGTATTCTCAACAATCTCCCACTTTACGAACAACTCACTGAACCCTTTTCAATACGTGAAGTCATTGAACATTCTAGACCCCATGGCCCATTGTACTTGTACACCATCTGAACTTGTTTGTGCTCATTGGATTTGTCAATGCATCAACAACATTCTTTAGAGTATCCACCTTATCTAAACTAACCTTTCCATCCTCCACCATATCTCGTACAAAGTGATACTATACATCAATATGTTTCATCTTGACATGGAAAGTTGGATTTTTGGCTAGATAAATAACACTTTGACTGTCACAATAAATAATAATATGCCCTAGATGAAAAACAATATCAGAACACAACCTTCTAAGCCAAATGGCTTCCTTACAGGCATGAGTTGCTGCCATGTACTTAGCCTTCATAGTGGACAAAGTAACTATAGTCTGTCGCTTGCTCATCCAACTAATTGCACCACCATTCAACATGAAAATATATCCACTGGTGGACCTTTTGTTGTCAATGTCCCTTGCCCAATCAGAATCCACATATCCACGAATGTTGAGAGTCCTTTGTGATCCAACCAAATTTCCATGGTAATATAGAGCATACCCTGAAGTGCCCGTCAGATATCTAAACACTCTTTTCACAACATCCGAATGTGTCCTTCTTGAATTGGCCATAAATCTGCTAAGAACTCCCACTGCTTGGGAAATGTCTGGCCTTGTACAGACCATTGCATACATTAAAATGACAACCACACTAGCACAAGGCACTTTGGTCATGTCCTCCATCTTAGTAGGATATTTTGGACAATCTTCACCAGATAGCTTCGTTCCCTGCAAAACTAGAACAACTAGCTACTTGCAATCATTCATACCAAATCTCTCCAGAACAGTATTAATATACTTACTCTGGCTAAGCCAAAAAAAATCTTCTTTTTCTATCCCTGGTTATTTCCATCCCTAGAATATACCTAGCTGCACCAAGATCTTTCATTTCAAACTTTGCAGACAACTGAGATTTTAGATCAAAAATCATTTACTTACTATTTCCTATGAAAAGCATATCATCAACATAAAGGGCAATAATAAGAATTCAACCATTTTTCAATCTTGTAGTACACACAATGATCTAATTTTGATCTTACAAATCCCAAAGACAAAACAAATGTGTCAAATTTTTGGTACCACATCCTAGGTGATTGCTTCAAACCATACAAAGATTTTTTCAACTTGCAAACCAGATTTTCTTTACCTTTTATCACAAAGTGCTTAGGTTGGGACATATAAATTTCTTCTTCAAGATCACCATGAAGAAACACTGTCTTTACATCCATCTGCTCAATCTCCAAATCATATGTTACAGCAAGTGATAAAATAAATCTGATAGATATTAGCTTTTCTATAGGAGAAAAAATTTCCCCATAATCAATTTCCTCTACCTGGGAATAACCTTTTGCAACCAACCTTGCTTTATACTTTTCAACACAACCATAGAAACCAATTTTATTTTTAAACACCCACTTGCAGCCCACAGGCTTTCTACCTTCAGGAAATGGAACCAAATCCCAAGAATCATTTTCCCTTAATGATACCATTTCTTCATTCATGGCTTCCAACCAGGAATCTGAATCAAACATTTTAGTTGCCTCTTTTATAGTCCTAGGCGCATCCGTGTTAGTAATCAAAGCATAGAAACAACTAGAATCTAACATAGAGAATCCATACCTATCTAGTTGTTTCTTCTCACGTGTAGACCTCCTCATAGGCTTAGGCTAAGGTTGTGGTTCTTCTTCTTGTTTAGAACTCTCAGAGCTACTTGAACTCTCCTCAATTTCAGGTACACTTTCAATGTGTTGTTCCTCTTTTTCTGGAGTTAGAGGTATCTCAACAACATCATTCTTCTTTTCCTCTTCTTTCATCCCTGACTACAGATCCACTGAAGAAGGTTTTAGTTCCTGGAAGAGTACGCTTCTGATTTACTTTTTAAAAAAATACACAAATTCCCTTCTCGAATTATCATCAATAAAAGAAACATAATATTTAGACTTCGATAATGAAGGAACATCAGTCGATATTGACATGGTGTGATGGTTTATAGGTGACATTGTTTTTCTTGCCACCAAGGTTCAAACCCCATTGGGGTGGTATTTTTGAATGGTTGCATTCCAGTTCATAGCTCTGGTCAAAAGTGTTTACCCCTTGAATAATAATAGATAATGAAGGAACATCCATTGGACCACACACATCATAATGAATATAATATAGAACACCGGAATATTTATGAGGACTAGAGTAGAATGAAACATGGTGTTGTTTGCCATTATACAATGTTCACAAAATTCAAAATTAAGATTACAATCATCAAGCCCCTCAACTAGGCTTTTATTTTTCAAGTCTTTCAAACCTTTTTCACCAATGTGATCGAGTCTTTGATGCCAGAGCATAGTCTTTTTTGCTGGAAGTTTCACTTCCAAGAAATTTTCACTTCCAAGGAATTTTCCCCAATGCAAAAATTTTCATTCTTCTCTTTATGAACAACCTTCTGTGACTTTGCAGAGACACTATTGCTTTGAAAAACCAGTGCATCCAACTTGAATAGAGTACCAATTTGGGCACCCCTAGCCAACACCATCGAGCCTCTAGTCATTTTACAACCATTGCTAGAGAATGAGACTTTCACTCCAACATCGTTCAACTTGCTTACAAAAATTAAATTTTGATCCAGACTTGGTATATGCATTACGCCATCAATTCCTTTAACTCTTCCATTATGAAACTAAATTTTGACTCTTCCACGACCAACTATCTCCAAAGATGAATCTCTCGCTAGATACACCTTTCCACCATCACATTATTCATACTTGGTAAACTAGTCTCTATGAGATGTCATGTGGAATGATGCTCCAGAATCAATCAGCCAGACATCATCTGATGCCTAAGTTGCCAAGGCTGCAATAAAGGCATCTGCATCGCTTTGAGAAGAATCATTGTTAGAATTCTTCTTCTTCCAGTTTTTTTCTCCTCTTTGGAATCCTTTCGGACATGACCAAGTTGCCCACAGTTCCAAAACTTCACCGTGGAATTCTTACCAGGAGACTTTGATCTCTCGTCTGATTTTGATTTGGACTTCTTGTCCTTTTTCTTGCCTTTTTCTTTCGATCTGCCTCGAACAACAAGAGCCTCCTATGCCATCTCAGAAGATTTCCTTCTCATCTCTCCTGATAACAAAGAAGCAACCACATCCTCCATTTTGAAATTGGTTTTCGTGCTCCCAATCGCCATCACCAAGTGATCCCAAGAATCTAGCAAAGAACATAACAAGAGCATACATCGATCTTCTTCTTCAATCTTCACACCTACAAATGTTAACTAAGCAATCTACATGTTAAAGGTATTTAAGTGATTAGAAATAGATGTTCCTCCCTCCATTTTCAAACAGTATAGCTTCTTCCTCAAGAGCAACTTATTTACCAAGGACTTGCCCTGATAAATACCTCCTAGTCTTTTCCACAACGAAGAGGCAGTCTTCTCTTCATGAACATTCAAGAGAACAAAGTCTGCCAGATAGAGTTTTATCAACCCTTTTTCTTTTCGATCTGCGAGGTCCCAATCCTCTTGCTTCATGGCTATAGGTTTCATTCCAAACACAACAATCCAAAGATCACAATCCACCAACAGGTCTTCCATTTTAAGTTTCCACAACTCAAAATTGTCGTCGTTGAATTTCTCAATTTCAATCCTTCCAGACGTACTTTTTGTTGCCATATTAATTTGTAATTAGACAAATTCAAGAATTCTACAAAACTCCCATTGAAAAAAAATTGACACAAAAAAACAATCTACCCACAAGGATAACACAACTAGCCAAGCTCTAATACCACTTGTTAGAAAAAAATTCGATTGTGGAACAAATTTTCCTAATGCCAAGACTCAGAGGAGAAGAGAGATATGCCTTTTAATTTTTAAAATTATAGTTCATTAAGACACACATGAAATAAATAACAAAACTAAGAAATAAACACATAACACAATTGACACCAGATTTACATGGGAAAACCCTTACGGGAGAAAAAACCCACCACACCAAAGAAAGATCACTTGTATTACAATAATCAAATTACATACAAGTTACAAACTCTTCTTTTCAGATGAAAAAATCTATAACAACAACATTTCCCTGAATAACCTTGTATTGAATTACACTATTACAATGTTTTCATTCAACATACAATGAAGTTCACAAAATTCTAATCACTCATTTGTCAAACTATCCAACTCATTTATTGTTCCTGTTCATTGCAATGTATAACAACTGCCATAACCGATTCGTTCTCTGCATAGTCAGTTCAATTCAAACTTCCAACCGTTGAATTGCTTAGGAAACCAAACGACCTCTGCCCAGTCAGAAAACGACCACTTATCAACATACACATCAACAGTCAACGAGTCAACATTCTTTTTCCTTCATACTGCGCTACTGCTTCGTATTCATCAAGCCTCTGCAATGTGGCGATTTACCTCGCTACTGCTGGACAGGTTGACAACGCTCACGGTATAGCGGTAACCACACTACCACTCAATTTACATACTTCTACGGTATGGCGGTGACCACCCCACACAACCACTGACCATCCGATAACTGCCTGCGGTTTAGCGGTAACACATCGCTCTACCGCAAGACCATCTGTACACCTCTGCAATATAGCGGTGACCGTCTCACACTACCACACTATTGTTCAAAGCTTCCCACGGTGTGGCGGTGAACTGCTGAATAGACTGCCAAGGCTCATCACATCACCGTTCATTGACCAATACTCACTTGCGGTATGGTGGTAACCATGCCACCACAATGATTGACGAGAGGCTCTGCGGTATGGCGGTAATTGCGCCACCGTGATATTGTTTGAAGGAACCTACGGTATGGCGGTAACCGCACCACCATGACTTCTCTGACAAGCACCATCGGTAAAGCGGTAAAGGCATGATCAAAACTCTTAGCTGCTCAGTGAAAAAACCAGGGTCTTTTCCAGTGAGTTTGAGGCACGTATTCTCAACAATTTGGTCATTTGTAGGGTTTCATTCAAGGATTTATAGACTAGTTTGGGATTCACTTTATACAATTCAGTACCATTAAACCATTTGAATTTTTCAAGATTATCATTGTTGGAATTATACTATATATGAAACTGGAAGATCTTGCATGCTTCCTTGAGTACATACCATGTTCTCCAATGTGATGGAGGCAACTCAAATAGTGTATTGAGGGAAGCCTATGTTTTCAATTGTCTATTACATAGAATATCATTGAAACACTTAATTCCTTTCTTGAGCCAAGATTTTGCAGAGCACCCTTGCAATAAGGCAAGGGGTATTTCTTTATGAGATAAGTTCCACCAAATTGATCTAGAGGGGCAATTTTTTTCCTACAAGTATGTATAAAATCACCTTTTTTTTTTATCAATCTTCTAAATTTCTCCCAATATTTCTATAAGATTTTAGATACATTGCACCTCATAGGGGAAACATGGGATTTTCCAAAAATTAAGTCACAGAGGGGAAGATGTTTCCATGTTTTAGCTTTTCTTGGTACTGCTAGTTGAATATTATTCCTTACTAGGATCTTTCAGGGTTCATTTCCTTTAAAATATTTGAGAATCCATTTGACAGCTAGGGATATGCTTACTTTTTAAGTATTTCAAGTCTATTCCTCCTTCAATTTTATCTAAACAACACTAGTCCCATTTAACTGAATGTTTCTTCTTGTTTCCTTTACCATCAAACCAAATAAATTATTTGATATTCGTTTGACTGAGTTTCATTTATTTTATAACTACAAAACAACCACATAGAAGAGTAATATAGACTATAAGAGGAAATATTTTTGACAAACTAAAATTCTTCCTACCAAGGATAACTATTGTTTATTCCATTTACCTAATTTTTTTTATCTATTTATATTTTATCCAATCTCACATGTCTTTCAAACATGGATTCACTATAAAAGGGATACCCAAGTACCTAACCTATTTTTTAGGACCTCCCCATTGGAATTCATATTTAACAAACCACTCATGGGGGGGGGGGGGGGGGTTTTCCCAACTTAGAATTATGGATTTCACCATAGATAGTTTTTCCCTAGAGGGTACGCGAAACAAGCTTAGATTCTACATTAAATTATCAAAGATATCTTCTTCAAGTTTAATAAATAGGGCAATATCATTTGAAAATTGATTGTTTAGAAGGTCCTCATCATTAGGTAGGGATAGTCCTCTAATCTTGGGGCTCATAACTACGTCTCTTAGGAGGTACAATATAGCACCTAAAGCAATCACAAATAGAGCAGAAAAAGAGTTTTTAGTGTGAGATAATAGGTTTTAGGAGCATACAAATGACTCAATAGATAGGTGGTTTGACTATCTCATTCAAGGTACTCTAGCAAAATCTTAATAAAATGGCATAAGTTATTTTCTATTTTCATCATTGTTGATTTGATATGTTGTATTAAGGTACATACAATTCCATAACATCTCAATGTCAATAATAGAATAATTTTATTTATTTAAGTGAACCTAAGCTTATTCAATAGATACATATGTTCATTATGACTTCAATTATCCAAAGGTATTCCTAAATTATATCTAGGAAAGTTGTATAAATCAACAAAAGACCATTTAAATTATCATGGGATACTATACTCTATATTTTTTAACCTCCTATTGATTAAAATTCTAAACTAAACCTATTCTAATTAGTGGTATAAAAAAGAATAAAAATGGTGGGAGAGATAAAAGTGAGGATGACCTTAGGAAGTATCATTATCCATTAACACTCCATGAGGATACAAAGCCAATCATAACAATAATTTTTTCTTGACTTGAGGAGTTTTAGCTAATATTGAAGGTTAAATAATATAAGGAAAGAGAATTGTGAAAATATTTAATTAACAACCACCCTATTGAAAGAAAAATTGTAACTACAACTCCTATAGTTGTTGTGAAAAATGTATACTTCATTTTGTGATGCACAAAGGTGTTTCAGTTGATCAGAAAAAAAACTCCTTGAAAGTAGCAATATATTAATCATTTAAAACACTTTTTTGGGTTCATCAAATGCTCAATGTTTTAATAGTACAAAGAATAAGATTACGAGCCCATGCCTAGAAAACTAGGTATTAAAAACCAAAAATAATAAAAAATAAAATTCATCTAGTCATAGTAGCTTCCAAATGGATCCCAATTATTTTTTATGTCACATTTTTCTTATATAGTTTTTCTTAGTATATAATTTTAAAGGTTTTCCCTCCAAGCCTAGCATATGAAACAAATTTGACAATTACATCAAATAATAAGATATTTTCTAAGATCAAATTTCCCCATGTTGACCTTAGAAAAGACTAAATTATCTTTGGGAGGTCCAACTTTGACATTTCATTGGTGTAACATTAGCATAATTGGCTTTACATGATACTCTTTGAGGTCATTGAATTACTATCACAATTCAAGTATCTTCTAGGTATCTTCTAAAACTTTGACAACTTCCATTAATCTCTTTAAGTACTTGAATTATTCTTAGATAAAAAAATTTAATTCTTTCTAACATCCTTACCTTCTTCATTTGGACACATTTCTATTCAAAATATTTCTTTGGTACTCTTTTCAATGAATAAGTCCTCCTTGAGTTCCAAATGTCATTTTTTGATGCTCTCCATAGGAAACACTACATGATAATTAATCATTGGCATGAAATTTATAGGAAAAAAATCCATTTTCTCTCTAAATAATTATTGAGAACCAAACATGATTCCTTTGAACAACAAACATTCTCATGCCTTTGTTTTAATCAAGCATTTGAATGTAGTTAAGGATCATTAAGCTCCTTTATTTTAGTTCTCCAATAATTAGTATTTATATTTATGTTCACTTATTTATTGTCTCTTAATAATAACTCCACAAAGAAGCCCAATTTTACCAAAAAAATATGTATCACATAGGTAAGGTCTTGTAAGCACAAAAACATAAAATCAAAGTTCTTTTTATGATGAGATTTTAAACTTGTGACATTAGAAATTGTACACCCTTGCAATTTTCATGTAATGTTTTGAGCTTGGTTTAGTGATTGTAACCCCTAGCATGATTTTAGGCTCATTTATCCAATTCCTTAACATTTTCTTTCCTTTAGTACCAAATTAAGTTTTTGTTTCTATGTTTCCTTGGTTCTACTAGTTCCTAAAATCCATATCCATACTCCTAGAGGATTCAATCTACTTTAAGGCTAGGGAAATGTTGTCTCAATTGTGGATTGATCATATCATAAATAGAATGAGGGTGATTAGGCCAACTAATGAGAGTGGATAATCTCTCCTTCATTTTGAGCTCAACTAAACCTAGGAGGGTGTTCCTAGGGGTATCCTCAACAATATTAGTCACAATTGAAAGAGGACAAATTGAAATTATTCAAGTGGTATCAAATGTATTCCTGGTCCCAAAAGTTATAAATTTTTAAAATACTAACCTACTACACATAAAACCTCTATTATGATGATATGGACATCATTGCATAATGGGAATATGTAGGAATGCAAAAAATTATTCTCTAGGATAAGAAATCTTAAGGTTTTCTTAAGATATTTTACTTGGATGATTTAATGAATCAAGAAATGCATACAAACTACCAATCTAATCCTAAACTACTAGTGAAATATTTTTTCATTTTGAGAGAATTATGGATCATTAACTTCCTTGACCAACGACTATATATTGGATTATGAATCACAACATACTAAAGAGAGGAGAAAAAATAAAGGGCATAAACATAAATTTTATAAAGTGAATAATGAAACCTTTCACCTTGTTTCTTTTTGCACCTCTAACTAAGAAAAAATGGAGTGTGCACTTAAGCTCCACTTGATGTGCTCTTTGTGATGTGTGACAAATGGTGGAATGTACTTCCTTAGTAAAATAGTAGCATGATATTAGGATTATGATGATATATAAAGAAAATTATAGGACATGGATATGATGAAGGTGGATATAAAAATGGTGAGAGGCCTCTATTTTATATATTTTCTATGGAGAAAATGGAGGGTCAAGATGCAAAGTTGATGGAGGGCTATGATTTCAAGAAGATGAGGGAAAGGATTGAAGGCTTAGCCTTGTGACAATTATCACAAGAGGACAACAAGATTGATGAGGTGTAAAAGCTAGGCATGCTCACACATGTGTAAGACAGATAGCATGTGTAAGAGGCTATGTGGCTACACATGTGTGAGAAAGGAGTAGGGTGAGTAGGCATGCTCATACATGTGGGAGCATGAGGGGGTAGGGAAATTTTTTAGATGATGAGTGGATTAGATTTTATTCCCTATAAATGGATTAATGGATAGGATTAAAAGTTGGTCAATTGGGGGATATTATGGAATTAAATATTGGAGGAAATATTAATGAAGATTAATTAGCCTAATCAATTAATTAGGTAGGTATTAATTTATTTATTTTGTTGGAGGATTTGAGAGATAAGGTTAAAATTAATTAAATAAATATAAAAATATTTAGTTAAGGGTGAGGGATAAAGGTAAATGGTTAATTAATTAATTAATGATTATTTATTTAATTAATGGTTAGGATAGGGTAAAGTCAAATGTGGTTAGGTATGGATAAATTTAGGTGTCTACACATACCCAAAAAAACACATTGATATCGATGTTGGAGTTGATAACGAACCCCATAGCTCTCAGATATTGCTTAAAACCAAAATTCCTATCATAAATGAGAGATCAAAGCAACTAATTTTCTATGCAACTGTTGTCACTCAGAATTGCACCCAGTTGAACAAGGGGTTCAACATTCTGGAAGAGCAATAGAACTAATCTCAAGGTGTGGGAACTTGCGAACAAGGTTAGATCTCCAAAGAAGGCCAACTTCCTTTTAAAACCAGGTGCAATAATGGTTGGTCCAACCCAACGCCGAAAAAGCCCTAAACTATGAATTGCGGGAGGAAAAGGGGAGAAGGAGAAATTATGGAAATAAGGGAAAATAGTGATACACCAAGTTTTGAATTGATTCTTTGTAATTTTTCCACACAAGATATCAATATAATCACCCGAGGGGCCTCACACAATTCTTTGTTTTATCAGATTTACAAGGGGAGCATGAAGGCTAAGAGTCTAAAAGATCAAAACAAGTGAGGGTACCCACAATTATCACTTTCACAACCAACTAGTAGAATAATATAACATACATAAAATGTCAAAGAACAATGCATGTACAAAGGTATCAAATAATACATAGGATACAAGCATAAAGAAGAGGAAAACCAAATGATTCTTTATTGATACAAAGGCATGGAGGCCAATTTTATAGTTATAAAGATGTAGAGAGCATTGGTCTGCAAGAGAAAATCTAGGGAAAAACCAAGAGGAAGAACCCCTTGAAAATGTACAAGTGTTTCCTTTATAGTTCAAGCATAACTTAGCTGACTCTACCTGAACCCTAACCCTTACCAAGGTTAGCAAATAGAAAAAAATCATCTAGATTAGAGTTGAGGCAACCAGATCATGAAGGCCGCACTAAAAGATGAGCCCTTGATGGACCAAAACTTGCATGCCATACCTCTCCAATAATTTTTAAAAAAAATCCCTCCAAAATTCCCTTGTGAATCTAGTGATCTAGACATGGAATAAGGAAGGGCAATAATCAACATTAAATGGGCACGAGAACCCATGAAATCAGCCATAACCATCAACAAGTGCAATAAATGTTGTCCTTGAACTCCAAAAGTCAAACTGGTAGTTGAGAAGGCCGATCGGACATTAATGGTGCCACTATAAAAAAAATACATCAAAACAGGGAAGGTCGGGGCATCGGCCCTGAAAGGAAACCTTTACAATATTGTGAATTAAATGGCTCAGACCCCCATATATATCCTTTGTCAGAGGTCAAGTGTCAGAGGTACCCCGAATTGATTGCTATGTTGATGTCAGACCTCAGAACTCAGGCGTTGAAAATATCGCTTACCACTTGTTGAAGAAAAGAAGGTCGAAGCAAAGAACCATGAGAACTGGAACCCATCAAGGGTTGAACTTCGGGCCTACCTTATACCGCATGCCAAAGACTGGAAGAAGGAAGAACGAAACCTTGAAGTCTGAAAGCTGATCTTCGTCGGGCGTCGAGTGTCGGGCATCAACGTTTCATCATACATTATACTTATACACTGCATTAGCACTGTCATTGGGCTTTGAAGATCAGACATACCTCTTGCAACTTATCGAGAGGCAAATAAAAATCTTAATCGGGATCTCTGAAAGGCGAAGCTCAAAAGCAATTTAGGGTTAGAGGCTCGAGGGTCAAATGTTAGACATTCCTCCTACCGATAGCAGAAAAATGGTTAAGGGAAAGAACGAACCCTGACACCCGGAAATAGGCTCTTGAAGATCGGGGATCGGGAGGAGGGCTTACCTCCCACAAATGACATGTAAGAGGTAAGGCTGCAATGTGAAACCCAAAAGCTCAAACAAAAAGACTTATTCGATTTCGCACCAACAATCGAGGTTGGAAGCTTAAAACCCTGAGAAGGAAGGGGGGCAATGAGAAGAAGGTGAAAGGAAAGAATATTAGGCATCGGACATCGAGAGGATGCCTTACTGACTACAAAGAAAAGGAGGAAGAGGGTAAAGGGGATGCCCTATCCATGATGCTTGATCCGTGATGTCCGAAAGGTTGACACTTGGTCATATTTCAAAGAGACCATGGGGGATCGGTAGTGGAATGGTGAATTACTTCTTACCATAACAAGGGTAAGAGGTAAGAGGAAAGGTTGAAGCCCGAACCCCTAAAATTCGACACTTAATCAATTTTGAAGGGATCATGGGGAAGAAAATAAGAAGGAAAGAAAGAGGTAGAGGGGAAGGGTTAAGCCTAATGGGTGAAACCTGAAATGTCTAATAAAGAGGTGGAAAGAAGGGGAAAATAAGGAATCAAGGGAAATGAAGGAAGCATGCTGGGAAGGAGGGAAGCAACAACCTCAAAACCCGAAGCACTTAGACTTAGCCAAATTTATGATTTTTTCAAAGGAGACTTATGCAAGGTGACCCATGTGAGATCTCTCAAATCATTTTTCAATGATGGGTCATCAAGATGGCGTGCAATGGAAACATTTTTGGCGACTTTGTGGTATGAATTCTTGCTAATCACATCAAGGGCCTTATCAATCCATTGGGCACAAAGTCATGGGAAAAAATCTTAGCAACTAGGCTCATCTTGGGGCAAAACAGAACATGTGCAAACTGCACTTGGAGGAAAACGGGAAAATAGAAGCATGCATTCCCTTAAGGAGACTGCAGGGTGTGAAAAAGTACTTCTTGGAAAGCAACAACCTAGCCTAGTATGTACAAAAGATTGGTAATACCTCAAAAACAAAGTTTGAGGTGAATCCTATTAACTGAGATTGGTATTTCTTCTCCATCCATTTTAGAGAACTATAAAGCATTATGTTGCTTGCACTTAAAGATGATGTAAGGTCCACTCCACATGGCATAAAACTTTGTGTGCCTTCTAGGCCTAATCTTAAGTTCATCCCATTTGAGGACTACATCCCCTTCCTTGAAGACCCTAGGGGTTGCCTTTTTGTCAAAAGATCTCTTTACCTGATTTTGATGCTCTTCCATTTTCTTTATTGTTTTATCTCTTATTTCTTCGAACTCCATCAGCTAGGCATACTTAGCCATCATTGGGTCCTCCCCCTAGCATTTCCAGCCAATTAGCCAACTTAAGAGTTGGTAGCTCAATTGATAAGGGTAACCTTACTTCTTTTCCATACACTAGCATGAATGGGGAGTTGCCAATAGATCTCTTGGAGGTGATTTTATCCACCCACGAGGTAGAATTTAGCTTGGTATGACAAGTCCTTTGATTATCTTCCATGGTCCTCTTGATAATCCTTATTAGGTTCTTATTTGTTGGCTCGGCCAAACCATTCCCTTGAGGGTAATAGTTTGATGAGGTACTTAGATAAATACCATTCTTGACAGTCCATTCACTTAATTTTGTGCCACAAAAGCCAAAGCATTATCAGAAATAATAGAATCAGACAGTTTGAACCTTGTCACCAACTCTTCATAAAAGCTTAGGACAACAGTCTCATTAGCCTAATTCAATGCTACAGATTTAGTCCACCTGGAAAAATAATCGATGGAAGTGAGGACCCATTTATGACCTGCACTAAAAGGTGGGTTGATGGCTCCAATAAAATCAATAACCCATTTCATGAAGGGTTGTTTAACTTGGATAGGTTGTAAAGGAAGAGCTGCTAATCTTTCCTTTCTTGAGAAAAGGGCACATTTATTACACTTGCTTACCCATTCATGTGTGTCCTTGAATAAAATAGGGCAATAATAGCCCACACTCATTATCTTTAGATTTGTTGTTTTGGGTGCAAAATTTCCACCAACTGCCGCATCATGGAACTCTTCAAGCACTTTGTCAACTTGATCAATATCAATGCATTTGAGCAACACACCATTGACATCCTTCTTGAATAATATGCCATTTAGGATAACATATGGGATGGATCGCAGCCTTAAATACCTTCTCTTAGTCTTGTCCATCCCTCGTGAGCACTCACCTATTTGGAGAAAATGGACCATATCATGTATCCAACTCTGGGGAGCTGCTTGGGGTTGCTCTTGGATGACTAGGATGAACTTTTCAACCTCCTTCTCATCATTTCCCATGTCACTAGCCAACTATTCACACAAACCTTTACCTCTTACTAGCTTTGTGACCTTGATTTCCATATCATACTCCATAACCTTGGTAATCCGACCCGCTCTTTTCTCATTTAAATCCTTACTCAAAAGAAACTCTTTAGCACTAGGATGAGCAACCATTATGTGAACTTTGTTGTTTGAAATCAAATACCTAAATTTCTTTAGACTTCTAATAATATCAAGGACATGTTTTTCCACAAAAGTATACCCTTTCTCATAACCTTCTGGGCCTTGACTGAAGAAAGCTATTGGGTGCTCCAAATTTTACTTTTTTCTACACTAGCATAGATGATTATGGTATCGATGTTCCCATAATCATAAAGAATGAAATCCTTAGGAAATTTAGGATCTACCAATGTAGGTGTTGCTGCTTTGATAGCCTCAAATCTTTCTTTTCCTTCCTTTAACTAGCCGAAAATCACATTTTTCTTCAACATAGTTGTTAGTGGTTTTAACAAATCAACAATATTAGGTATAAACCTCCTAACAAAATTTATCCTTCCAAGAAAACTTTGCAAACCCTTTTTATGGCTAGGTAGAGGCAAAGCCAAAATAACACTCACCCTTTCAAGATCAATGTTCACTCCATGTTTTGACCCCACATGACCTAGTAATCTACCTTCATGCACTACAAAAATGCACTTTTTGGGATTAAGTGATATCCCAAACTCTCTACACCTATCAAAAATCTTCCTTGGGTGAGTGAAATGTTCTTTTGCATCCTTGGAGAAAACAATAGCATCCAAATATACAAGAATGATCTTGTACATGAGGCCCTAGAAATCCATATCCATTGCCCTTTGAAAGGTTGCCCCAACATTGGAAATTTCAAAAGGAATTTTCTTGTATGCCATTGTTCCTCACTTGTTGGTGAAAGTTGTCTTATACTAGTCCTCTTCCTTCACTAACACTTGGTTGTACACAGAATAACGATCCAACAAAGAGAACCATTCAAAACCTGCAACAACTTGCAAAATTTGCTCCATAGATGGCACCCGATAATGGTTTTTGATTGAGGCCCTATTCACACACAACCTAATCACACTAATCACCTCTTCTTTCACTGCCCTTTCTCTATGATTTAGGGCTTATGGTGGAAGATTTGGAACTAATCTAGTATCCATGTTACCTCCTTGTTTGAGTTTTGGGCTAATATGAGTTGACCCCAAGCTTTTATTTCCTTCCTTATTGCTACTTGGGATATTGGTCCTTTTATCCTCTAGTAGATTTGGTTGGAGTGAAATCGTCGTATCTTCTAAGGGTGCCAATGCATAGTCATGCATGTTTGGCATAGGATTAGGAGTATGCTTAAGGAGACTATTGAGGCTGAGTTCAAAATTGATGATCCTCTTTCTTCTTTAGATGTGTGAATCCAAAACTCTTGGAGTTATCCCCTTTCAATGCCTCATAGGTTCGGCTTGGCCATAGAGTGTTGCTTCCGAGGAAGGTTAATAGGTTTGGTAAGTGGTCTCCTTGTGGTTTTTTAAAAACTAATTCTGATGGCTTTGTTAAGGTAATCTAGGTGTTGCAAGAATTGGTAGATTTGGTCAAGACAGTAAAGGATTGACCTGTAGTTTTTTTCTCTACTTATATGGAATTGAATTCAAATAATCAGATGAAAACTTGGGCCATTCTTTAGGCTTTGGAGAGAGCCTATGAACTAGACTAGAAGAAGGTAATAAATGAAATGGATTCTATGATCTTGGGTTCTTTGTTGAATGAAATAAATCTCCAAGAATCTTCCTAGAGATTGACTCTAGTGACTAAACAAATTCTAAGTCTAGCCACAAACTTTGAAACAATATACTTTGTTCACATTCCCAAGGAGTGGAATAAAGTGGACAAGTGTCTAGCTAAATGGGCCTTTGACATGATGTATAATAGGAATAATCAGGTGGAATAAATTTGGGTTGCTGATTGAATGAAACTATAATCTTGATAGGATTTTAAATTTTACCAAATGTAATATTAGGTGGTATTGCAAGAACCCCCAATGGGTTTCTCTCATGTTGTCTATATTGATGGCTATAACTATCTAGAAGTCCTTTTGGTGTATATGTGATTAATTTTCTCTAAATAATTTTTTTATTATTCTCCCTCAAAAGAAATAAGAGGGTAGATGTAATTAGCTCTAGGATCGATGATGGATAAATGGTGTTTGATTTTGTTCCAAAATAATTTGCTACTATAAAAAAACTAACTGCCTCAATTTGAAATGAATATCCTTGAATTTAAAGTTGGCACAAAAAAAATTTACAAATCAATGATATGCCCTTTGCAAATGATTTTTTTTTTTTTTGTTAACGACAAGGGTATCCCCACAACCTAGCCTAGTGCCCAAGGGGACGAGCTAAGGCGAGACTAGTTTGCAAATGATCTTGACTATCACAAAACCATTTTGACATAAAAAACCGATTTGAAACACAAAGATAGTCTACCAAAAATTGTGCCTACAAATTTGAGAAGCCAATGTGGTCTGTAGAGACATCACTGACGAGCTTGCCAAATTGATAGGACCTATACAATGATGATTCAAATTCAATTCCTTTATTACCTTTTAGAATTGAAATATGTCCTAATCCTTTATTGCCGTTTAGAATTTGAAGTATACTCTTATTTTTTCTCTATGATTATTATATGTTTTAATGCACAATGAATGTACAAGGTCAGCTTGTGATTGCTAGTAAAAGTGGGTGACAAAATTAAATGTGAATTTAATGATTTAGGCTTTGCAGTTCAGTTTTGTTTTCCTCGAGATTGAACTAGATTAATCCCACGTCTCTAAAAATGATTTGAAGGCAAAAAATATTGATTTCAAGGTGGAGAATGAATAGAATTTATGTGAACAGATATGAGATTGTGACCCAGAGTCTAATCCAAAAATATGTAGTTTATTAATATATTATTACACTAATAACATTTCAATCAATATGATCACAAAAGTAATTTTAGTTTAAAAAATTAACAATTTTTTAAAAACCTGGCCTATAGTTTTTATCTCTTGAAAAATTTGTGAAAAGTTATCCATTTGGAAAATAACATTCAATAAGTGTATAAAATCTCAGTAAAACACCAAAACATAAATTAAACATAATTCAAAGCACTTCCCGGTCGCTGTTTCTTGAGATGTGTGTTTCGTAGTGATGTTTCTTATGGGCTGCTTCTTGTAGTGTTTATTATTACACTCTTCTCTATAAATATATAGGGGAGAGGAGCCGATACGTAAGCACCCAAAACCGCACGGTCTAGTTGGCAGGCCACGTGGACCAATAGCATTTAAAAAAAAAATCCATTATAGAAAAAGGCTAATTAAACAATAAATTATTATTTTAATTTTAATTTTAAAAAAATTTCCATGTGGAAGGTCCAATTTTGTCCACGCGTCAAAAAAAACAAAAAAAAGACCCGTCGACCGATACAAACGCACCTCGGGTGCGACTACCTGTGTGGCTTGGCGTCCGAAGGTGACAGCCTTGCCACATCAACTCTTGCCAGTCCGCCACCCTAACAATCCACTACTGAGCATTTATCACTCGCCGCCACTTCCTATTCCTATCTACAGTCTCAAATAAATGCTACCACCTCTCGTAAGCTCCACGCCACCCCGCGTTTATTCCGAAGCGAACTGCATTGAATGCTCCCAGTGTCTCGCTCTTCTCGCCATTCAACCAACCTTTCATTTTCCCGATGAAACATTCCATCTTCACTTGTTCGCTGGTACCTACTCGTTTTGTCGTCTGCAACCTTCGCACTCTCACCACAACTTGCAATGCTCGAAGACCATATACTATTTGAGTAGAAGCCGATACGGAGACGGGTAGACGCCACTTACCGAACGTCGCCAGCAGCTCCACTTCCACCATGCAGGCAATGAACGGGTTCCTCGCTGCCATGAACGGGTTCCTCGCCACCATGAAGGTCACCGCAAGCAACGAAGGGGTTCGTCGCGTGTTCGACCCAGGTGAGCTTGCTCACTAAGCCTGGCCATTGTTCTTTTGTTTGTGTTTGGTTTGCAATTTCACTTTGTCTTATATGTTTTTTGGTGTTGCAGATTTTGTTTATTTTGTTGAAGTTGAGTGTTTATGAACACAACATTATTTGTGTTCATAAACACACTAAATCTTTGGAAATTAATCTTCTATTCAAGCATCTCTTTGTTTATATTAAATATATTAATGCAATTGGTTGTTTTCTTCTTTCGACATGTAATAATTCAAGTTGTTTACATGGGTTTTGCTTTGTAGGGTTTATATTGCAAATATTACGCTCATATTTACCTCATTTCTCTTTCAGTAGGGTTTATTTTGAGAATATAGCACGCATAGTTTACCATTTATGTTTCGATAGGGTTTATTTTGCAAGTTTTACAGTCATAGTTTTGGGTTATCCTATTCTCATAGGATTTGCATTGACATTGACTTTGCAAATCGTATTCTCACAGGTTCTGCATTATCATTCACTCTACTTAGCATAATATCATAGGTTTTGCATTATCATTCACTCTACTTAGCATAATATCATAGGTTCTGCATTATCATTCACTCTGCTTGTTGATTTCTCATAGGTTTTGCATTGTGATTCACTCTGCTTCTCGTATTCTCATACGTTCTGCATTATCATTGACTCTGCTTAGCATAATCTCATAGGTTTTGCATTATCATTCACTATGCTTATCGTTTTCTCATAGGTTTTGCATTATCATTCACTCTGCTTCTCGTATTCTCATACATTCTGCCTTATCAGTGACTCTGCTTAGCATAATCTCACAGGTTTTGCATTATCATTCACTCTGCTTATCATTTTCTCATAGGTTCTGCATTATCATTCACTCTGCTTCTCGTATTCTCATACGTTCTGCATGTGCATGTGCATGTGACTAGGTGTATGTTTATGTGTATGTGACTAGGTGTATGTCTATGTCTTTGTGTATGTGACTATGTGTATGTTTATGTGTATGTGACTATGTGTATGTGTATGTCTATTTGTATGTGTATGTGTATGTGTATGTGTATGTGTATGTTTATGTGTATGTGTATGTGTATGTTTATGTGTATGTGACTATGTGTATGTGTATGTGTATGTTTATGTGTATGTGACTGTGTATGTCTATGTCTTTGTGTATGTGACTATGTGTATGTTTATGTGTATGTGACTATGTCTATGTCTATGTCTATGTTTATGTGTATGTGTCTATGTCTATGTCTATGTCTATGTGACTATGTGTATGTTTATGTGTATGTGACTATGTGTATGTGTATGTCTTTGTGTATGTGACTATGTGTATGTTTATGTGTATGTGTCTATGTCTATGTCTATGTCTATTTGACTATGTGTATGTTTATGTGTATGTGACTATGTCTTTGTGTATGTGACTATGTGTATGTTTATGTGTATGTGACTATGTCTATGTCTATGTGTCTATGTCTATGTCTATGTCTATGTTTATGTGACTATGTGTATGTTTATGTGTATGTGACTATGTGTATGTGTATGTGTATGTCTTTGTGTATGTGACTATGTGTATGTTTATGTGTATGTGTCTATGTCTATGTCTATGTCTATGTGACTATGTGTATGTTTATGTGTATGTGACTATGTGTATGTGACTATGTCTTTGTGTATGTGACTATGTGTATGTTTATGTGTATGTGACTATGTCTATGTCTATGTGTATGTGTATGTGTATGTGTCTATGTCTATGTCTATGTCTATGTTTATGTGACTATGTGTATGTTTATGTGTATGTGACTATGTGTATGTGTATGTCTTTGTGTATGTGACTATGTGTATGTTTATGTGTATGTGTATGTCTATGTCATTGCTATTTACACCTCTATCAAACCTCCACCATATGCAATACCTGCAATGGAACACTTCAAGAACTCCATTGAATTGCAAGTCAATGTCCTGTTAGTATCCATTCCATTTTTCCTCTTTAGTGCAACTATTGTTCCCCCATCTATGTTTGTTTAACATTCTTATTATTCAAATTGATAGGAGGAATGAACATCATTTATACATGATCGAAGTATATTTTATCCATTGAATCAGACTCATCCTTATTCAATCTGTTCTTCTTGATAGCTCTTACTCTTACAAGTATAACATTGTTGTTTCAGTTTGTATCATTCAATTATTTCTAAGAGTATGATTTCTTGATGTCATACTATAACATGCAATTTTTGTTTCCTTGAAAACCTACCCTTCATCACCTCAGGATATAAGATTTACAATTGTGGACTTATGGTGAAATAAGTCTAATCTGCCTAAGATATACCAAACTACTATTCATGATGGCATTAATGGTTTCTCTGTTCATCAGTTACACTCAATCTTACATGTATGATTTTGTTCTTACACTTTTTATCAATATTTGATATGTATATGTATATGCATATGCAGTATACGCATATGTATATGCATATGTATGTGCATACATATACATATGCAGTTGTATATACATATATGCATATGTACATGTATATGTGTATATGCATATGCAAACAAAAAATGAAGTTGTTTTAGATGTAGAGTGTAGCGAATGGATGGAACATGCATAATTTGAAAGAAGAACACCATTACACTCTCCCTTAAGCTATGCATTGTACCTTCCATTCCTTACACTCTCCATTCAAAATGCATTGCATATGCATATATTCGTTTACATATACATATGCATATATGTATATGTGTATATATACAACCTAATTGGATGTACGCTTTGTTTGTTGTTCAATTAAAGTGACTGCAAATATCGGCCCCTCTCCCTTACAGCTAACTATGATGATGGTTGACTCCTACTTATGCTATAACCATTTCTCATATAGATACTGAAATATAATTTCATATAACATTATCAAATGTATATATAACTTCGAACAACGCTATGGTATAGATGGATGGTTAGTTTGTTCATCCATTAGAATCAATCTTACATGTCTCAATTTTCTATTACACTTTGTATCATTGTTTGATTTGTTTCAATTATAATTAGGGATGTGATAGTATAACATGAATAGGACCACAAAGCCCCAATAAACCATAAGGGCCACTAGAGATTCATTAAAGAAGGATATGATCCCATAGCATATAGGTCTCAATTCTCATATGTGATAGAAATAAAAGCTATGAAGAGAATCCTATCTATAGTTTTTTCCCTTAGAATATTATTTCTATGTTGTCCTTTTAGTATCCATTCCGTTTTTCCTCTTTAGTGCAACTATTGTTCTCCCATTTATGTTTGTTTAACATTCTTATAATTCAAATTGATAGCAAGAATGAACATCATTTATACATGATCGAAGTATATTTTATCCATTGAATCAGACTCATCCTTATTCATGCCTTGGGTATCCCAATTTAGATTAAACATTATAACATGTATTAATGATAGTCTTATCCAATCTCTTATTCTCACCTAAAATTCATTATCACAATCAACCAACTAATCCTCTACCTCAGGTACATAGTGAAAACAATATCCTAACTACAAAAAATAAGAAACTATTTGATGTCAAAGGGGAAGCAAAACTCAAATAATTGTCTAGCTTATATTACATCATATCTCTTTTCAATATGTTTTGCATTATCATTCACTCTGCTTATCGTAATCTCACAGGTTATGCATTATCATTCACTCTCCTTATTGTTTTCTCATAGGTTTTGCATTATCATTGATTCTGATTTTGGGTAATGCTCCATCAATTTTATATCTGATTTATGTTTGATGTGATCAAGCCTATCTATGGATGAAATTAACCTTACGTTGTGGAGGACCAGCGTATAGGTGTGGGCCCCAACGAGCGCATTTCCCATTGCACATTATGGCCCCCACTTACGTATTAGGGGAGAGGAGCTGATACCTATGCACCCAAAATCACACTGTCCACATGGCAGGCCACGTGGACCAATAACATTGAAATGAAAAAAAAACCCATATCCTTCAATAAGTCTGTAATGCAAATGTTTCTATCTTTTCTTAGGTGCCATTGGTTATTTTGGGGGTGTTATCTTTTGCATAGGTTATTTTCCATCATATTAGTCATCCAATTATTGTACCTTAATTTTGTGTCTTGGAAATATATGGGGGCTGTTCTATTTTTTTTAGGTTATGCTTCATCAACATAGACATAGACAAATACATAGGCATAGACATATACATAGACAGATAGATAGACATATACATACACATATACATAGACATATGGATATGTATATCAGATATAAAATGCACACATAATTGTAATTATTTTGAAACAAAACAATTACACGCTGGCAGCCAAACATGATGAAGTGTATCCAACTTGTATATGCTTAAGGTCTTTGCATCTTACTTATATATATATATATGCATATGTATAGACATATTCATATACATATATATATGTTTATGTTTATAGATTACCATAGCTTTGTATTTGAATCTGTATATGTTTATGTCTATGTATGTGTGTATGTAAATCTATGTATATGTGTAAATAAATCTATGAATATGTGTATGTTTATGTCTATGTAGATCTGTATGGATATGTAAATATGTATATGTGTATGTGTATGTGTATGTGTATGTTTATGTGTATGTGTATGTATATGTATATGTGTATGTGTATGTGTATGTGTATGTGTATGTGTATGTCTATGACTATGTGTATGTCTATGTTTATGTGTATGTGTATGTGTATGTCTATATTTATGTCTATATGTAAATATGTATTTGTATATGTAAATGTGTATGTGTGAATGTGTATGTCTATATGTAAATGTGTGTGTATAGATGTGTGAAGAGGTCTTAAGTGGACAACCTTGCCACGTCTACTTCTCTCAGTCAGCCACCCTAACAATCCACTGCGTCGCATTTATCACTCGCTGCCTCTTCCTATACTTCTCTACAAACGTGTTTAACTCACTTATGTGTATGTGTATGTGTATGTGTATGTGTATGTATATGTCTATATTCATAAATTCAGACCTGCAACAATTGTATCTTTTATATGTGCCATTTATTAATTTGGGGGTGTCAACTTTATATGGTGTGCACCTATACGCCGGTCCTCCACAACGTCAAAAAAAATTCATCCATAGATAGGCTTGATCACATCAAACATATCTTAGATATAAAATGCACACAAGTTAGCATTAATTTAAACAAGGTGCCAACTCAACAACTTTGAAACCCATCCAACCCATCTTTGACCGACTGGCGAACCCATTACAAGATTGTTTCCCATCATAGCATAACCAAACCAACACGCAAATGCATTCGCCTGTCCCATCTACCATGAGATATACAACACGTATTAGCTTCAATCTGTCCCATCTTGCCAAGTAGGGTGCACACTTATTGGAGCCAAACGCAAATATCCCACCGGCATCCATTTAACACTCCTGTAAGGCCGCTATTATTCAAAACAAAAGCATGGAAACAATTTCAAAGAATCCACCAAACTAATCAAGTCAAGAATTAAAGGCCGAAATCAATCAAATCTCCAATTCATACGAAACAGAACTCAAATTCAAAAGAGGACAGCAAGTTATTTCACCACACCAAACAACCATCAATCAAATTCAAATAATTCCCAATTCAAATAGCCGTGAAAACCTTCAAGTATTCACATGTATTACCATAGATCAATATTGAGCTCTAAAGCTTTCTTACAACATGTATTTAGGGGATCTGGTTTTCCCAAGGCCTTTCATGCTTGCCTATGTAGCACTTCACATAGATTACCATAGCTTTGTATTTGAATGACTTAGGGGACTTGGTTTTTTGAAGGCTCGTCATGGTTCCCTATGCAACACTTCACAATTCGAATGGAGTTGTGGACCCGTGTAGCATAGGTTGCCATCAAACGAGCGTTCATAAAATCAAGTCTCCCTAAAACATGTCTCTATTGCTTAGTTGATTGAAATGATGAAGCATAACCTATATGTATATTTGTATGTCTATGTTTTATGTATATACATGTGTGGCCTATGTAGCACTTCACATAGGTGTCCATAGCTTTGTATTTAGACGACTTAGGGGACTTGGTTTTGTGAAGGCTTCTCATGGTTACCTATGCAACACTTCACAATTCGAATGGAGTTGTGGACCCGTGCAGCATAGGTTGCCATCACCTATGAAAAATTTAACACCCCCAAATTCATCAATGACACCTGAAAAAGATAGAATAGTTGCACGACTTAATTGTATACAAATATGTATATGTGTATATAGATATGTATATGTATGCATATACATATACATATCTATATACATATGCATATGTATATGTATGTGTATGTATGCATATATATATACATATACAATATATGTAAGTGGATGTATGCATATATATATGTACATATGTATATGGAACCCGTTCATGGCGGCGAGGAACCCGTTCGTTACTTGCATGGTGGAAGTGGAGCTGCTGGTGACGTTCGGTGATTGGCGTCTACCCATCTCTGTATCGGCTTCTACCCAAACAAGATATGGTCTTCGAGCATTGCAGGTTGTCGTGAGACGGTGAAGGTTGTAGACGACGAAACAAGTAGGTACCGGCGAGCAAGTGAAGACGGAATGTTTACTCGGGAAAATGAAAGGTTGGTTGAATAGCGAGAAGAGCGAGGCACTTGGAGCATTCAATGCAGTTCGTTTCGGAATAAATGCATATGTATGTAGATATGTATTTGCATATGCATATGTATATGTATATAGATATGTATATGCATATGCATATGCATATACATATCTATATACATATGCAAATACATATCTACATACATATACATATGCATATACATATCTATATACATATACATATGCATATGCAAATACATATCTACATACATATACATATACATATAAGTATGTATATGCATATACATATGCATATGTCTAATATGTATATGTATATGTATGCATATGTCTATGTATATGTATGCATATACATATGTATATGCAGTATATGCATATGCATATGTATATGCATATGCATATGTATATGCATATGCATATACATGTATATACTGCATATGTACATATGCATATGTATATGTATAGGTTGGTTGGAATAAAATTGTGGGGTGGCGTGGAGCTTAGGAGAGGTGACAACATTTATTTCAGACAGTGGATAGGAATAGGAAGTGGCGGTGAGTGATAAATGCTCAGTAGTGGATTGTTATGGTGGCGGATTGGGAGGAGTTGATGTGGCAAGGCTGTCACCTTCGAATGTCGAGCCACACAGGTAGTGGCACCCGAGGTGCATCTGTATTGGTTGACGGGTCTTTTTTCCGTTTTTTTTGATGCGTGGACAAAGTTGGACCTTCCACGTGGCAAAATATTTGGAAAAAAGAATAGAAAATGACAAAATGTCAATGAAGAAGCAAACATTTGAAACAAAAACAATGACACATTGCAAATTACATAGAACACACATTGCAAATTACATAGAACACACATTGCAATATGATCCTAATACATTGCAAATCAAAACAAAAACGATGCATCTGTAATTCTCATATATTTAAAAATGTCAATGAAGAAGCATACATTGCAAATTACATACAACACTTTTTCGAATCTGATCAGATTACTTCACAAAATAAAACAATAACGGTCAATTTGTACTTATCAAAAAATTACAACTGTCCACAATTTTGGTGCATTTGTAAATATCAATACTTCTAAAGTCTATGAAACTAGCATTTGTAATCTAGCTGATGCTGTTGTGAAAAGGATCTTGGCTGGTTGGGGTGCCAATTGCCATGTTCTCGTCCCCTTCCAGTCGACAGGGATTGCTGCATACATGAGTGGGACTTGGAGTGGTAAATTGGGTGCAAGTGACATGTGTTGGGGGTGGTGGTGAAGACATTTGTACATCCCGAGTGCCAAATTGATATGGATATTGACTACCCCTAAAGTTAGATTGGGAGAGGCTTGAATAATTCATTGCTGTGGAGAACTGAAGGATATTAATGTTGAGAATATCACAGAAGACTCCATTACTTTGAGACAACGGATTAGAAGTGTTCCTTAACCGCCTCTCTCTCTGTAAAGCCCTCTATGCCTCCTCAATCTCTTTTTCCTTTCGGCCCTGTTCCTTGTGAAGCCTCTCTTGCTCCTTTTTTTGCATCTCTATCTTTTTTTTGTTGTAATTTTTGCTGCTCTTTTTCTTTTCGCAGTATGTCCTTCTCAATTCTGGCATTCTCCTTCAACTCCGCTGCCACAATTCTTGCTTCCCTTTTCTCTGCATTCTGTTGTCTCTTTCTTGCTTTTATCTCCTCCACCTCTTTCTTCCTTTGCTCTTGCTCCATTAACAACCTCATGTAGTCATCTATTGTCAACAATTGAGACTCTCTACTGATCTGAATTGCACCTGCTTTGGATTTCATTTGACGGACAGTGTGCATAGGCAACTTGAGGAACTTGCTGATATGCATAATTGTTTGTGTTTCTTGTGTCCCATTTGACTGTGTGCCAATGACCTCCTTGACTACCTGTGAGCCCTGTGGTACATCTTCATTGGCTTGTAAATCTGAATTGCAAGAAGGAGCATAGTAATGGACAACTTGAGAAAGGTCAATTTCTGGTGGTGGTGATGGAAAAGTATAGGTATCCTCTTGTTCTGGGACTTCCAAATGAATGCCCAAGTGCATTGCTCCCTCAACCAACCAGGATGGTTGGCTTCGTTGTGATGGAAGATCTAAACTTCTGCTGAATTGATCAACGGTCTTGTCCACCATGGGAGGGGTGTGTTCATTAACCACCACTTGTGCAACTAATTCAGCAGGACATGTATGAGGTGAGTGTTGTGTTTTTGTTGCAGGTTGCATGTGTCCATCTGGAAGAGTGGACTGCAATACTGTGACATCATCACTTGACACACCAAATCTAGAAAGGCTGAGAATGTTTTCAACTGCGTCAGCATCCTCGTTGACCACAAATGTCTCACTTGGATGCATGTTGTTGACAAGTGCATCGGGATTCAGCGGCCATATACCAGTCCTTCTAAATGCAGCCTTGATGTTGTCAACTGTCAAAGCTCTTTGCATTGCTTTGCTGCCTAACATTGCAAGTTCTCTCCTCCTCACTTCAATGTTTGGAAACCTTGACAAAAATTCTGCATGTTCTGATTTGAAGTAAGCTTTGAAAGGTGCAAACACACTCACATCCAACAGTTGTAGCTTATGTGATGTGTGTGATGGCAATGTTAACAAATCTATACCAATATCTCTTGCTTCTTGGATGGTTTCGAGCGCTACGTGGCTTCCATGGCCGTCAAAGATCAGCAAGACCCTGTTTGTGGGCGAGACACCGCCTAGAATGGAGGTTTTGAAGTGGGTCAACCAATCTATGAACAAGTCTTTGGTCATCCATGCATGTGGCTGGGCTGCCATGCAAGCACTTGGTTCACAATCTATGATGTAATTATCTATGTTCGCACTCCCCTTGAACAAGTAGAATCCTGGAATGCTCTGCGTGGCAGCATTGACACAACATAGAATGGTTATCCATTCACGACTCTTTGGGATAATGTAAGAGACATTCCTGCTACCTTTTCTTGCGAGCACCTTCATGGACCCATTTTTGCCTGCTTGGATGCCAATTTCATCGCAATTCCATATGCGATCAGGACCATATGGCATGGCTTTGTATGCTGCAGATAGTGTTTTGTAGAATGCATCTACAACATCAGGTCTAAGATTGAATGCCCTATCTTTGTCTAGGCCTTCAACAGTTCGTAATGTGAGTTGAGGATGTCTCTGCTTGAAGCTTGTCCACAAGGACTTCCCTGGGAAGCCATTGGTGAAAGGGTTTGGCCTATTTTGACATATTTGAGCAACCTTAGACTTAAGATTGACTATCTCAAGACCATGACCAATATCAGCCATTTGCTCGCACCATTCCACAATGCGATTTTCTTCCTCTTCTGTGAGGACTGTTGGCGGACCTTTCTTGGAAGTTGTTGTTAGACCCCCTAGCCATTTGGACAGTGTGGCTGTTGGGACTGACCACTTTTTGGAAGCCCCCTTTATCGACATGTCATTCTCTTCAATGTCATAGAGTGCCCTTTTCATGTCATCCTCAGACCACAGCTTCTGTATTTGTTTTACCTTTTGCGGTATTTGAGGTGTAGTAACCTCAATCTACGGTATTTGAGGAGTAGAAACCTCATCTAATTGTGCAACATGATCTATTTCAGGGGGGAATCTGCATCCTCGTTTCAGCAAGCAGCCTTGTCGTGGCTCTTCTCTTTTTTTTGTTCCCAATACGGGTCACCACTGCATTGCCCTTGGCCATCTACACAGAATAATTAGAATCAAAACAGTGATGCTTGAACAGAAAAACAATCACTTTGTAATGCAGAACATATGAGAATATGATAAGCAAAGTCAATGATAATGCATAACCTATGAAACATAAATGGTAAACTATGAAATACATCTATGTGTATGTATGAAGAGAGTGTAAACTATGTGTAAACTAGGAAATACATCTATGTACCTATGATGCTTGAACAAAAGAATAATTAGTTTGTGATGTAGAACATATGAGAATATGATAACCAGAGTAAATGATAATGCAGAACCTAGGAAAGATAAATGGTAAACTATGAAACACAAATGCTTTAACAATTATCTTTATATGTATGAAGAGAGTGATGCTTGAACATAAGATTATTTAGTTTGTGTATGTGTTATATTTTTAGTTTCTTGCATTTCAATTGAGATTATCTTCTGTAACAAGAGTTTGTTATCTTGAGTTATCTATTCTGGAGTGAGCGACATAAGGAAGTAGAGGAGTAAGAAGCACAAAATTACAAGCTATGCAAGGGAGTTAGAGTTTAAGAACATCTCATAACCTTTTAAGCGTTTACAACATTAACATTCTCATGCACAGGAAAGTGAAAACCGCACTCATGTTTGAACAACAGAAACTTTAGAGACTGATAATGCAGAAGATATGAGAATAAGATATCCAGAGTGAATGACAATGTAGAACTAAAAGAAGAATAAGATAAGCAGAGTGAATGATAATGCAGAACCTGTGAGATTATGCTAAGTAGAGTCAATGATAATGCAGAACCTATGAGAATAATATAATTAGAGTCAATGATAATGTAGAACCTATGAGAATAAGATAATCAGAGTGAATGATAATGCAAGACCATTGAAATAGAAATGGTAAACCATGACCAATATGTAACATATAAACGATAATGCAGAACCTATAAGACTACGATGTGAGACTACGATAAGCAGAGTGAATGATAATGCAGAACCTATGTAACATAAATGTTAAACTATGAGTGTAATATTTGCAATATAAACCCTACTGAAACAGAATGGGTAAACTATGACTATAACATTTTCAATATAAACCCTAGGGAAACAGAGATGGTAAACTATGACTGTAATATTTGCAATATAAACCCTCGGGAAAGCCTTAAATGGTAAACCATGACTGTAATATATGCATTATAAACCCTATGAAACACTATGCTAACCTATGACTGCAATATTTGCAATATAAACCCTACCGATACATAAAGAAACATGTAATATGACTGTAATGGGTGTAATGAAGATCAATATGGATGCTGTTAATGGTTGTAATGAAGAACAAGTATGAAAAGGAAAACCTGGTACAATATGGATGCTGGTGCACTAGAATCTGAGCTGTTGCCTCCCCTTGATGTTAACTCGTTCAATTCTGTGCTTGTCACTCCTCCTTTTCTTATGTCGCTCACTGCAGAATAACTAAATACTTGTTGGTTTTCACGGCTATTTGAATTTGATTGATGGTTGTTTGATGTGGTGAAATAACTTGCTGTCCTCTTTTGAATTTGAGTTCTGTTTTGTATGAATTGGAGATTTGATTGATTTCAGCCTTTAATTCTTGACTTGATTGGTTTGGTGGATTATTTGAAATTGTTTCCATGCTTTTGTTTTGAATAATGGCGGCCTTACAGGAGTGTTAAATGGATGCAGGTGGGATATTTGCGTTTGGCTCTAGTACGTGCGCACCCTACTTGGCAAGATGGGACAGATTGAAGCTGATACGTGTTGTAGATCTCCTGGTAGACGGGACAGGCAAATGCATTTGCGTGTTGGTTTGGTTATGCTACGATGGGAAACAATCTTGTAATGGGTTCGCCAGTCGATCAAAGATGGGTCGGATGGGTTTCAAAATTGTTGAGTTGGCATCTTGTTTATTTTCTGTAGTTGTGACTAATGTGAAAGTGACGCCTGTATTGGTGCGAAAGTTGGGTTTAATAGTTTACGGGGAAGGGTGCATGTCTTAGTGTTTGGGCTGCTTTAATTCCATGTCAGAATGATACTTGTTCAATGTTAGATACAAGTTGGATACACTTCATCATGTTTGGCTGCCAACGTGTACTTGTTAAGTCTTTAAATTAATGCTAACTTGTGTGCATTTTATATTTGATTTATGTTTGATGTGATCAAGCCTATCTATGGATGAAATTAAGCTTACCTTGTGGAGGACCAACGTATAGGTGTGGGCCCCAACGAGCGCATGTCCCATCGCACGTTCGGGCCACCGCCTACGTATCGGCTCCTCTCCCCTATACACTTTTTCTAAAATTTTGTTAAAAAAATTAAACTCTTGTTTACAACCACTTAACCCAGAGAAGATATGATAACAAACTAGTCCTAAGTAAACAAAAAAGCTCAGCATATGGAAAATCTTATTTCACGAATCGAACAGAATTACAATAACGATTTACAGAATTACAAAAAAGGGTATATAGAGACAAGTAGTGTCAAATGTCTTCCACAAATCACAATAACAATTACAGAATTGCAGGATAGAAAACACGTCACATTCTCAAGCTGCTTATGAACAACCATATCATGGCAGTAAACACGCCAAAGCCTCCAACATGTCTATAGCTGGTTGGTTACCATGCAGGTTGAATCACTCAAACCACCAAATTGTCATGCTCCACTCTTATGAAAAACAAACTTTTACATGTCGGTATTTGAAATGCATCCCAAACTTGTCTAAATAATGCATAAGAAACTGTAGATATATGCTGCAGTCCTGTGTGACCTAGCATTGATCAATAACAACAAACCTCTTTTTTAACAATTATTTTTTGGCACTGTCTACGCGGTCCAAATGTCACTGAACCCTGACAGCTTGCATTTGGAGCATATCCAATTTTCTTGGCCTCTTGTAATATTTCAGTAAAAGCGAACAACAGACAACACTCACCGAAGAAGCTGCCATGGCAGCCCCTGCAATCCATGGAGGAAGACGGAACCCAGTGAACGGAAACAATAATCCAGCTGCTATAGGAATTCCCATTACATTATAACCCAAAGCCCACAAGTAGTTGAGTCTGATTCGTCTGAACGTGACCTTTGAAAGATCAATGGCAGTAATGACATCTTCTAAGTTACTCCTCATCAATACAATGTCTGCAGCTTCAATTGCTATATCTGTACCTGCCCCAATAGCCATACCCACATCAGCAGCCACAAGTGCTGGTGAATCATTGATACCGTCACCCACCATTGCCACTGTCATACCAGACATCTGCAGATCCAAGAGAGCACATGAACTCTACATCAATATTAAAACACTTTTGCAATTGCGTGGACAGTTACCTAAAGTAAAAACTATAATCTTCATTGCAAACTGTTAATGACCTAAAAACAAGTTTATAACCCTTTTGGGTTGTTCAACCAAAATACTCCTGGAGGACTAATGCATGGCTAAAGCTTTCAACACTTAAAAAAGGTTGCTTGTGACAAAAGTACCTGCAACTCTTTCACTTTGTTTGCTTTATCCTCGGGTAATGTTTCCGCCATGACAGTCTCAATTCCAACCTCTTTGGCGATGGACTTTGCTGTACCCCAGTTGTCTCCAGTGACCACTATGCTCTTAATGTTCATCGACTTCAAAATGGATACTACATCTCGTGCCTCTGGCTTAACTGGGTCTGATATTTCAATTATTCCAACCAACTCTCCATCAAAAGAAATCAAAATTCCTGTTCGGGCCATCTCTTCAGCCTCCCTCAAAATTTCATAAGCATCTTCAGAAATAGTGATTTCGGAATCTAACATGAGCTTCATGTTTCCTACAAGAATAGTCTTGTTCTCCACTAAAGCTCTGACACCATGGCCACTTATGGAAACAAAATCTTGTACTTCAGGCAACCAGCTTAGATCTGAACTTGCTGGCCTAAAATTTTTAGCATACTCAACAACAGCCTTGGCCAAAGGGTGCTCACTATTTGTCTGGAAACAATGCAATATTCAACTAATCAATCAGAAAAGCCCTTTCGAATCTTTAAAGGAACAAATCAATTCAATGCAAATCGAAGTTAATGATTCAAATGATGTTATATTTGCATCAATCAATACAGAGGAATACTTCTTTCCCTTGCCAAACCATAGCCTATCCTAAAAGAGCCAGTCACATCAATGAATTGAATAAAGAGATACTGAACGAAAAACATATTCATTTGCACAAGAAAAGGATACTCAAGAAACAAGCAGTAATCAGAGAAGGTTGGTGTTCAAGAAAATAGGTTCCATCTAAGGCCCTACCTCAGCCGCAGCAACCACTGTGTAGAAATCACGTAAGAGCATGGTTCTTAGGAGGTGTGTGTTAACAACAACAGGTTTACCAACAGTGAGTGTTCCTGTCTTATCAAAAACAATGCAGTTTACCTGCACACAGCCAAACCTCAAGTATCAACTAACCATTTTTAACATATTTTAAACTGCACTCTTGTCTTCCCCAGAATACAAACTTAAATTTAATGACAAAAAATTCAATTAAAATAAATTGCTTACTTTATGTGCACTTTCAAGTGCTCCTCCCCCTTTGATGAGAACACCTTGGCTGGCCCCTACTCCAGTACCCACCATGACTGCAGTAGGTGTTGCAAGACCTAAAGCACAGGGACAAGCTATAACCATGACAGATATGCCAAATTGAAGAGCAAGCTCAAACTCATCCATTTTAGATGGGATCCAAGACTTGGGGTATGAACCAATCTTTCCTGCTACAAACCATGCTAGCCAGGTGGTAAACGAAATTGCAATAACCTACATATAGGGTACCAAGGTACAACACATAGTTACAAAGTAAACCAAAAATATTGAAATGAGATGATGTTCAGCATCTATCGTTGTTGGGTAAACACGAAATAATTAGGGAATCATTTTTCACTTCCAAGGATGACAAAAACTGTAACGTGCCAACCCTTTAGTAAAGTAAAATTTTCTAAATTTACATCATACGAGTAAATAAACATGCCAACAAGTCATTGCAATAAAAAATTTCTTTCTTTATTTGAAAATATACAAACAAGTTGCCATATCTTATTACAATAAAGATTCCACTTTATTACAATAACTTCACAAGTACACGTAACAAGAATTCATACCTTTATAGACATAGCTCCAATGAGCTTTAGAACAAATAGTAGTAAGAAGGTCCAAGAATTTGTCTTTTCAAATTTTGGTTCTTCGATTGCTTGCTGTGGAGGAAAAATATCACTCAGGTGCTTTTCCACCAACCGTGGACTCTTAAAGCGGCCCCTCGCACATCTATCATTCGATAGATGGCCCTTCCCTTCGACGAAGGGATTGGTAGAGTAACCGATAACGACAACCAACTGAGCATAGTATTGTGTCCTATATAACTAGAACCTGTTCAATCCGGCAACTCTCGAACTAGTATGTAATACGAGATCACGGTGAACTGACAGTGTAGTCTCAAGCATCACACAGTCTAAGTGGATTTCGTACATTGCACTACTTTGGCCAAAGTGTTCTCATTCAGTACTTCGAATGAAGTCATCTATCATAAACACTATTCAAGGTTGATTTGACTTAGAGCTATCTTACACTATGCATAGGTATTGTCTTTCAATGGATAGTTCGTCATCCCAGACTAACTTACAATATACTAATCTACTAAGTAATTACATAAACTAGGTATATCCTTCAATGGATAGTCCATCATTCTAGATAACCTACCTTCAAACAATCTACTAGTAACGAACCTATTAAGCAAGTACACAAGCCCGCTCCCATGCTTATCCTAAGAGTAAAATAAGCTTTCCGAGTTAAACTAATAATTTAGTTGGGTGTACCTCAAGTGACTCTTGCATTCAATCAAACCTAGTATATACTTAACTGAGAAACACACTCATCTCCTACTATGGAGTAAATATAAACACATTTCATTCCATGTTCAAACATATCTAGTATAATTAAATGCCTATGTTGTACTACATGTAGCATAATTAAACACCTATGTTAAGCAAGCTCTTCGACATATCTAGTATAATCAATTGCTTGTGTCAAACATTTTCTCCTATCATGGAGTACTTAAAAACACATTATAAAAGCAGCCTAAAGGCTTCAATTCCCTTTTCCAAAAGCAATATTAAATACTTCTATAGCTCAAACAGAAAAGACATTTCATGCAGCATAGAAAATATAGTAAACCCTTTTAAAATGATAAGAAGAAGAAACTCCATGCATGTTGTCACTTTTTCCCAAATACTGAAGATAAGGAAGCCTTCTCCTTTGGTTGCTTAGCTTAACCTAGCTTCCCAAATCAATTCTCATTCCCTTTCTTGTTGAAAGCATTTTTCTCTCAAAATTAGACAACTCTTCCTCATAAAGTCCACTCTTTTCTCACCCATAAATCAGATATTATAAATTGGTGAAACTCAGATGTAATAACTAGCAAAAGATGTAACCCTTTGGTATGATATGCCTCTTTCTCAATGGTAACAATGAACTCACAGAAATGTGAATACTGGCTGCAAATTATGTTCACTCAGAAATGTGAAGAATGAACATAAAATAATGCTCAAGATAATATGCAAATGATGAATAAGGAAAACATAGGATAATACTCAAGGTAATTCCAAATTGATGAAAGTGATAACACACAAAAGACAATGATAGAAGATGAATACGATTCAAGAGAGTTGGCGGCTATTTATAGAGAACCCAACTCTCCAAACTCCCTACAACCATGTCATGAAAATTGACACCATTCTTATTTGAATTATTTAACCTAGAGGTGACACTAAATTAAGTTTGTACTCAACAATAAACATGATGAATCGACTTCGAAATTTGCCAACATCAAGAAGACTATTTCAAAAGCACATGGAGGAATTCGTAATTTTTTGCCAAATCAACACCTACAGAAAACTGGTAATAGAAGTGGCACCAAAGTTGTGAGATGGCAAGATTTTCATAATTTGAGAAGAAGTTAGTCATATTTCCTTGACACATACCCAACTTTGGCTATTTTTTGGGCTCAATCGATTAAATCATTTATTGCGTTGAATTTGGTCAAGCTTCAGATATCGACTTGGTCAAAGATTTAAAAGCATTTCATGGATTTATCCCTACGTGTTCAATAGCAGGTGATGTGTGATTTCTCTCAGAGCCATATGTGATTCAAAGTTCAAATTCCATCATATTAAACTATATCAGCCTATATATGCCAAAGTTTAAATGATAATATTAAATCGACTCTTTTAAGCAATTCAAAAATAATTCGATTTCCAAAGTTGAGAATAATATGTAATTTATATTTATAAAGGACTACTTCCCTTATAATAAAATATAATATATACATATATATAGTATATCCACCATACTTATATATTTATATTTTTTTGGATAAATACATTCGATACCTCGAATGCTAATCCTTCTATCAGTTTACGTCAAGAATAAGCATGCATCCATACAATATATTCTCACTATATATATGTATATATCTTCGTATATACCCATCCCATTGGATGTAAATCTTTTATTATCTTATACCGCAAATAATAATTTGTGTATATTTTTATACACATATACTTATATTATATATACATATGTACACTTATCCAATAAGCATTAACGCTTGCAAGTGTATCTATATATATATATACAAGCATATTCATTATATGGTAATCCATTTGATATTGAATGGTCATGACCTAGTATCTATACCCACACATATGTATATACAAGCATAGTCATTTCCTCATGCATGTACCTCGATGAGTATTTCTACTCACATATATGTGCATTTGCTAATGCTCTCATACAGGGGTCTTTGTATATGTATTTATATGTATATGCCCATAAACATAATATGTTTTACGTTCATATGAAACGACATAAAGGTAACCATTCATAAACCCAAAAACTCAACCCAAGCACAATCAACACATTGTCATAAGGAAGAACTCAAAGCTCAAACAGATAAACATCACCCAAACATGCATTCAAAGTAAACAAGACCTTTTATAATGTAGATATACTGGCTAAGGATGACTTACCTACTACCCACACAAATTGATTTAGTTCATTCAATCTAAGGTGGTGTGTGTGTATGCTAGATAGTTTACTTTTCCGGTTACCCGACCAAGATCTTCTCCCGAGTGAAAATTCCCCTCCCTTGAAGAAATGGACATTTACCTACAACCACTAGCACATGCCTTGGCAGTCAATTGTTCACAACAGTAAGCAGCATATATAAACGTCTTCAAAGTTAGAATAATCATAATTCAATAATCTTATATTCTCATAATGCAATATTTCACCATGAATAAAGATAACATCAAATGAGATAACATTCATATTGATAACAAGGTACAAGCATCATTAATTCATCTCCATAATTCACATTACATTCACATTTACCCTATGTAGTAATAGTAAATAGTAACTTCACAATTTGGGATGTAACAAAAAGCTCAAATATGGTTGTGAGCTTAAGTATGGATGTCTAATCACAAAACTACCAAAGATGCATATGGTTACTTACCAATGGTACAAAGAATTTTGAAATTCTGTCTGCAAATTTCTGCACCGGTGCTTTAGCCATTTGTGCTGCTTCAACAAGTCGGACAATTTGTGATAGAGCAGTCTCAGAGCCCACATGTGTAGCTCTTATGTGTAGCACTCCATTTTCATTGAGTGTTCCGCCGATAACTTCATCACCCATTCGCTTTGCAACAGGCCTAGCTTCACCTGTTATCATACTTTCATTGACATGACTCTGTCCCCAGACAACCAATCCATCTGATGGAACTTTCTCACCAGGCAAAATTTTGATTATATCATTACGTTGGATCAACTGACTGCTAATTGTACGTTCTGATACAATATTCCCATCATTGTCATGAATAAGTAAAGTAGCTGTGTCAGGTGCTAAATCCATTAGCTTGGCAATAGCTTCAGAGGTTTTCCCTTTGGCAAGAACCTCCAAATATTTTCCAAGAAGGATGAAAGAGATGAGCATTGCACTAGTTTCGAAAAAATCAGTACCTTTGAACTCCACGTCAGTTGCAGCCCTCAATACGATGTAGACTGAGTAGAAATAAGCTGCATTTGTTCCTAAGGCAATCAAAACATCCATGTTGGCAGAGCCATGACATATAGCTTTGTATGCACCAGTATAAAAGCGCCAACCAATGATAAATTGCACAGGAGTTGATAATATCCACCTTAAAAGCTCTCCAAGCATTAACATATTCACCAGCTTTAATTCTAGCCCTCTTTTAATTCCTGGAATATACATAAAAATCATGGCTAAGAGAACTACTGGTACAGTGAAAACCAAACTCCATAAGAAAGACTTATGGTACCTATTAATTTCCTCGCTTCTGTCAGGGCCTCCTGACCCTCCAGGCTGAAACAAAGTTGCCTTGCAGTTTCCAGAACATGTCTCCTCAATCACCTCCATGAAAGTTCTCGGTCCTGTCATTTCTGGATTGTATGACACTACTAGCTTCTCTAGTTGCATATCCACTTCTATATCTTCTACTCCTGGTAAAGCTTGAAGAGAACTCTGAATTAATTTAAGTTGCCCGTCCAAGAGGATTCCCTCCAGTTTGAGATGAACCTTATTCCTATCTTCCCCGGTACTAATCAGGGCAGCTTCAAAACCCGTGTCATCAATCACATCAATTAACTGCTTGTAGTTAACCAGTTTGGGGTCATATCTGATTTCTGCTTCTTCTGTTGCTAAAGCAACTGCAGCCCTTTTCACCCCCTGGACCTTTTCCAAGGCAGATTCCACAGTACTAGAACATGAAGTGCATGTCATTCCTTTTATGCGAAGCCGACATACAGCAATTACAGACACTTCATCATCAGTTTCAATTAAGGTGGCTTCAAAGCCAGCATCTTCAATGGCCTCCCTGATTAATTCCTCCTGTATGAGCATGCAAAGCAATTGTAGCATAACCCAAACGAGGAAAATCAATTAGTTCATAAAAAGGCGCATTAACAATTATTTGTACCAGGTGGTAAAAGCAACTATGATAAATTATTCTGCAAATATTAAACTTAGAAAGCAACCTTTAGATTCAATTCCAAACAGGTACATTTGGTGTTTGTAGGACAAGTGTTGTATACTTTCCATGTTTAATAGTTGGGTTTTTCTATTTCCACCCATGTTTTAAAGCATCCATATTTAGGTTTTTTTCTATTTTCACCCATGTCTTAAAACACTCATATTTATCTTTTGCATGATTTAATTTAATGTGTAAAACCATTTTGTACCTATTTATATCCTTACATGCTTAAGGGAAATAAGAGAGATTCATTATTGTATTGGAGAACAGTTGAGCTTTTGCAATATTGAAAGATTTTACTGTGCTGGGTTCTTTAATCCAAAAGGGTTTTCCTAGGTGAAATGTTGCATATTGTCTTTGCTTTCCATAATCTGTTTTTTGTTCGAGATTGTATATAAACTACTTCTATTGTTCAGGGTTATTGGGCTTTTTTCTCTCAAGAGCGTCAAGCATCCCACACAAACCCCTCATGGAATTCAACTTTAAGTTAGTATCTTTTTATTCTACATTTTTGTTTCTTGTATAAATAAAACACGGGGTAACTACTACACAAGGCGACAGCTAGAGTCACTTTGAATATAAGCTGACAATGGTAAGCATGCTATCTTTGCTATGTTTTCCTAGCTTTGTCATTTTAGCTTTTCTATTTTTTTCAATTTTCATATTTAAAATCTATTTCCTGTGCAGCTCAATGGAAAAAGAAAATAGTAGTAAGAAAGGAGTTCAAAGGGCAGAGACTTTTTGCCATAGAGATATAAGGGAATCAACCAAGGCCTATAACAGACGATATAAGAGAGTTGATGTTATGGCATGTGAGAGCTCTCCCAAATAGAATAAGAGAACAATATAGTTAATAAAGAAGAAGGGAGGGAATATACTATATAGTCAGCAAAGTGAAATGATTCTTCAACAGAGGAGACTGGATTTGAAGAACAGTCCAAACTCCAAATTACAGACTGCAAATGGGCTGATGCACAGTGGTAGAGAACCTCGGTATGCTAATTGAAGGTCCCAGGCTTGAGTCCTAACTGGTCCATAAAAAATATCATGATATCAGAGCTAGACTAGGATCCCCAAGAAAAGAGGTGTGGCCTGAGAGGGTTATTAAAAGAACAGTCCACACTGAAGACTACAAATAGGACAGTATGAGATAGTTGATGGTATGGAATGTGAGAGCTCTCCCAAATAGAATAAGAGAATAATATAAATAAAAAAGAACAAGGGAGGGTGTATAGTCATCAAACTGCAATGATTCTTCAACAATGGACACTGAATTCGAAGAACAGTGCAGACTCAAAATGGGCTGATAGCACAGTGGTAGAGAACTTCGACATGTTAATCAGAGGTCCTAGGCTTGAGTCCTAGCTGTTCCATAGAAAAATAACATGCTATCAGAGCCAGACTATGATCGACAAGCAAAGAGGTGCGGCTTGAGAAGGTTATCAAAAGAACAGTCCACACTGAAGACTACAAATGGGACAGTATAAGAGAGTTGATGGTATGGCATGTGAGAGCTCTTCCAAATAAAATAAGTGAATGATATAAATAATAAACAACAAGGGAGGGCATATAGTCATCAAAGTGAAATGATTCTTCAAAAAGGAGACTGGATTCGAAAAATAGTCCAGACTTCAAACTAAAGACTGCAAATGGGCTGATAGCAGTAGTAGAGAACCTCCGCATGCTAATCAAAGGTTCTAGGCTTGAGTCCTAGCTGGTCCAAAGAAAATAGCATGATATTGGAGTAAGACTAGGATCCCCAAGCAAAGAGGTGTGCTTGTGAGGGCTATCAAAAGAACAGTCAACACTGAAGACTACAAATGAGACAGTAAAAGAGAGTTAATGTATGGCATGTGAGAGCTCTCCCAAATAGAATAAGAGAATAGTATAAATAATAAAGAACAAGGGAAGGTATATAGTCATCAAAGTGAAATGATTCTTCAACAAAGGAGACTGGAATCAAAGAACAGTTGAGATTCCAAACTACAGACTGCAAATGGGCAGAGAGCACAGTGGTAGAGAAGCCCAGCATGCTAATTGGAGGTCCTAGGCTTGAGTCATAGCAGGTTCATACAAAATTATTTGATCAGAGCCAGACTAGGATCCCCAAGCAAAGAGGTGTGGCTTGAGAGGGTTATCAAAGATTCAAAAGAACAGTCCATACTGAACACTACAAATGGGATAGTATAAGAGAGTTGATGGTATGCCATGTGAGAGCTCTCCCAAATGGAAGAAGAGAATAATATAAATAATAAAGAACAAGGAGGGTATACAGTCATCAAAGTAAAATGATTCTTCAACAGAGGAGACTGGATTCGAAGAACAGTCCAGACTCCAAACTACAGACTGCAAATGGGCTGATAGCACAGTGGTATAGAACCTCAGCATGCTGATCGGAGGGCCTAGGCTTGAGTCTTAGCTGATCCATAGAAAATAACATGATATCAAAGCCAGACTAGGATCCCCAAGAAAAGAGATACAGCTTAAGAGGGCTATCAAAAAAACAGTCAACATTGAAGACTTCAAATGGGACACTAACTCAGTAGTTGAGCACCCTGGCACACTAACTCAGTGGTCCATAGCAAATAAATTGGTATCATAGACATACTAGGAGCCCCAAGGCATGAGGGATGGATTGAGGTGGCTGTCAAAAGAACATTCCACACTAAAGACTACAAATGGGATGGCAGCTCAGTGGTGTAGCACCCTGGCATGCTAATGGTAGTTGTCCAAGGATCATGTTCTAACTGGTACAAGAAGAAAACGATTTGTAAATTGTGAAAAACTAAAAGGAAGCAAGAACCCTAAGCTCCTAAGCTCTAGTTCTAGATGTTCCATACGATTTAAATACTCTAAGGAGGAAGAATTTCTTGTTAAGATGGGTTACACTGAAAATAAATATATAAAACAGAAAACCAAAGTCACATATAGAGGAGGACAAAGGAAGCTGCGGCCAAATCAAGTCGAATCAAAACCACCCTCAGAGAAGGGTATCATCTAGTTTCCTAATTATAGATCACTGCAGTTTAGCAGTACAAGATGAACTTTGTGATAAAATCTCAAAAGCAAATAGTCAGATCAGATCTTGTGTATAGAGAATTAAAATTTTCAACAATTAGATTAGTCATATTTTGATGAAAATGTGGTGATTGAACTAACATGAATAACTAACTACAACTGAGTTTCAAACTTTGAGGAATACAGAGGCCAAATTTAATTTTGACCTTTAAAACAGGTTTCCATTCAGCTTAACTTTTGAAAGTACCTCCTCACAATCCACACGTGCGTGCAATATGCAAATGGAAAAATACTTCCTCAAAACCGAAGCAAACATGGTATTTGTAGCATGAAATTCCAAACATTCCACAAAAGGAATCGTTTCTGGGATAAAGAAAACCATTAGCAAATGGATAGGACATAGTGAATCTAATTGTAAGTCATAACTTAGGTCTTTAGTGGCCATAGATATTGTTATCTATAAAGTGAAGCAAGTAATAACCATGAGGATTCCAGAAGGATTGCTAATGGAAAATGCTGGGATGCAAGAGATTGAAGATTTATTCAGAGTTCTCTTGTTTTATTGAGTTGAAAAAAACCTTAGTTGCAGTCACACGAGTAGAACTTTGGGATGCTAACAAGGCTGAGAAAGGGAGATAACCAACCAGTATTTCACGTTTGAACTAATACAAACTCTAAATCTGATACCCAAATTCAAAGAAATTGTACACCACCATCACATCCAATTCCCAAAGTCAAACACTCAAACACCATTTTTTCAAATGAAACCTGCAAATTCAACCTCTGAGAACAAAAGAAGAAAAAAATACACTAGTATATTTAATCCACGTGTTGAAAGTGTTAACTGAAAATTGCCTCCATAGTTAAAATCACCAAGTTGATGAAACCAAACACCACTTTCAAAACACATCCACAAATTCAAAGACATCAAAAACCAACTTCAGATGCAATCCCTAATTCAAAATGATAAAACACAAAATTCAATCCCCCCAAAAATCAGATACCACTTTCAAATCAAATCTCCAAATTCAAAAAAATTGAGCACCACCCTCAAATCCAGTTGCCAAAATTTACAGGATCCAACAAAAATTTTATTCCAATTCCAAAATACATCCACAAATTCAAAATCATTGAACACCAACTTCAGATGTAATCCCCAAATTCAAAATAATAACATAAAATTCAATCCCCAAATTTAAATGAAAAATTAAAAAATGAAACAAAGCTTTCAAATCCAATCTCCAAAATCAGAAAAAATAAGCAACGCCTTCAAATCCAATCCTCTAATTTAAAAAAATCAAGCACAAAATAAACCAAACATCCCCTAATTTCAAATTTGAAAAAAAAAAGTGTTTATGAAATTCTTTTAGACAGAAAAAAACCACTGCATAAATTTCAAAGATAAGAGACCTCACATTGACAAACTCGGGATGGTAAATCACTTGGGCCTTACTGTGAAGGACACTGATAGTAGCATCCTGGATACCAGTAAGCCTCTTCACTGCCTTTTCAATTGAAGCAGCACATGCAGAGCACTGCATGCCTCCCACCCTGAACAGAGCTTTCCTGATCTCCAAAGAAGCGGGAGATGGAGGAGCAGATGTTCCTTCACCTCCTTGATTTGGAGATTCAAATGGGTATCTGGGCATTGAAGGATAATGCGGAGGAGGAGACAAAACCAGATGAGATGCATTCTGCTCCCCATTTTCCTTCTTCCCCTTCCCCAAACAAGAAAGCGCCAAAATTCTGCTAGCCATTATTCTCTTTCTTCTTCTTCTCTCTGCTAAACACACCACATCACCAATCAATTATTCAAAATTGCAAACCACAGATTTGCATTGCATTAATTTAGAAACTAAAAATCTCTGTATGAGTTTCTTGGCCTGGCTGCCAAGCTTCCTAAAAATACAAAATACAACAGAATTTAAAAAGGTTAACCTTTCTGATTTCCTAATCCATTGCACATGTCAAAGGTGGCGAATTTCCTTTCTCAATGAACTTCTATTTATAGATGTTAGATGTTTTGTTTTCAAATATTTACTATTTCACTTATGGAGATAAATTTTTACAAAATAGGGATTACTTGCAGGAGTTTTAAAATATTACCTTCAATTTATATATATGTATATATTACTTCTTCAATTTATATATATGTATATATTACTTTTTCTTCAATACATTGTATATATTAAGATTCATATAATATTGAGGCATTTCTTTTAATTGAATAATGTTGGAAATAACAAGAAAAAGGTAGTTAAAAAAGTGTTATGCATATAATCAAATCAAATTATACAATATTATAAGTTTAACAATATATGACTTACAAAAACTATTATAAAAAACAATGGAAACTTGAAATAATGCAAGTCATTTTGAAAGTGACGGCCACTAATAAAAATTTACTTGGTCTTATCCTCTTAGAAAACTTTATTTAAGACTATTTATGAAGGTGGCTAATTTCATTTTGCTTTATCCATTAAATTTTTTTTATGGTGTGGGGTAAATTTAGTTTGAAATATGAAAATAAGAGATATGATATTTTCATATTTTATAATAATTTTTGAAATTATTTTTTGTTGTAATTGTGTAGAAATTTGTGGCATCAACTTTTTTAATCACACTCCATAATCTATCATGATGGAGATGATGAACAAATTTGAACTCTTCAATACATTTTTAAGATAAAGCAACACACCCAATATAAGTAAAATATGTTTTTTTTTTTTTTACGCTTTTACCTTGTGTAATGTAACTTGCACGAGTTTTAAAATATTACTGTCAATTTTCATGAATTAATATAAACATATATTATTCCTTCTTTAATACATTGTATATATTAAGATTCATATAACACTAAGGGCACTTTTTTAATTGAATTCTATTGAAAATAACAAGAAGAAGGTAGTTAAAAAGTGATGCATATAATCAAGTCAGACTATACAAGATTATAAGTTCAACAATATATGACTTAAAAAACTATTATAAAAAATAATGGCCACTTCAAAGAATACATGTCATTTTGAAAGTGACATGTCACTAATAAAAATTTACTTGACCTTATCCACTTAGAAAACATTATTTAAGACTATTATGAAGGTGGTTACATTTTATATTGTTTTATCTATTAAAAAAACTTTTTGGTGAGGTCAAAATTTGGTTTTAAAAATGAAAATAAGAGATATGATATTTTTATATTTTATAATAATTTTTGAAATTGTTTTTTGATGTAATTGTGTAGAAATTTTTGACATCTGACCTTTTGAGTCACACTCCATAATCCATCAAGAGGGAGATGATGAACAAATTTGCAACTCTTCAATATATTTTTAGGATAAAGCAACACACCAATATAAGTAAAGGGTAAATATTAAAATATTTTAAGTTGGAATTAATTATGTTATTAAATGCCTGGAAATTAAATAAATAAGGTTGTTTCATACTTGTAGAATTGAATAGAGTGTGTTCCTAAATACAATACTCTAATTTACCAATTAATATGTTTTGTATTTAGACCTTGATAAGAGCCTAGGATGTTTGTGAAATAGATGAATGACACGTGAGAAGGTGAGGGGAGGTAGAAGGTTGGCACAATCATCATTTTGAGATGTGTAAAGATAAGAACATTGATGATAAGCATCAATTCCCTCGCAATTCAAATAATGTAATCAATTGTAATGTAGGCAATAGAGTATGATACATGAAAGTGGTAAATGGATTTTTATTGGGCTCTTACTTGCTAGAGGCTTGTGGTTGTTGAACAGATTGTGCATTTGAGAATGCTGGAATAAAGAATGGCTCCGTTTTCTTATTATGGCAAGGAAAAGATGAGGGAAGTGAATGGTAGTGGTGTTTCTAATGCAAGGGGTTGAAGGTGGAAGGAGTGAGTGGGTGGAGAAGATATGGTGGATAATTTAATAGACTACTTGGAGAGGGAAATAGCTAGTTTGGCACTTCAACTTTAGGTGAAAAATATATAGGAGCTAGTAAAGGAGTTGCATGAGTCCTCATCTATAGGTCTCAAAGATGCGATATCCAAACTTCTCTTGGACCCTCATCAATCTATAGGTAGGAACACCATTTTTGATGTGGCATAGTTCATTAACAATGCTACGATACTTTTTATAACTGTTGGAGTTAATTTTTGAACCCCATAGCTCCTAGAAATCACTTATAACCAAAACACCTATCACAAAGAGAGAAAAAAAAAAGATTTTATATACAACCCTTAAGGATTCTATTGATCCAAAAAAGCATGAATCACTGCAATATATATTATGAATCCTTATAATAAGGAAAAAACAACCATAGATGTAATTCTAAGTGAGGATAAAATTAGATTGTATCATGTGTCGTCATCCCATGACTTGAGACAAAAAAAACGTGCATGACCTAAGCTTAGCTTAAGTATGCCAAAGTAAAAAGTGGACCTATTAATTAATTAGGTGATTTCTTATTTTACTCTAACAATAACAACTTGCACTTTTCTATCTCACAAAGACATCGTGAATATGGAGGAGCAAGCAAAGGGCTTCCATCAATGCCTATAGAACCATCTCCATGGGTTGAGCAACAATATTTTTTATGTACATCAAACCATGGGGACATTATCTTATAAATTGAAGGTAAAACTCTCTAATGGCATCAATTTTAATATCCCAGTTTGTTGATGTGATGCATTGGATGTCCCTTTGCATGAGAAAGAAAATATTTATAAGAAACATGGTGGTGACTTTGGGATGACTAAGAAGCTTGTGTAATTTTCTTGGTTAACCTTTAGATGATTTCCTAATCCATTGCATAAGTCAAAGGTGGATGATCTATAAAAAAATGATTTTCCTTTCTCAATGAACTTCTATTTATAGATATTTTATTTTCAAATATTTACTATTTCACTTATGGAGATATATTTTTACAAAATAGGGTTTTTACGATTTTACCTTGTGTAACTTAACTTGCAGGAGTTTTGAAATATTACCATCAATTTTCATATAAACATATATTATTCCTTTTTTAATAAATTGTATTTTAAGATTCATATAAAATTGAGGGCATTTTTTAAACTGAATAGTGTTGAAAATAACAAGAAGGTGGTTAAGAAAGTGTTATGCATATAATCAAATCAAACTATACAAGATTATAAGTTTAACAATATGCGACTTACAAAAACTATTGTAAAAAATAATGACCACTTCAAAGAATGTAGGTCATTTTGAGAGTGGCGGGTCACTAATACAACTTTACTTGGCCTTATCCACTTAGAAAACTTTATTTGAGACTATTTATGAAGATGGCTACATTTTATTTTGCTTTATCCATTAATTTTTTTTTTGGTGTGGGGTAAATTTAGTTTGAAAAATAAAAATAAAAGATATGATATTTTCATATTTTATAATAATTTTTGAAATTGTTTTTTAATGTAATTATGTAGAAATTTTTGACATCAACCTCTTTAATCGCACTCCATAATCCATCATGAGGGAGATGCTGAACAAATTTGCAACTCTTGAATAGATTTTTAGGATAAAGCAACAGACCCAATATAAGTAAAATAGAGGGCTTTTACGCTTTTACCTTGTGTAATGTAACTTGCAGGAGTTTTAAAATATTACCATCAATTTTCATGAATTAATATAAACATATATTATTCCTTCTTTAATACGTTGTGTATATTAAGATTCATATAACACTAAGGGCACTTTTTTTAATTGAATAATATTAGAAATAACAAGAAGAAGGTGGCTTGATTAACTTCAAATTCCTTTTTTTAATAAAGGAATTCCTTGCAAATTCGTAAAGATCTTGATGCCTTGATTAACCTCAACAAGGATTCACTTGAGACCATAGCTGAAGGACTGGTGCTACTGAATGAGAAAGCAAAAGAATGGATTGGCAAGTCCCTTTTCCCTGACCCTTTGAAGCAAGTTGTGGGTGAGGACTTTAAGATGGGTAAGTAGGTTACTGATTTGGGGTCTGGTCTGAGTGTTCGTACCCACGGTAAAACAAAGAAAAGCAATGCGGTTCCCATGTAGGATGTCAAAGAAATCATGGAGATGCATGATAAGGTGATAACCAAGGATGTGGAAGTAGCAAGGATGCTAAAAGAGCTTCTCTAGTTTTTGTTTTGGTTGTTTTTAATGCTTCTCTTGTTGTTTTTTTGTGGTCGCCTTCTGTCTTTTTTTGTTGATGGTCGGTTGATTGTGGTTTAATCAGCCTACTGTTTTTTGGGCAGCTTTTACTGCTTTATCTTTGTGTTGCCTTCTCTTTTGTACAGGGTTTCAGGTTCCCTTTAAAACCTGTTGTATGCTAATCAAAATCAAGAAGGTAGTTAAAAAGTGTTATGCACATAATCAAGTCAAACTAGACAAGATTATAAGTTCAACAATAAATGAGACAAAAATTGTTGTAAAAAATAATGGTCACTTGAAAGAATACATGTCATTTTGAAAGTGATAGGTCACTAATAAAAATTTACTTGGCCTTATCCACTTAGAAAACATTGTTTGAGACTATTTATGAAGGACTACATTTTATTTTGATTTATCCATTAAAATTTTTTTTAGGTGTGAGGTCAAATTAGTTTGAAAAATGAAAATAAGAGATATGATATTTTTATATTTTATAATATTTTTTAAATTGTTTTTTGATGTAATTGTGTAGAAATTTTTGACATGGACCTTTCTAATCACACTCCATAATCCATCATGAGGGAGATGATGAATAAATTTACAACTCTTCAATACATTTTTAGGATAAAACAACACACCCAATATAAGTAAAATAGGGTTTTTACACTTTTACCTTGTGTATTAATATAAACATATATTATTCCTTCTTTAATACATTATATATATTAAGATTCATATAACAGTGAGGAATTTTTTTTATTGAATAATGTTGGAAATATAAAGAAAAAGTTAGATAAAAAAGTGTCATATGTATTTAATCAAGTCAAAATATACAAGATTATAAGTCCAACAATATACAACTATACAAAACTACTATAAAAAATAAAGTTACTTGAAAGAATACATGTCATCTTGAAAGTCAGGGGCTGCTAACAAAACTTTACTTGGCCTTATCCACTTAGAAAACTTCATTTGAGACTATTTATGAAGGTGGCTACATTTTATTTTGCTTTATCCATTATAAAAACTTTTTGGTGGGGTAAATTTAGTTTGAAAAATAAAATAAAAAAGATATGATATTTTCATATTTTATAATTACGTTGAAGGTATTCCTTATATGAATCCAATCAACTCAATTATGTGATCAATGGCTCAAAACTTGTTAGAATGATGCAAGACGATTGAGAAAGATCTAACCATTTGACAATTTTTAGAAAAAAATAAAATCAATAAATAATATCACTACTTTAAAAAGTTAAATTTGTTTAGAAATCAAATCTCTACATTTTCTCCCATTCCTTTTTATGTTATAATATTTCTCATGAGTAGAGATAATATCACTACTTTAAAAAACATTTTTTTAGAAATCAAATCTCTACATGCTCTCTTATTTCTTTTTAAGTTATTTTTTTTTTCTAATGAAATAAATATAAACATATAACTTATTGTATAAATCATAGTTTAATTTCATTACAAATAATTTGAAATTATTTATTTTATAGTATTGTTTTCATTGTTCAATTTTTTTTTAAAATTTCTCTCTAAAATTAATGTAATTATATATTTTACAATTATTAATAAATATATTATGGTCATTATATCCACTTTCTATTTAGATTGATGTTTAGCTTTTTTTTTATTAGACTGCAGGAATCGAGCAGCACGACCCCCTATAAACTGCAATGCGCTTGGTAAACTTTTTAACATGATTGGCGGCGCTAGCGTGACACACCCTTCGGTACCACGGGGGTGGGGGAGACTAGACTTCGTGACCAACCTCCCGCAATAGGAAAGATTTAGCCAATTGAGCTAGGGCCCCCACCCCAGATTGATGTTTAACTTGATAGTATTACTATTTTTTTATTTCTATTGCTAATACACAAATATCGCATAAAAGAAAATCCATTCATCCTGTTGGTGTTTTAATTTTCCCACTAAGGCTTCGTAATTCTCTAAGAGGTTTCCAACCTTTATATTCAAGAATTCATGAAGTTAGTGTCCAACTGATAAGATTTAGTCAATGATTGAGATCTCCTACACTTTTGGCTCTGTGAAACCAAGGAGGGTTTTCCTCTACGTGTTCATAAAAATGCTTCATACCTCAAGAACACTTCTACACATAGATACATTCCTAAAAATGCAACTAGATAGCATCTACCCAGGTTTTGGCAAACCAGAGAATAAGAACAACTATCTAAAGCTAGGAAAGTAGATGTGATATGAGATTTGCATCTCAAGATAGATAGAATTTGATTTTTTAAAATGTTCAGACTATGAACCTTCACATTTAGGGTTACCATTCTGTACTTTTAAAAGGATCTTGAATGAACTAACTAGTGCCTCATTCATTGGGCGGGAGTCACATAAAACATAACCTTGATATCATTGAGCTATCATTATAATGCCTTACATTATAAGATTTTACAGTATTCAAAATAGTACTCCTTAGCAAATCCTAAGCACATTACCACCAACCTGTAATTCCTTTTCAAGCATTTGATTAACTCATTAAGTTAAAGCAGGAAAATGAATCACACATTCAAATATACCATTGGAGATGAATGAAGCAACCATTGATAAATCCATTAACAATCTGTCATATGTACACAGGAGAGCAATTGTCTTAATTTTTTTAAATTTGTTTCGATACCAGTAATTACAAAAAGCATATTATGCAAATACCCGACCTAGAAAGACTTCCTAGCTACAAAATTCTAGATACTACAATATATTCTTGAATATACACCGTCTAAACTTCAAGACTCAAAAACCCGACCTCAACAATGAGTCATGAAATCTCCTTTATAGATCAAGAGAGAAACCATCATCGGGCTCAATTATTCATTTCAAAATGTATTTCATCCCAACCAAATGAAATTTAGATTACATTTCAAAATTCATCATCATCAAATATAACCATATTACGAATAGAGGAATCAAAACGGTTAAGCCCCTATAACCAACTAAATAGAAACAAAAACTATTGCATCACACGCAAGTCCACATCCGACCCAAACCACATAAACAACATAAAAAAAAAAGCAGAAAGCCAACAACCACATCATTTTCTTGCACCACGAGCAAACACGCGACCCCGATACAGGCGACTGGTCCTGGTCCTCGCTTTAGTGTGAAGTGAGACCATTACATTACCTTTGCTTGCACCAACACCAAACCCAACAAAATCACATGGTGCCACCACAACAATTGGAGAAACTGTGAGAACCTCCTCATCCACTCCCACGAGCTCAGTCAGGGCCACGAGGTAACTTCGGTAGTCTGAATCAGTTTCAGATCCTTCACCACTAGAGCCTGAAGAAATCTCAATAGGTGACCTGCAACATCCATAACTCTTATCAACCCTTTCAACAACTATCCCAAAAGCACCAGGAACAATACTTTGCTCATTTTGTTTCTTCTCTCATTGCAAATTCTTTGCACCCATCCTGGTGCTTCATCATATCGGGGAAGCAAGAAACACTGACTTATCCATTCAATTCACAAGTTCAAAATTCAGCAAAAAACCAAACAACTACACATAAACATAAACTCAAAAATGCAATGATGCTAATGAGCAATCAACAAGAATTTTATCAGGCAAGCCGATGCAGGGAACATTAATTGCTCCAATTGCAGTACGAGCAATCGAGCGATTAGTGGTTGACGTTGCCACCATAAAATATCTCCAAGCTCATGGAAAACAATGCACAACCCATCATGATCATCAGGTGAATACCGCTCACATGCATGGAAACCAGGATGAGATCCACCAGAAAGACCTACGCCATTAATGAATATAACTTGCAAAGCGCAAATAGTCCTCACATGGGTGGATTAGAGAATTTGAATTTAGACCATCGATGTGATAAAGACCTGGCATGTTAGACGACTCAAATCGAGTCAGAAATCATTGAAGAACCCACATCACTACCTAGAAAAAACCTGACAACCAATCACACCCCTCATAGTCAGAGACATGCGAACTAGCAGTGGACCCCATCCAGCCACCTTGTATTGTGGAACTAGGCAATGTGTCACCAACTCGTACACCTCACAACACTTTCGAAAACATTAATTCGATTGTGAGAGGCCTTGTGAGGGATGATCATCATTAATCCCCATCACTAAACATATGTCATTGAAATGACATCCACTTGTCACCGTTGGCACATTGAGACATGCCCCACCCCACTATACTCGACAGATGTCGACATCTCGCATACCTCACACCACTTTAATGACGTTAGCAAGAAACCTTGCGAGGTATGCGAAGAACGGTCTAGATCTGATCCCCTCGATCCGACGACCTACCAACCTGCACATGGAAAAGTTATTTATAACAGTGGGGCCAACTAGAAGAATGAGAAAAGACCCACGGAGGCATGAATTTTAGGTCAAATTCTAAACATTGGGAAAATCCACGTGATTTAGGCAAAATAATATTAAAACACAAACGTGGAGAAAGAAACCGATAGGTCGGGTGAAGGGGCCGGTAACAACATGATAGAGAAGGCTCAGTCGAATGACTTAAAAGACCGGTAACCCCCAATAACAAGTCAATACAAAAATACAATGTAAGGGTTTAAATAGTAGAACCAATTTTAAGATGGGTAACAAAAACCCTAAACCCTAAACATTAGACCCCCAGTCACAAAAGATGAACAAACATGCCCAATGCCTGGCAAAATTTTGACAAAATTTTAAAAGTTCCATCATTGGCTCCGACTGGCAGTGTATGGCCCCTGTGGGCATAGCAAGAATCTAGATGTCTGGGGAGTAGACCAAATTCTGAGTCAATCAGAAGTCCTCAAACTACTCCTTTATTCATTCTTTCTTTTTTAACTTCACTTGGCAACCCTAGGTCACTAAATGAAAAAGTGGAGTCAATTCCTACCTCTGTCAAACACCAATCTCCAAAAAGTGTTGATCTCCCTTAACTCATGCTTGCCTCTATTAAACCATAACAACATGAAAAAATGCATCATTGAAAAAATAAGTATTAGGCTTCCTTTTTGCAAGTGAAAACTTGCTCTTTGTTCATCTTTATCATCACATGGAAACCAAATCACATAGGCCACTTCACTGTCACTTTCTTCATTTTCTAATTTTGCATCAAGTGGTAACATGAGAGGATAGTGATCAAGACCACATTCACTAACCCTCCCATAATGATCATGCTTAAAGGAGATATCACAACTAAAAAACAACATGCAATCCTCTTGTGTGTTGAGCAAACATTTCTCATGCATCTATGTCTCCTCCAACTGAGATGTATCATTGGTTAGACTATCTTCATCCCAATAACACAACCCAAACACATTGCCATGTGTTACAAGATTCTAAAAATCAGGTTTATCAACAACCACAATACCTTCATATTCATTCAAATTATGGCATTCAGAAGAAATTCCAGCATCCCAAACAATATTCTCCACCTCATGTTCATAGACAAGATCATCAACATTCAACATGTTACCACAAAGGGAAACCTCAAGTATAGGTTCATATGAATCAAAACTTTCATTTGCAACAAATTCATCATAGTGAGTATCAAAGACACCTTCACCAATGTAAGGTGTATTGAAATCAACATCATCTCTTACTGCTTCAACATGAAAAAATGAAACATACTGCTCATGAGAGGAAATATGAATTGCAGATCCAAAAAAAAGTTCCTCATATGCATCAATATGATAGACACAATCACGTTCCTCATGTGAAAACTCATCATGAAATTTGTCATTAGTTGTACCAACATTTATCTCTACATTTCCATTGTCATGTAGAACTATACCAATGCTATCCTCATGCAAACCATCAATGACAACTTCAAAGTCAGAAAAAATAAATAGAAGAAGGTAAAACATTAAGCAAAACAAGGGTTCCTTTTTCATCATTATCAATTGCTTGTACCGATTCATTCAATACATCTCCTTCATGCATATCCTTCTCTTTGTTCACATTTCTGCAACAATCAGCAAGGCTGCATTCCTCACTGTCAAAGTAAAAATCATCATTTGTTTCTTCATGGAAACTTCTCACAGGTGACTGCTCTGACTGAAAATCCTTCCATACTCTTTTATTTGCAGCTGATACACCAATGCTCTTAAAAGCATTCTTCAAATCTACAAGCTCCTTTATCTCATCATGAAATCTCTCATCAATGCTACATACACTCAAAAGATTAGTATAACCAAGTGTATTGTAGTACTGCTGATTACACATGTCTTCTTCAAACTAGATGTTTAATTTATATCCATCATATTCTTGTTCTTGTGAGCCTTCAGAAACATTGTCATCATCTTCATTAGGGTACTTTTCATTCAAGAGGATTAATTCCACTTCTTTCTTTTGAAAGGAATCAAAATTACTAGGATTGCAAATAGAGTTGAAATCCTCTTGATCACCTATACAAGAATGCTTTTTAGTTGATTGCAAACCTCCATCCACAACACCATTGTTCTCATCAGGAAAACTTAAAACATCAGAATCAACATGATTTTGAACTGTATATTCAAATTCCATAGAGGAGAAAACACTCTCAGTATCATCTACGTCATTGCAGCCTTCATTTGCTACAAAAAATCTGCTTTCTATTTCTATATTTTCAAAGTAAATGGAAGACACTTCACATGTTTCATTTATCTCTTCATGACCATCATGGCTGCAATATTCTTCTGGATATATTTCTTTTGTAGGTTGTTTAGAAACAACATCCTTATCATTGCATGATGCACTATCAGTCTTGTCTTCTACTATATCATCTGCATCCATTGGACTAATTCTTGAAAAAGTACCATCACATAATTGAGTTAGGAGATGACTTCCGCATTTATCTATCATTTCCTCAATTATTGAAAGCCATTGATATAAACATCCAAGGCTAGGGGGCCTCAAGTGAACTGGCATGGTACTCAAACCTGGCCCATGATTCATCAGGTCTTTCTAATTCTAGTATAGCAAGCAAAAACTTCATAAACCTATCATGAAAATCATAGATAGATTCATCCTCTAATCTTTCTATATTATACAATTCATCAATATATGATTCAGACTCAACCTTATTTGCAGTTTCCTCTTCAAATTCTCCTTGAGTATGTAGATTTCTATCTTCAGACAAGCATTCATCATTCACTATTGACTCATCTTTAAAACTATCAAGGAAACATGTTCTAAGATCATGCCATGAATCTATGGAATGCATCGGTAAGCAATTAAACCAACCTTTAGCCATACCTTCCAAAGTTCTTACAAAAAAAATCATGATAACATCTTCTTCTTCAATCTGACAATCTTCCATCAAATCAATGAAACATTGTATATGTCTTGATGCTGATTCTTCAAAATCATCTCTAAACTTAGGCAAAAATTCATTAATTCTTCTTGGGACAGAATGTGGGTAACCTTGGATTTTACCAAAATCTAAAGGGTTGTACCTTTCATTATCAAACACCTTCCTCTGAGGACAAGGTTGTGTTCTAGGCATAATATTACAACTTGTAGAGGGAGAATTAGGACATCAATGCATTTTGCAAATGAAAATGATTCCCCCTTCAACTATTCAATTACAATATTCAACCTCCCTTGCTTGTAGTGCTTAATTTCACTAAATAAGGGAACCAAAGTTTTCTTCTAAAATTTTCAAATATGGTTTTCATACAAGAGTTTCTTGAAAACCAAAATGAAGAATACTTGGAAATGTTTAGATCTGGAACTTCCTTCAAGTTTTCAATAGGTTCTATTAATAGAGTTGCCACCTCTCTTCAAAGAGGACTGAACTTCAAGCAGTATGAAGTTCTTTCACATATAAATTTTCTTCTGAGTTCCTTCCACCAACAGAGCACCACAGATCATGGAATCTTCAGGTTCACTTCAACAAATCTTCCTCCAAGTTTGAAATCCTTCAGTATTTGAACTAAACTCAAAATGGTAAATCATTTGAATCTATGCAATGACTCTTAAGGCTAGATTCTGCAATCAAAATTTTCACAAATTCTCCCCAGTAGAGTCACCAGTCTGTTGGTGTTTTAATTTTCCCACTAAGGCTTCGTAATTCTCTAAGAGGTTTCCAAACTTTATATTCAATAATTCATGAAGTTAATGGCCAACTAACAAGATTTAGTCAATGATTGAGATCTCCTACACTTTTGGCTTTGTGAAACCAAGGAGGGTTTTCCTATACGTGTTCATAAAAATTCTTCATACCTCAAGAACACTTCTACACACAGATAGATTCGTAAAAATGCAACTAGATAGCATCTACCCGAGTTTTGGAAAACCAGAGAATAAGAACAACTATCTAAAGCTAGGAAAGCATATGTAATATGAGATTTGCATCTCAAGATAGATAGAATTTGATTTTTAAAAATGTTTAGACTATGAACCTTCACATTTAGGGTTACTGTTTTGTACTTTTAAAAGGATCTTGAATGAACTAACCAGTGCCTCATTCATTGGGTGGGAGTCACATAAAACATAGCCCTAATATCATTGAGCTATCATTATAATTCCTTACATTATAAGATTTTACTTCAGAACAGTACTCCTTAGCAAATCCTAAGCACATTACCACAAACTTGTAATTCCTTTTCAAGCATTTGATTAACTCATTAAGTTAAATTAGGAAAATGAATCACACATTCAAATATACCATTGGAGATGAATGAAGCAACCATTAATAAATCCATTCACAATCTGTCATACGTACACAAGAGAGAAATTATCTTACATTTTTTAAATTTGTTTCGGTACCAGTAATTACAAAAATAATAGTATGCTCATCTTATGCAAATACCTGACCTAGAATGACTTCCTAGCTACAACATTCCAGATACTACAATATATTCCTGACTGTACATCGTCTAAACTTCAGAACTCAAAAATCTGACCTCAACAATGAGCCGTGAAATCTCCTTTATAGATCAAGAGAGCAACAAGCATCGGGCTCAATTGTTCATTTCAAAATGAATTTCATCCCAACCAAATGAAATTCATATTACATTTCAAAATTCCTCATCATCAAATATAACCATATTACGAATAAAGGAATCAAAATGTTTATGCCCCTGTAACTAGCCGAATAGAAACAAAAACCATCACATCATGCACAAGTCCACATCCGACCCAAACCGCATAAACAACATAAAAAAAGAGAGCAAAAAACCAACAACCACATCATTTTCTTGCACCATGAGAAAACATGCGGCCCCGATATAGGCGACCACTCCTGGTCCTCGCTTCAGTATGAAGAAAGACCATTACCTTACCTTTGCTTGCACCAACACCAGACCCAACAACATCACACGGTGCCACCACAACAATTGGAGAAAATATGAGGACCTCCTCATTCACTCCCACGAGCTCAGTCAGGGCCACGAGGTAACTTCGATAGTTCAAATCAGTTTCAGACCCTTCACCACTAGAGCTTGAAGAAAGCTCAATAAGTGACTTGCAATGCCCAAACCTCTTGTCAACCCTTTCAACAACTATCCCAGAAGCACCAAGAACAATACTCTGTTCAGTTTGTTTCTTCTCCCGTTGCAAATTATTTGGACCCATCCCAGCGCTTCGTCGTACCAAGGAATCATGAAACACTGACTTATCCATTCAATTTGTAAGTTCAAAATTCAGAAAAAAACCAAACACCTGCACATAAACATAAACTCAAAAATACAATGATGCTAATGAGCAATTAGCAAGCATTTTATTGGGCAAGCCGGTGCAGGGAACATTAATTGCTCCAATTGCAGTACGAGCAATCGAGCGATTAGTGGCTGACGTTGCCACCAAAAAATATCTCCAAGCTCATGGAAAACGGTGCACAACCCATCATGATCATCAGGTGAATACCACTCGCATGCATGGAAATCAGGATGAGATCCACCAGAAAGACCTGCGCCATTAATGAATATAACTTGCAGAGCACAAATAGTCTTCACATGGGTGGATTAGAGAATTTGAATTTAGACCATCAATGTGATAAAGATCTGGTATGTCGGACGACTCAGATTGAGTCAAAAATCATTGAAGAACCCACATCACTACCTAGAAAAACTTGGTAGCCAATCACACCCCTCGCAGTCATAGACACGCGAACCAGCAACGAACCCCATCCAGCCACCTTGTACCACAAAACCAGGCAATGTGTCACCAACTCACACACCTCACATCACTTTCGAAAACATTAATTTGATCGTGTGAGGCCTTGTGAGGGACGATCATCATTAATCCCCATCATTAAACATCCATCATTGAAATGACATCCACTTGTCACCGTTGGCGCATCGGGATATGCCCCACCCCACTGTACTCGATAGATGTCAACATCTCACATACCTTGCACTACTTTAGTGACGTCGACAAGAAACCTTGTGAGGTCTGCGAGGAACGATCCAGATCTGATCCCCTCGATCTGACAACTTGCCAACCTACACATGGAAAATTTATTTATAATAGTGGGGAAGACTAGGAGAACAAGAAAAGACCCACAGAGGCACGCATTTTAGGCCAAAGTCTAAACATTGGGAAAATCCACCCAATTTAGGTAAAATGATATTAAAACCCGAACGTGGAGAAAGAAACCGATAGGTCGGGTGAAGGGGCTGGTCACAACACAATAGACAAGGCTCAGTCGAATGACTTAAAAGACCAGTAACCCCCAATAACAGGTCAATACAAAAATATAATGTCAGGGTTTAAATAGTAAAACGAATTTTAACATGGGTAACAAAAACCCTAAACCCTAAACATTAGACCCCTAGTCACAAAAGATGAATAGACATGCCCAATGCCAGGCAAAATTTTGACAAAATTTTAAAAGTTCTATCAAATCCCATACAAGAACATGCATAGAACAAAGAAAATAAAATCTCTAAACTTTTTTGGAGTACAAACTCTTACATTCATTTTTAAGTTACTATTACTTTTAAAGAAACAAATGATAAAAATCTAGGATTTTGTATAAATCATAATTTTACTTTCACTGCAAAACATTTGAGATTCTTTATATTTTGAAGTATCGTTTCAATTGTTTAATTTTTAAGATTTTTTTCTTTCTAAAATTAATGTAATTGTATATTTTTTTAATTAATAATAAATATATTATGGGTATTACATTTACTTTCTACTTATATTAATTATAAATGGTTCAACTTCATAATATTGTTAATTCATTTTTTTAATTGCTAATGCATAAACTTCTTAATATAGAAAAAAGAAAATCTATGGAATGTAGAGGATCAAGATAAAATGATGATTTCACTAGGGTGATCAATAAATAAAATCACTACTTTAAAACTATTTTTTTTTGAGATCAAATATCTACATGCTCTTACAAATGGACATCTAACTTATAGTATAAATCATAATTTTCCCTTTCTTACATAACATTTAAAACTCTTTAGTTTGTAGTGTGATTTTGATTATTTTAATTTTTAAGTATTTTAATTTTCTAAAATTAATATTTTAACTAAATTAAAACAGTTGATATAATTAATCAAAGGAAAAATAATGTTATATAGATAAATATAATTTATTTTATATATACGAAAAAATATTTGGATTATGTATTTTTATTTATATATATTAGATTAAATATTATGAGGGAGCGTATATCTCGATTAGAAGTTATCATTTGGTTAAATTATCCCAAGTAAATGTTCCAATCCATAAAAAATATTAGGGGCCAAATAAAGATCAATCATATCAAAAAATTAAACTTTGATAAATGATACAATAAAAAACAAATCATCATTCTTACTATTTAAATACAACTAATTTTTTTAAACATTTGAATATTCCAAATACATTTGAAATAAATTACAAACTAATTTAAATAAAAAATAATTAAGATAAAACAAGCACAAGAAGAAAGGCAAACCATGCCCACTTGAAAAGATAACTCTAACTCCCAACCATATAAAAGTGGAGTTGAGATCTACTTTTTCAAAGGGTCTCTCTATGACAAAAGATTAAAAAAAAAATGATTACATACAAACAGGGTTTATTGGCATTTCGAAGATCATTGAGTGCCACTTCATTATGCAATAAATTACAATGCTTGTCAATATATTTATGCTACTTAATGCATGATGGTCTCTAGGGATGAATTTTTTGTTAACAAATAAATGGTCGTCTCTATTAGCCGAAAAGAATAACATAGTAGACACCACCGATAAAATCCTATTGCATCTTGATGCAAAGAGCTTGTAGACCCTAATATTTGAAAGATATCATCTAGACTAGGGGTAGAATAGATGGAACATGTCCCATCCCATAGATATATGTATAGAGAAAGATACAAATGACAAAATAAGAGAGATATAGGGAATCAAGAAGAGAACAAAAGAATATACATAAGAAATGTATATGAATTGTATTATGTATAAGGATTATATGTAAGAAAGGAAAGAGATAAGTAGAGTATAGGGGAAGATATATTGTACTATTTGGGATATGATTAATATAATGATTACCAAAAGTCTATCTATTTGATTTTATCTATTATTCTATGGATATATAATTAATTAGTTCATCCTTCATCTGAATCAATTGGTGTTTACCTTTATATGACTGAGTTTGAGGTATAAAATACAACACTTAAAAAGTACTTGGGGCTCATAACTTCGGTCTATGTTTCCTCAATTTTCATGCTAAAATTTGTTCTATTTTCAAGATCCTAGTTAGGTGATATAAAGGATAGTAACACCTAAAATTTAAAACTTTAAATTAGACATAGGGAAAGAAAAGAAAAAAAATCAATGAAGATATGAAGGTCTGCAAAACTATCATATTGGCAGTTACCCTGTGAGACGGGGTTAGGCACCAAGGGGATGGATAATGGAAAGGGGAAGAGATTCCATAGGGGATCCTCAAAGAGATGTGATCTCTAAGAAAATATACCAAATAATTATCATGAGAAACAATAAAAATATTAATGAAACCCCAAATCAATCACACTCATGGAAAAATGAGATAAGACAACTAGAAGAAAGATTAAATAAATAATTGAATTATTAAGAAAAGTGAACATGAAGATCCCGAATGGAGAAGGAAGAAGACAACAACAAAGGATTGAGAAAGAAGAAAGATATTGCAGGAGAATGGAAATTGCAGAGAATATGAGAATTGAGCGCACCGATGAGGGTGTTGTTGAGTGTGCCAAAGGGTGTGTTATGAAATAAAAATAAAAGGAAGATAGAAAATAGGAATGGAAAAATCTTCAAAAATCATAACTATATTGCGAAAAAGTAGGAAAAATTATAACTAGTATAAGGAAGAATATTAATGATTATGAAGAATCTAGAAAATTACTATTAGGACCCTACAATAATACAGAGACTCCATTACCACCACAACCTTCTAAAAGTCCAATGATTAGACCAGATCTATCAAACTTAACCATTAATATGGATAATAGATTCATTGAACTTCTAAAAACTCCAAAGAAGACTCCATCAATTCAAGTCGAATATTTAGAAGAATTGGTCAATATAAGTATAAGGAAACTAAAAGAAGAAGAAATAAGAAAAAGAAAAGAGAGCATATTGAATTTGGGTAAAGAGACATGTTTACAAAAAAAAAAATGTCACTAATAAATAATAAATTGAAAATATTCCTTTGAGAGTCACAACACCCTGACCAGGACCTATCCCCTAAGCCATATAAGAGTCAAGAATTTTGAAGGAAGATATATCACAAAGTGAAGGAACTATTGAATGTACAAGACAATTGACGGGGGGGTGAATCAGTTGTGCATTAAAATATCAAAACCTTGATTAATATTCATATCTGCATTAGTCCTTAGACCCTTAACAACCATTAAACCCTTATCATGCATTAGAAGAATGTAAACATGAGAAGTAGTAATGCAAACACATCCAAACACATGAGAATACTAGATTTATGTGGAAAACCCAAGAAGGGAAAAACCATAGTGAGGACTAGCTCAAAATATAAAGTAATTACAACACTGAAGACAATAGGCTCACTGCCCAAAAAGAAAAGAAGGGCTCACTACCAATGGCTCATACTAGATTAGAAAGAAGAAGAAATAAGATTGTTACAATGAGAAATCCATCTCAGAGCAACAAAAAGATCCACCATTTTTTCACTAGAATATTCACACTCTCTCTATAGAATGTAGATACCTTCTACTCACTACTTCCAATAGTATTAGGCATTACAGATCACACTACATTTTTCACTTTCGCACTTCACATCTCTGTACTTTGCATCACACACTTCACTGCTTGATTCTCCATTAACTCAACACTTATTTATACCATCCTCAACCTTGAAAAAATTCACAAGGTCGACTATGCACCTCAATTGCACAACTTTAAATTAGGTCAACACTAAAAAAAATTTGTGGTGGAAAGGAATAAAGGTGAACCACAACACACTTTAAGTCAGACCCAAATGCACGCATACACGCCACACCACACTTCCACAAACACCGAAGAATTTCCACAATTAGTGTAAACACCCAAGGTCGATCGAACTTATATTAATATCATTATACAATTAAGTATGTGCTTCCTTTGATCAAAAGATGGCTTGTGGACCACACACAACACTTTAACACAATCTAGAATATTCCATTAACACCATAAAATATAACAACTCCTTCACAACATCATACACTAGAAGAACATATTCATCCTGCACAACCAGTTAACCTTCCACACACTACAGCATCTAAATCTACTCTTATGAGGCACCAAAACAAAACAACTCAGAATGAAGATAGATATGAGAAATATAAGCGCACCCTCAAATCTATAGGACCAAAAACTAGACTATGAAGAAATGTGGAACAAAACCATTTCTCCCAGATAACATTATTTACATAGTTCATACATTGGTGAACACAAATTTCTTTGCATAGCAATCCAAAATTTGAAACTCTAGATATAACACCTACCAACACCTCTGATCAGCATATCTAAAATACATCAACAAATCTTCAACCATGAAGAAATGAAAAGCAAAACCAGATCACTACTTTGCTACACTGAACACCTCTCAACCACACTGTTTTCTCTTTTCTTAAAATTTTCTCAAAAGTACTTGAAAACCAAGCACCATAAACTCATACTCATCATCTGGAACACCTTCTTAGCAACTCAACCACACACAATAGGTTGAAAACCCACCAACAAAATATTATCAAGGTGACACTAGAAGTTGACATTAGTGATACTACTAATGACAACATAAAGCAACCAATCAAAGCAACATTACAAACTTCCAAAAATCTCTCCATAGACCTGTTGACATCAATGATAACACACAAGCTACTCATACTTCCAAAAATCTCCCTCTTTTTCATTGATGGCAACACATGGAAAAAACATCAACAACAACAACTACCAACTCATGTACTACACCACAGTACACACTCCTCCCCCTTACACAAGCATCAACTATTTTCTCTCCTCCTTAATTTATAAGGTTTTTAGTTAAATCTCCCCCCCTTTGACATGTCAATGGAAAAGGGTAGAACACTTTTATCTTTCCCCCTTTGAAATATAATAGACATACTTTCTCTTCCCCAAAGGCAACACTTATAAGGGACAACAACTACTCTACAACTACCTTTTTCTTTTATTGCACTCTATTTTCTTCACACCTTCTCTCTACACTAAAAAAAATACTTCACCAACTAGCAAACATTGTACATATCCAAATAATAACAACACTTACTCCCCCTAAATACAACAACCAATAATACTAATACCTATTCCCCTTGAGAGGTAGCCACCAACATCAGTCTAGAACAAGGAATGAATCTTGAGATCCACTGGATTGATGCATATCCTTATACATCTAGTTGAAAGGAGGGGAAATAACCCCCAACTTCCCTCGAAGATACTCAAAATTATCCTTAGGAAGATCCTTCATAAAGATATCTACAACCCGATCCTTAGTAGGCACATAATCCAACTTCACCTCATTCTCTACAACCTTTTCTCTCAAAAAGTGATACTAGATCGAAATACACTTTGTCCTTGAATGCATTATTGGATTCTTTGAAATATTGATAAAACTTGTATTATCACATAAGATAGAAATAGGTTCATCTTATACCACTTTGATAGCCTTCAAACTTTTCTTCATCCATAACACTTGTGTGCAACATGATGTTGCAACAATGTATTTTACCTCTATAGTAGATAATGAAACTCAATCATGCTTCTTGCTTAGCCAAGACACCAACCTATTTCCAAGAAAGAATGCACCACCACTTGTACTTTTCCTATCATCTACACAACCTACCCAATCTGCATCTATATAAGCACTCAGAGATAAATTGATATCCTTTGGACACCACAAACCATGTTCTGAAGTGCCCTTCAAATATCTAAAAATTCTCTTTACTATTGCCACATGTGACTCTTTGGGATCTTCTTGAAATCTAGCCACAAGACAAACTACATGCATGAAATATGCTCTAGTCGTAATTAGATACAATAGTCCTCCAATCATTGATTTGTACTTTCTCTGATCAACCTTAGGCGATTCATAATTCTTACTTAACTTGCAACCATTAACCTTAGGAGTACATAATGGTTTAAAGTCTTCCATCCAAAATTCTACAACATTTCCTTAACATACTTGGATTGTGAAATAAATATCTCTTTCTTTGTCTAATTGATTTGAATTCCGAGAAATAAATTCATCTCCTCAAACATAAAAATCTCAAAATATTTGTGCATATCTTTTATAGATATCTTGCACATACTTTCATTACATCCAAAGATTATTCCATCAACATACACAACAACAATCAAGATTTGATTTGTTTCAACCTTAAATTAAATATTACTATATGTGGTACCTTTATTGAATCCTTGCTACAAAAATTACCTATCCTATCTTGCATACCAAGCTCTAGAAGCTTGCTTGAGTCCATATAATGCCTTCTTCAATATGAAAAACATATTAGGATCATCTGATAACTGAAATCCTTTCGATTGTCAATATAAACCTCTTCTTCTAACTCACCATTCAAGAATGAAGACTTAACATCCATCTGATAGACTTTGAAATCCTTATGTGTTGCAAAATCCAAAAAAATCCTAATAGCTTCCATTCTATCCATAGGAGAAAATGTCTCCTCAAAATCTATTCCTTCTACTTGTGAGTAGCCTTTACACACAAGTCTTACCTTTTTTCTTACCACTCTCATTCAACTTGTTTTGAAATACCCACTTAGTTCTAATCACATTCTTGTTTGTTGGTCTTGGGACAAGTTCCCAAGTCTAGTTCTTTGCAATTTGCAATAATTCTTCCTCTATAACCTTGATCCAACATGCATCTTTGCATGCTTCAATCACTATTTTAGGTTCAACTTTGGAAAGTAAACATAGGTTTACTTGTTCTTCTATCATAAGAGCCTTTCTTCTTGTCAACACACCTTTGCTTTTGTCACCAATGATCTGATCTTCTGAATTATTCTTTTGCACATACTTGGGGTTTTTAGGGATCTTTTATGGAGCTTCTTCCTCTTCAATTTGCACTTATTTTTTCTTACCTTCATCTTTTTCTTCTTCTCTACAAGAGGACTCATCTGATTCATATCCATCTATCATCACTGAAATTTTGTTAGGTCTTCATCCACTTTGATACTTTCACTTTTAACAATCCTTTTCAACCTCTTTTTGTAGCACCAGTAAGCCTTGCTTCTTGTAGAATATACAAGGAATATTCCTTCATCAGATCTTGCATCAAAATTTCCCAAGGTTTCTTCATCTCTTCTAATATAACAATTGCTTCCAAACACTTTGAAATATTTCACAATAGGGGTTCTTCCATACCACAACTCATAGGGAGTCTTTGAATTGTTTTTCCTTGCTTTTTCTCTATTAAGTATGTAGACTACAATATGAATTGGTTCTCTCCAATAAACATCTGGTAGATTTACTTCCTTCATCATTTTTCTTGCTACTTCTTGAACAATCCTATTCTTCTTTTCCACAAATCCATTTTGCTAAGGAGTTCTAGGGGTTGAAAAATGCCTCTTTATTCCATGAGCTTCCCAAAGAGTGTTAAAATCATTAGAGGTGAACTCTCCACCTCTATCAGATCTCAAAAATTTTAATCTTCATTTCTATTTCATTCTCAACCATAGCTTTGAATGCCTTAAACTTATATAAAGCTTCTAATTTTTCTTTGAGAAAAGTAACCCATGTCATTCTAGAATAATCATCAATTAATAACATGAAATACTTGTCACCTTGAATTTTTTTGATTCTTGTAGGTCCACAAATATTCGTATGCACCAACTCCAAAGGACCAATAGCATATTTTTCTTTGACTTTGAAACTCTTTCTAGCTTGCTTTCCAATATGGCATTCCTTACAAACAACATTGATAGGCTTTGTAATCTTTGGCACATCTCTTACAATTTGATTTGAACTAATCCTCACTAGGTTATCAAAATTTATATGACACATTCTTCTATGTCATAACCAACTTTCATTAATCTATGTCATAAGGCATTGATCATTTGCACCATTAAGTTGATAAAAATTTCCATCTATCCTTCTTCCTTTGCAACCACAGTTCTAGAGCCTTTTTTTATCTCACAACCATTACCCTGAAACACAAGATTATATCTTTTGCTACACATTTTTCCAAAAATCAAAAGATTATATTGCAGACCCTTAACATAAAAAACATCATCTGTATTATTCTTTCCATAAAAATTAATTGAACCTTTTCCACATATCTTAGTAGATGTATCATCACTAAACTTAACTAAACCACCTTCAAACTTATCAAGATTAACAAACTTACTCTTATTACTTGTCATGTGATTTGAGCATCCATTGTCAATTATCCAATTTTTCTTATCTTCTATAGCATGAAAAACAATTACCATACTTGCGTTCAGAGCACTTTCCTTCATACATCTCTTAGAGTTAGCAGAATTAGTTCTAGCATTTAGAACCATAAACAAGAATTCATCATCTTCATCATCAAGGTAATCAGATTCATGATCAGATATATTGGAATCTTCTCTAACATCTTGAAACATAATGACCAATCTTTCCATAGTTAAAGCATTTGAAGGGTAACTTGCCTCTATATTTTCCAGTTCCCTTATTTCAATTTCCTCATAAATTTTTCTTCTAGCTCATCAAACTCATCTGGATCATAGTCCTCATTCTTCTATGTTTTATCAACTTTAAAAGCAACCTCCTTTTTTACATCACTTGGACCAAATTATCTCAATTCAAAAGTAGTTAAAGTACCAAACAACTGATATCTGGAATACTGATCTAAATTATGAAATTATTTAGTAGCAAAAACCTTATGACTATAAGTTTTAGTAAGAGTTCTTAGTACCTTCTTTACCACCTCTTCTTCTTTAAGTTTTCCTCTAAGGCGTCTAATGGAATTGACAACTTCGTCCACCCTATGCATGTAGCTTGTAATATCTTAATCTTCTATCATCCTTAAGGTCTCAAATTTAGTCTTCAAATTTTGTATCTTTTCTTTCTTGACTTTATCATCTCCTTCATAGATACTTTCTAGTTTTTTCTAAATTTCACCAATAGTTTTAAGACTCGTGAATTTCACAAGTTTTGAATTAGAAAGCCCACTTAAAAGTGCATACCTTGCTTTGACATTTTTCTCATATTCCTTGATCTCATCATCGTTACTTTGACCATTTCCAAGCATTGTATATTTAGTTTCAATAGACTTCCAAACTCAGAATCCCAAAGAAATAAGAAAACCTTCCATCTCAATCTTCTAAAATGCATAATCAAATCCATCAAACACAGGAGCCTCCTTCTTGTGCACCATCCTATATCTACCTCAAGCATTTAAGCTTTCTTCTAAGGAACCTTGCTCTGATACCAATTGTTGAATGCACACAAAAACTGAGAGGGGGTTGAATCAAATGTACATTAAAACATCAAAACCCTGATTGACATTTAGATTTGTTTTAGTCCTTAAACCCTTAACAACCATTAAACTCCCTTCTCATGAATTAGAAGAATGTAAACACATGAGAACACTAGATTTATGTGGAAAACATAAGAAGGAAAAAACCACAATGAGGATTAGCTCACAATATAAAGTAATTGCAACACTGAATACAATATGTTCACTGCTAGAGGGATCACTACCTAAAAAGAAAAGAAGGTCTCATTGCCAATGACTCACTAGCAGATTAGAAAGAAAGAGAAAGAGTATTATTACAATGATAAATCCATCTTAGAGAAATAGAAAGATCCACCACTGCTTCACTAGAATATTCACACTCTCTCTATAGTATTTAGATACCTTTTTCTCATTGCTTCCAGTAGTCTTAGGCATTAAATCTCACACTACATTTCACACTTTCGCACTTCACATCTTTGCACTTCACATCACAAAATTCATTGCTTGATTCTTCATCAACTCAACACTTATTTATACCATCCTCAACCTTGAAAATAATTCACAAGGTCAGCTATGCACCTCAATCATGAAAAATCAAATTAGGTTGACACTAAAACATTCCCGTGGTGGAAAGAAATGAAGGTGAACAAAAAAAAACTTTAACTCAAACCCAAATACATTCATACACGCCATGTTGTACACTTCCATAAACACTGAAGTATTTTAAAAATTAATGTATACACCAAAGGTTAGTTGAACTTGTGTTAACACCATTAGACAATTAAGTATGTGCTTCCTTTGATCCAAAAATGACTCGTGGACCACACACAACACTTTAACACATTAACACCCATTAACACCTCAAAATCCAATAACTCCTTCGCAACATCATACATCAGAAGAACATATTAATCTTGCACAACTAGCTAACCTTCCACACACTACAACATCTGAATGCACTCTTATGGAGAACCAAAACACAAAAAACTTATATTGAAGATATATATGAGTAATATAAGCACACATTGAGATCTACAAGACCAGAAACTAGACTATGGAGAAATGCAAAGCAAAACCATTTCTCCCAGACAACACTATTTACACAATTCACACATCGGTGAACACAAATTTCTATGCACAATGATCCAAAACTTGAAACTCTATATATAATACCTCTAAAGACCTCTAATTAAAATATTTGAACTACATAACAAGATATTCAACCATGAAGAAATGCAGAGAAAACCAGATCACTACTTTGCGACACTAAGCACCTCTTCAACCATGAAGAAATGTGGAGAAAAACTAGATCACTACTTTGTGACATTGAGCACCTCTCAACCACACTATTTTCTCTTTTCTTCATTTTTTTTAAAAATAACTTGGAAAACAAGCACCATAAAATCATACTCATCATCTAGAAAACCTTCTCAACAACTCCACCAATAAAATCTTATCAAAGAAACACTAGAGGTTAACACCAATGATACTACTAATGAAAACATAATGAAACCAATCAAAGAAACATTACAAACTTCCAAAATCTCTCTATAGACTTGTTGACATCAATGACAATACACAAGATAATCATACTTCCAACAAGAACGAAAGAAGAAGAAAAAGAAGTCAGGTGGGAAGAGATACTTGAAAAAGAATACTTTGATGTAAAGTTAGAAAGAGACAAGGGTAGAGAACATAAACCCTATACTATTAGGAAAGTAAAGAATGAGAAGGAAGAAAGTCCTAGTCCGCAAACCCAAAACTTTGTAATTAGAAGAAAAATCAATATGGAATCCTCAATCAATATCTTAGTGTGTGGAAGAGACACAATAGAAGTCTCAAAACATATCTTCTTACTATAATCTCTATGGTAATATAGGATGTCGATAAAGATAAACCAAAATTACTTGATTTTGTATCTTTATTGAGAAATAAAGTATTAGAATGGTATAAAAAGACCTACCCAAAACATGGAAAAATTTGGAATGAGGTGAAACAAGATTTTATAGAAAAATTTGACACTCTAGATATTCTAACAAAGAGTGTTAGCAGAATGAGGGACCTAGTATGGGGAGAAGCAGAGTTAGTGAAAGCATATGATAAGAGATTTAAATAAATCTACCACAAATTAGAAGGACCTCTCATAGAGCAATAAAAGATCAAATGGTTTATTTTTGGTCTATAGAAGGATATAAGAGTAACTTTGGATGGAAGAATATTCAATACTTACACATATTTTATCATAATGGAATACCAAATAGAAGCCAAAACATGGCGTAGGCCTTAAAAATATGACATAAAAGAGAATTTTGATAAATTAAAACTAGCAGCAGAGCAACTAATTATAAAAAATGAAATTTTGGCAAGAGGAGAAACAAAGAAAAGCAAAGAAATTTGGTGCACATACTGCTCAAGAGAAGGTCACCTTTGAAATTATTGTCCTAAAGCCCAAGGAGAAAGAACTATAATCACACTACATGTAGAATTAAAGATAGCACTAGCTAAAATAAATACACTATACTATGGGACTTGTCAAGAATGGGATATTCACCTCAGTGAGGACTATCCTACCAATAAATTTCAAATCTAAAACACAAAAAATCGTCTTGATCCAAGGTGCCCTATTATTTATATAATTATAGCACAAACATAAACAAGAACATGCATATATTAAGGGATTCATGAAAAACCCTCTATATGATGCATGTTATAGATAACCACCATGGAGAGACAATAGAAGTGTGTATGCATTACAAAATAAACCACCGCAAGAGTACATGGGAGACAAAAGACAATCAAACTACAGAGGAGGAAGGGGATGTGGTAGAAACAACTACCAGAGAAGTGATGACACATGCTATAATTACAGAAAGATGGGTAATTATGCTACAAAAGTTTGGGAAAAAAAGAAGAAAATTCCCATTCTATGGAGATTATTCTCATGATATCTTCAGATGTGACAAGGCACAATAATACTATCAAAACACAACACATTCCAAAAGTGGTGATCTGCAAGACCATAAGGGAGCTAGAGTAATCAAAAGAGTACCACAAGGAGTTAAAAGTTTTCAAAGAATAGATAATTGGTCATTGGAAAAATCAAATGAAGACTATTAAAAAGAAGAACAACAAATACAAATAAAGAAAAAGAAGAAATATGGAACAAAGAAGAATAAAGTTATAGTGTTAACTAGACAAGGAACTAATATCGAAAGAAATAGACAAAGATAGATTAAGGAAATTAGTGGAGAATTAGATGTGGAAGAAGAGGAATATGATTACTTCTTGCCAAGTAAGCAACAACATGATAAGATAGTAGAAAAAGAAAAAGAAAAAATCATACAAAAACAAACTTGGATGACATAGCATGTTTTTAGAAGAAGTAACGATCTTGAATAATTTAGCCTCTTTGGTCTAGAAGAAAGACCTCCTAATAAAATTAAAACAACTGGGAAAATACTAGAACAAGCAAAAACAACAAGTCCGTCAAATTGTAGAAGATTGGAATTGGAAGAATGGTCCTCTTTTAATCACTACAAATCTTAATAACAATAAATTCAAACATTTAATGGTAGACCTATGTGTGGACATAAATATTATTCTGACAACTACTTGGGAAAGACTAGGTAGACCCGATCTCATTAGAACACCAATAAACATAAGATTGGCAGATGGTTCTGGCATGGAGACACTAGGGAGATGGAAACATGTGGAAGTGAACATAAAAGGAATTACATAAATTGTTGATTTTGAAGTTGTTGAAATGAGGGAACCTTTTAACACCTTTAGAGAATTACTAGGAATTGAGATGGTTTGTTAATTCTATTGGGATAGTAGACTCTCAAAAGGAAGAAATCTCTTTGGTTGATGATAATGGGATAGTCCACATTCCACTTGGAGAAAAGGAAGCTAGAAGCTACGTACAAGGAAAAATAATATGGTTTTTTTATTTTGTTTCAAAAAATTACACTCCAACATCAGCACAACATAGAATATACGGATTCAAAAGGGTATTTATGATACAAATCCAATTAAACACAACATCTAGAAAAGAGAAATTAGACAGGATAGAGAATCCAAAACACATCAACCACATCCAAAGGGGAATTTCACATATTAGACTACCAAGGTTTTCTAGAGTGGGTGATGTAAAATAATATATAAGAGAGATGGAAAGAACATTCCAAATTGAAACCACCAAGATCACCACCTTCCAAGAAACTCTAGTATGTAATGTTGCATGTTGGTGGCATACACATAAGTATTATATTCCTGCATGGTAGGCATTTTGGATCTTAATCAAGGCACAATATCTAAAATAAGAAGGGGGATAGTCTAATCCCCAAATATTAATGAGTAAATACCCCAAAAAACATATCAAAATTTTCATCCACATATGGGGAAAGATGGAGAATATGACCACTGACTCTATGTTCAACTATTTTATTGGACCCTCACACCAATATTCCAAACCTAGTACATCAATTAGGAAAGACAAGGAGAAACTAGGGAGTGGAAGGAACTCCAACATGACTTCATCCACACATTTTCCTTTTGGGATGAAAACAAAAAAATATTTACCGCATTAAGAAGAATTAAGGAAATTATATTGAAACCAGTTCTAGAAAAAACTCATTCTCAACTACTAACAAGCCCACCACATCAAAGTCATGAAATTTGGAAACTAATTGAATGGATGGACAAAAAATCACACCTGGTACCAAATCAATGTTGTAAAATCCAAAAGGAAGAGGAAGAACCAGACCCAAAAATTGAGATCACGATGGAAAAAAGGAGAAAGGATAATACAAGAAGACAAGGACTCTAAAGTCCATTACTACAACCAAACCCTTCAGTTAAGAGAAAATAATATATCTCATGAAGGCAATCCTAAAATGGTGAAAATTGGGGATTATTGGGAAGAACTAGTTGTGGAAAAAATCATTGAATTACTATCTGAATATGAAGAAATATTCCCCAAAACATTCACAAAAATGAAAGGTATAAAAGAAGTTGGTGTAATGAAAATTAAGCTAAAAGAGGAAACCAAACCACAGTGAAAAGACCTTACCGTCTCAACCCTAACATGAAGAAACAAGTCAAGAAAAAAATAGATAAAATGTTAGCGGTAGGGATTATAAAACTAGTGAATCTTTTTGAATGGATTAGCTTGATGGTAGTACAAAATAAAAATATAGGAGAGACCTAGATATCTATGGACTTCAAAGAACTCAATAAAGCATGTATCCACAATCCCTTCCCTACTCTCTTTACCTAGGAAATACTTGAATTTATCGTAGGGAGAGAAATCTATTCATTCATTGATGGGTTTTTTGAATACCATCATCCGGATTAGGGAAGAAGACCAACCTAAAAATAAATTCACTACATAATGGGTATCATTCATGTATATTTTTGTTTTTGTAAATAAGTATTTTACTTATTACACTTTACTTAAGCTTACTTAGGGAATGCATATCATTGTAGTTTGCACTTGTGACACCTAGTTATTTGCATCTTGCATCTAGGTTTGTGCATACATTGAGAGATGTGATTGAGACACTTAGGGAAGTGTGTGTAGGAGAAATTCCACTCTTTGTGGTGTGATCTAGTTATCACCTTTTTATCTCCACTTATCGTGGCATGATAATTCCACTTTAGGTGGGTGATCCACCTTTCATGGAATTATCTATTATTTATTTCTACCTACCCTTGCCATGATTGTGACACTTGTCTCATTTATGACCCTTCCTTGTGTCCTAGCTTGTAAGCAAGACTTGTACATACTTGTAATGATACATCTTCATGCATATTGAGAATACAATCATCATATTCTCCCTCTCTCTCTTTTGTGCTAACTTTGGTCTATTGATCCTATTGTTTCTTTTTATAAGTTCTTACATGGTATCAAAGCGGTTGGAGGTCCTTTGCATAGCCATTGTTGGGAGATCTTAGTTTGTGTGAAGGTGGTCAAGAGGAAAATATTAGGAGCAATGATATTTCAGTGCATCCTATACCAGATCTAACCTCAAATTAAGATTTAGAAGGCCTTTTCCAGCTAGGATAGCCTTTTGTTTTGTCAAAATCTGACATCGGGAGCTCTAGATTGAAAAAATCGCCTATTTGGGTATTTTTTTCAATTTTTTAAAAATTTCTATAGTTTTGGAAAAATTTCATTTCTTAGAAAATTTCCAGTTTTTTAATATTTTCTGGTAAAAAAAATATATATATTTTATTTAGCCTTTAATTTGTGAATTTTTTTCCTAAAATATATATTGTGGGTCGAATAAAATCTGTAAAAGTTTTTTTTGAAAAATTTCGATTGAAATTTTTTAAATAAAAATTTAAAAAAAGAAAAAGGAAAAAAAAAGAAAATATTTTAAGTCTGCATACGTAGACTGTACCATCACAAAGTACTTTGCACTCATAGTACCATGTGGGCCAGTGACCACCATGTGGTGCCAACGTCGTGGCCTTGGTCATGCTCCCACATACACCCGACCCCTCCAAATCCACCACTGACGATAAAAAGAAAAATCGATAGTGAATATTAAAATCTGGCGAAAGTCAAAGATTCCCAGGCATCTAGAATATTTCGCCAGGGAATATTCTGATACACTCGAGGATATTTTGGTCAATCCCATGGAAGGCGGTGATAGGCATCCGACCATCAAATTTAAACTGATGTAGGCCCGTGACGGTTAAATGACCATCAAATTTATGCTCAGTACATGATGACGTTAGCACAATTTTGAAGATTTTTAGGCCCCTCATAGATGAGCTTTTTGATTTTGCAATCAATTTTCAAATGCCCATAACTTGCTCATTTGAACTCCTTTTTCTAAGCAATTTCTTTTTATTTGGGCTAATTTTTTGTGTAATTCACAACTGTGTTGTTGGTTTCTGATTTTGGTGGACAAATTTTCCATAATTTTCAAATTTTCAACACTGTACATGTCCAATCCTCATTTCTGCAACTTCTGGGGTTCCATACAGGCACATACGAACTCCTTTTTAGGTGCCATTTTTTTGAAAGTGCATGAATTTTTGTTTACTTCTTGAATCTGCAATTAGTTTGAAGCAATCTTGAGTGGATTTTGTACTTTCAGCATATGGTCTTTTTTGTCCTATTTGGAACTTGTACTGCATAGATATAAATTTAGGTATTTTCTTCATTGTTCTAGTCTTTTCTCAGCCTATTTGTGGCAAGTTGTAAATCATAGATCATAATTCCACTTAGCCAAGTTGCAAGTGGCCTATTGTACATGCACTAAATTATAAAGTGCCAAAATCATCTTTTTTGGGGGGGTACTTTGATTGAGTGAATTTGGGGGGGTGTCTCTTGTGTGATTGTGCCTATTTTCTCTCTTGTGCTCTTGCATTCCATCATGGGTTCATCTAAAGTTCCACTCTTAATTGCACATAATTATGCTACATGGAAAGTACGTGCATGGACTAAACTAATGGAAAAAGGTTTAATTTACTACATTGATGGAACCATAACTGCACCTACGAATCCCAAGGAAGATCCAACTGCATATATGGATTTGTTCACTAAAAATTCTATAGCATTGGGTACACTTCGAAATTTCATTTTAGACGATCCAATTTTCCATGTTGATAAATGTACTACAACTAAGGAAGCTTGGGATAAGCTTGCTACTTTGTATGGCAAGGTTGATAAGGTTAATGGATACAAGCTTGAAAATGATCTCCTAAGCCCTTATGCCAAGAATTTTGACACCATTGAGGATTATGTCACTAAGGAAAATGAGCTAAGAGCACAACTAAAGGATTGTGATATTGAGAAAGAGGATGATCAATTGGTCTTGAACTTGTTGGACAATCTTCCAACCGAGTATGTAGCCTTTGTTTCAAGTTTTTAGACTCAACGATTGACAATTAGAACCTTCCCATCACCATCTTTTGAGGCTCTACAAGATCTTTTAATTCTTGAGCAAAATACGTTGATGAAAATGGGAATTCTCAAGTCTTCAACTTCAAAAGCATTTTCGGTCAATCATGGAAACAACAAGCAAGGGAAAGGGAAAGGCCAAAAGAAATATTCACCAAAGCCACAAGGAGAGAACAAACAATCCACTCCTCCACAATAAGGCTCATCATCATCTTCTTCAAAGAAGAAAAATTCAAGCACGAAGGAGAAACCAACTTGTGCATATTGTAAAAATATTGGACATGAGGAGCATCGTTGTCATGCCAAACAAATTGATGAGTTGATCAACATCATCAAGAAGAAAAAAATCAATTTGCCTAATTCCTATAAGAATAAGGAATCGTATCCTTCCACTTCTATTTCATCTTAGTCTAAGGGAAAAGGGAAAGCTTTCATGGTAACAACAAGTTCATCACAATAGTGGATTCTTGATTTAGGGGCTACTCAATATACGTGTTCTTCAAAGGGACAATTTTCCTCCTTGGAGTCCTCTTCAGTGCCTCACATCTTCATTGGTGATAATACACAAGTGGAAGTTGAGGGGAAATTAAGATGTAGTTGAGATGGGTGATGGGACATTTGAGAATGTGCTCTATGTTCCAAACTTGAGCACCAATCTTCTCTCCATCTACCAAATCACACATCATGGAGATGGTAAGAAAGTTGAATTTACTCCTAATACAACTATGGTAAAGGAACTTGCAAATGATGCTTTGGTTGCAATGGGTCGAGCTAATCACAATGCAAGGCTTTACTCATTCTCCCATTGGGTACCTTGTGCCCATTCTACAACATTAATCACTCATTCAAACTCACAGAGTAAGATATGGCATGAGCGGTTTGGTCATCTCAACTACCGCTATATACAACAACTTCACACCAAGGACATGGTCAAAGGGCTTCCTCAACTCAGTTTTTCTAAGGGTGTATGTTCAGGATGTTCCATGGTCAAGCATACTGAAGATAATTTTGATAGAGGGAACTCTTGAAGAGCCTTGGATCTTCTTCAACTTGTTCACAGTGATGTAGTGCGCCCATTTCCAGTGCTAGCCTTTGGAAAATATCGTTATGTCCTCACTTCCATTGATGAATTTTAACAATACACTTGGTTATACTTCCTTTGTCACAAAAGTGTGAAAGTTTCTCAACTTCAAAGCACATTTTGAGAAGCAATTTGGGAAGCAAGTAAAGATCATTTGTATAGACAATTGCAAAGAGTATGTGAATAATAAACTAAAAGGAAAAGAAAAAATAAGGAATACACTTTCCTAATGCTAAAACCACATAGGAGAAGTGTAAAACCTAATTTAAAACTTTCTTACGTTTGAGATGCACATACATAGTAAGACAAGAGAAACATAAATAAAACATACACATAGATAACACCAAATATACGTGGGAAAACCCTTATGAAAAAGAAAACCCACCACACCAAGCAAAGTATCTTTGTATTACAGTAAAAAAATTACATACAAAGTTACATACTTCACTCTTTGATAGTTAGCTCAGAGGTTGCAGAATTCAGTTCGAACCCCCTCATTGTTCCTGTTAAAACCATAAATTTCCATAAAAGTTCCTAGGGTTTTCCTATTATTTTCCATAAAAATCAATGAAAAAACCCTAAGGTTTTCTCCATTTGCACCCATCATATTCCTACCTATTTCATAAAAAATCATTTTTCCCATCCAAAATGCTAATACACTTTATACCTTACACCATTGCCTTAATGTTTAATTTTCATGTCTTTACCGCTTTATCACGGCCTCCCACAAAGGGGCCCGCGGTATAGCGATAGAGGTTATGGAGCAAGCAAAGGGAGCTTACTAGTGCATTGTGCATGGTCTTCAAACACACCATGGTGGCACAGTAAACGGTTGCCAAGGTTAGTCAAAGGCTACTGCTACACTGCGGCCAGTCAGAAAGCAGACCGCGGTGGCACGGTGGAGGGAGAAAGGTTTACTGCTACACCATGCACGGTCAACATAGTGACTGCAGTGCCACGGTGAGCGATGAGATAATCGGTGGGGCGACAGTCATCACAATTACTGTGGTACTGCCATCGTTCAGAGGGGTGACCATGGTAGCATGGTTGACAAGAGGGAAGCGGGCAAAGGTAACATAAAATGTTACCGCTATACCGTTGGAAAACTAAACAAACACTGTGGTAATGCGGTATGCATGGAAGACAACCGATAGGGGAGCATCGAGACAATCATCACCATACTACCAAAGGTTAAGAATGAGCCTGTGGTTGAGTGGTAAGGAAGTGGTGAAGACAGAGATAACAATAAATGCTAGTCACCGCTATACCGTGGGTGAACAAAATGAAGGGTGAGGTAGTGCGGTTGATAGGAACAGTACAGTCAAATTCAAACACCGTTGCACCACAGGAGGACGAGGAGTTGACCGTGGTAGAGTGGTCAGATAAAAGGAAGTTGCAGAGACAGTAAATGTAAAGGAGGTGACATATAGAGTGAAATGCATGGAGCTGTAAAATATAAAGGGAAAAATCAAAAGCAATATTATAGTTAAAAATATTTAATCTACTAGAAGGCAACTCAATTAAATATTATATATCTGTGATAGAATGTAATTGGTTTTACTAGTCATGTGAAGGGTCACGACCTTTAGTATGAATTGTATAAATACTTTGTAAAATTAGTTGCAGGATGGGGGGTTAGAGTAGGAGTTAGATTTTTTTCTAGAAAATGGATTGGGGAATGCAAATAATGTACAAACCTTTTTTTAAGCAGAATTAATGGAAAAATTATTTTGAATTGGTGAAACCCATTCTGTGTTCAGTTGTTGAGTTGTAATCATTTATATTTCTTATCCAGTTGTCTCCAACTTGAATTCCTTTGATTATTTAAATCAATATATCAAGCATATTTTTGATTTATCAAGGTGCATTTTACCACTTTGTGTGATTTTTATTTGCTGGTGTCTACATGTCAGAATTAAATCCCTTCAAGTAATTCACAATGATTTAGGATTTCTTTTGGATTATTGAAATAAAATTTGGTAAGGAAACATTCCAGCACTATTTATGCAAGACATAAATAAATGAAATTAGATGCCAGTCATTAGAATTTCATTTTTCAAAGTGCCTAACAACTTGAATTAAGACAGAAGGGGAAATACATATAATTCTTGATAATTTTGACTCCATTGCCCATGTGGATAGAAGGCACTGATTTTCCACAACCCAAAGAATTAATTTCATATAAAACAAATTTTTCAAAACCTTTCTTTTATGGAGTAGGAGTGAGAGTAGTTGTAGTGATTTTCATCTATTCACTTCCATTTTCCATTGTGGATAGATCGCTCAATCAGGAAACACATTTCAATTCGCATCATTCACATAGGTTCACCTGCCTTGGTCTAGAAAAACCTAAAGAGAAGAAGGTTTAATTGCATCAATTGGCCTTGTACGTTGGCCAAAAGTGTTGTGAGACCTTGGAAACCTCTCGTGGTTCAAACCTGCATTTTTAAGACCCAACAGTTTGGTGACTCTACTGAGGAAAAACATCAAAATATTCGGTTTCAGCCTTTCAATATAGAGTCATACAGTTTCAAAATTGGTCTTCAATCAGAGAATGATACTTGTGTAGTTTGCAGCTCCCCATCCGAGTCACACACACAATAGTTTGGCAACTCCATTGGGGAGTTACTTAGAAAAAATTCCAGCCTTTCCATTTATAGAGTCAACAAAGTTTCACATTTTTGTTTGGGGATTCTGCTGGGGCAAACCAAAACAATATAAAAAAAATCATTTTCCTACTTTTGGGAAAAGTAGGTGGTGAATTTGTTTCATTTGATAAATAATGCATGGATGTTGTGAAGCAGTAATATTTTTTCAAAATGGCAGAAGAAGAAAGGAGACAATAGTCAATAAGAGAGTTGAAGGAATTTGAACAACAGATGCTACAAGTGAACCAAGAATTGCTGAAATTGGGAGTAAAATGTGCTCCAAGTACGTCACCAAGTAGACCATCATACAGTAAGAATGAATATTCAAATTCCAATAGATCTTGGACACCCCATGATGCAACTAAGAAATTTGGTAATAAAGGTAATTTACTCTATTCATGGCAAAATATTTTTGATGAGTATATTCAAATTCAAGAGAGAGGTAAAAATCTTGTGGATGCCTTTTTTGACATAAGGAGATATAAGGGAGAATCTATGAGTTCGTTGTACAACATGATGGTAGACATTTGTATGCAATTACCTCCTCATTTTAGTCCCACAAGACCCACATTTGTTGCACAATTTTTAAGAGCATCAAAGCCTGAATCAATTTATTGGTCAGAGTCATTAAAACAACAAGCCTTTGATGTAGTAAATAAATTTATTGATTCCATGCTTGGGACAAGGTACATGGATACTAGCAATAATAAATCTAGTAGCGATATCATGGATGATCAAACAATGCAACAAACAAAGGAAGCATGTGCTACTAAGATTTCTAATGACTATTTTTCAGATTTGGACGATGATGGGGACACACCATCTGGAGAGTACATCGACAATGTTTCAGAAGCTGAAATAGAAGAAGATATCATTTCATCCAACAGTGAAGGTATGGAGAGACTCTCTTGCATAACAGATTGTAATTCAAATTGTGAAGAAGAACTTGTGAATCTACGATGATTGTTGTAGTCTTTATGAAGATCGAGAAGTTGGAGAAATAACAGAAGATCTGGATGAAACATGTTCACTTAGCAGTGAGCAAATTTCAAATTTGTTAACTCTTGAATACCAAAGATGTGCACATAAGGATGGTTCTAAAATCTTGGGTCTAGCCTACATCTGTTTTGATAGTGAAGGTACTATGTGTAATGATTCAAATGGTTCCATGTGCATCTCTCACAGTGATGAAGAATTCTTTGAAGTTGATCAAGAATCCATTTGTGTCCAAGAAGAGGTATATGACTTGAATGATTTTTGCCTACAAGAAAAAGATATTTGTGTGTATGTTATTGATGATGAGTGTCCAACATTTGTTGTTTCAAGTATGTATAAGGATGACTGTATGGATCAGATGTATGTGTCAATGCCAGCTAGTGATAGGAAAGAAATGGAAAGTGATTTGATTGTTTCAGAAAATATTGATGAGATATAATTTTTTGATTTCCAAGAAAAGAATTCAGATTTTTTGGTCCCAGTACAACTGCTGGATCATTCAACAACATATGACAGTGAGCATGCCTATGAATTTTTTATCGAATGTGGATACATTTTGTATGCTGAAGGGGATAAATATTTTTCATATGATAGTAGGAATGATAAAATTTAGAGTGGTGAAATGAATATGAATCAGGTTGAATGCAATGATTTCTTGAAGGTTTTCAATGGTAGTGCATGTTGCAGGGTAGACGGAATGGATAGTTTCAAGAGAAACTTGATGAGCTCACACCAAAATAAAGTCTATGAAAAAGGAAAGTGTAGGATTTTATTTTTGGGTGGCCTGGGGCCATTCTTTATGGTTTGATTTTTAAACCATAGCAGGTACAAAGGATTAAGGATTGCCAGTGCATGGACAATTCTTAGCAAAACCTTTTTAAACAATTCTTTTCCATGCACTGTAATTTTAGGAATATTTGAAGGGTCTGGGTTTGCCAATACATGGACATTCCCAAAATTTATCTTTTTGAAAACATTGGTTTTCTTTCCATGTATAGTAGTATAGGGTTTTCCATTCTCCACCTGTTCATTCCCTTCATCTGCCATTGCCTTCATTTTTCATGTCCTTTAGTCAGTCTGTTCTCCCAAAGAATTCTGGATTCTTGTAGTGATTGCAAAATCACTCATCCCCAACAAGAGCCACTGTTAGAACCAAAAATTTCCATAAAATTTCCTAGGGTTTTCCTATTAATTTCCATAAAAATCCATGAAAATACCCTAAGGTTTTCTCCATTTGCACCCATCATTTTCCTACCTATTTCATAAAAAAAACATTTTTCCCATCCAAAATGCTAATACACCTTATACCTTACACTGTTGCCTTAATGTTTACGTTTTATGTCTTTACTGCTTTACCGCGGCCTCCCACAAAGGGGCCCGTGGTATGGTCGTAGCGGTTATGGAGCAAGAAAAGGGAGCTTACTGCCGCACCATGCGTGGTCTTCAAACACACCGTGGCGGCGTGGTAAATGGTCGCCAAGGTTAGCCAAAGGCTTCGGCTACACCGTGGCCAGTCACAAAGCAGATCGTGGTGGCATGGTGGAGGGAGAAAGGTTTACCGCTACACTATGCATGGTCAACATAGTGACCGCAGTGTCGTGGTGAGTGGTGAGATAACCGGTGGGGCGATAGTCATCACGGTTACCATGGTACCACCACCATTTAGAGGGGGGACCACGGTAGTGCGGTATAAAAGAGGGAAGTGGGCAAAGGTAACATAAAATTTTACTACTATACTGTTGGAAAACTAAGCAAACACTATGATAACGCGGTATGTGTGGAAGACAACCAATAGGGTAGCAGCAAGACAGTCACCACCATACCACCAGAGGTTAAGAATGAGCCCGTGGTTGAGCAGTAAGGAAGTGGTGAAGACATATATAACAATAAATTATAGTCACCGCTATACCATGAGTGAACAAAATGAAGGGTGCGGTAGCGCAGTTGACAGAAACAGTGTAGTCAAACTCAAACACCACTACACCGCAGGAGGATGAGGAGTTGACCACAGTAGAGCAGTAAGATAAAAGGAAGCTGCAAAGACAACAAATGTAAAGGAGGCAACATATAAAGTGAAATGCATGGAGCGGTAAAATATAAAGGGAAAAATCAAAAGCAAGATTATAGTTAAAAATATTTAATTTGTTGAAAGGAAACTCAATTAAATATTTTATCTCTGTGATAGAATGTAAATGGTTTTACCAATCATGTGAAGGGTCACGACCCTTGGTATGAATTGTATAAATACTTTGTAAAATCAGTTGCAGGACGGGGGGTTAGAGTAGGAGTTAGATTTTTTCCAGAAAATGGACTGGGGAATGCAAATAATGTACAAACCTTTTTTGAAGCAAAGTTAATGGAAATATTATTTTGAATTGGTGAAACCCATTCTATGTTCAGTTTTTGAGTTGTAATCATTTATATTTCTTATCTAGCTGTCTCCAACTTGAAGTCCTTTGATTATTTAAATCAATATATCAAGCATATTTTTGATTTATCAAGGTGCATTTTACCACTTTGTGTGATTTTTATTTGCTGGTGTCTGCATGTCAGAATTAAATCCATTCAAGTAAGTCACACTGATTTAGGATTTCTTTTGGATTATTGAAATAGAATTTGGTAAGGAAACATTCCAACACTATTTATGCAAGACATAAATAAATGAAATTAGATGCAAGTCATTAGAATTTCAGTTTTCAAAGTGCCTAACAAATTGAATTAAGACAGAAGGGGAAATACATATAATTCCTGATAATTTTGACTCCATTACCCACGTGGATAGAAGGCACTGATCTGCCACAACCCAGAGAATTAATTTCATATCAAACAATTTTTTCAAAACCTTTCTTTTATGCAGTAGGAGTGGTAGTAGTTGTAGTGATTTTCATCTATTCACTTCCATTTTCCATTGTGGATAGATTGCTCAATCAGGAAACACATTTCAATCTGCATCATTCACATAGGTTCACTCACCTTGGTCTAGCATAACCTAAAGAGAAGAAGGTTCAATTGCATCAATTGGCCTTGTACATTGGCCAAAAGCATTGTGAGAGCTTGGAAACCTCTCATGGTTTAAACCTACAGTTTAAAGACCCAACAGTTCCAATGCTATCAACACATACAATGAATCACACCTCTCACCATCACCTTAGTCTCTATGCCTATTCCTATATTCAAAAACCAAAGGAGGAGCCAATTTAATTTCATACTTCATCGACAAGCAACTAGATTTATGATCAGATCGCCCTGCAATCATGCATTAGGCCACCTACACATTTAATTTTTTTAGAGAGAATTACCTAGATTTGAATTCTGTCAACCGTTGAATCATATCTTACAATTAATGCACATATCGCTTTTACAGATTTAAACATTCGACCAAAAAATAGTTGATTTACAATAGCATTGTAAAATAAATGAATGAGATCATGCCACATGTCATCATGCCATTCATCCATCACTTTGACTATCGAAATGGTCAACTATGCCCCAAGAAACTCCTACCGAGATACCACGGTATGGCGTTAACCATTTGATCGCCAGACCATTGGAGTCCACCGAGACACACATACACATCTTGTGCAGTTTCGAGGAATCAAAAGGGGCACCAAAAATATTCCCACAAAGACTTCTGGTACAATGAAATGTGTTTAGAGCCTACACACTTTACATGATGCCAAGTGTCAAACACTCAGACGATTCCGCTTGGTTCATAAGAGTTTTTCGGTACTCTCCTCAATTGAGCATAGAATGAAATGAGCACCATTGGATTAGACACATCGCAACCATAGATCAAGATCCCCTCGGTACACTATGTTGTGGTCCCCACCAAGTCACTTCCATCTTCCATTAGTCCATCGACATAGGTCGATGAAAGGTTCCACCCATGACCCCAAGTCACACTAACAGAGCATATCGTTCTATAGCATATCGACATATCGGTGAAACACATTGTCACTCACTGATATGCAATTGTTCTTCCAATGAAGCCAAGGTCCAATGTGCTTCCACCAAAGAGAAGGAATGACTTCACGATAGGGAGAGAAAAAAATCATCAAGTCCTTAACAAAGGCTCAAGCCAGTAAGTTGAGGTTCATTTTCCAACAAGCTCCCACTTGAAGAAGACTAATTGGCTTTCTCCAGACTTCAAAAATTACTAACGATCATAGGCCCCAAGGCCCACCAAATGTGTGCACCATTTGAACTTCTTCATTCTCACTAGCTTCATTAATGCATCTGCAAAATTCTTCAAGGTGTCAACCTTTTCTAAATAGACCTTTCCATCCTCCACCATATCCCTAACAAAGTGATATTGCACATCGATGTGCTTTGTCATGGCATGGAAAGTAGGCTTCTTTTTCAAACAAATGGTACTCTGACTGTCACAAAAAAATGTAATCTTCCTTGCATTAAAACCAATATCAGAACACAATCGACTCAGCCAAATAGCTTCTTTGCAAGCGTGTATTGCTACCATGTATTCATTCTCTGTAGTGGACAAAGCGACTACAACTTGTCTCTTGCTCATCCAACTGACTACACCACTAGTTAACATGAAAGTGTATCCACTGGTGGATCTTCTGCTATCAATGTCCCCTACCCAGTCATAATCCACATATACATGAATGCTGAGAGTTCTCTATGATGCAACAAGTTGCCATGGTAACACAAAGACAATTTTGAAGTACCTTTCAAATATATAAAGACTCTCTTCACAATATCCCAATGTGTCCTTCCTAGATCTGCCATAAAATGGATCAGTACTCCCACTACTTGGGAAGTGTTTGGCCTTGTACATACCATTGCATACATTAAACTACCTTTAACACTTGAATAAGGCACCCTAGTCATGTCCTCCATCTCAATGGAAGATTTTGGATAGTCTTCAACAAATAGCTTTGTTCCATGCAAGACTGGAACAACTAGTTGCTTGCAATCATTCATACCAAATCTCTCCAGAATAGTGTTAACATACTTACTCTGGCTAACCCAAAGCTTTCTACTTGTTCTATCCTTGGTTATTTCCATACCTAGAATATACCTTGCTACACCTAGATTTTTCATTTCAAACTTTACAGACAATTGAGATTTAAAATCATAAATCATAGACTTACTATTTCCTATGAACAACATATCATCCACATACAGGGTAATAATAAGGACATGATCATTTTCAGATTTATAATATACACAATGATCAGATTTTGATCTCACAAATTCCATAGAGAACACAAAGGTATCAAATTTTTGGTACCACATTCTAGGAGATTGCTTCAAACCATACAAATATTTCTCTAATTTGTAGACCAAACTTTCTTTACCTTTCTCAATGAAGTGCTCAGGCTGAGACATGTAAATTTCTTCTTCCAACTCTCCATAAAGAAATGTTGTCTTCACATCCATCTTCTCAACCTCTAAGTCATACGCGGCTACTAGTGACAAAAGAAATCTGATAGATGTCAACTTTGCTACAGGGGAAAATATTTCTCCATAATCAATTCCTTCTACTTGGGAATACCCCTTTCCAGCCAACCTCATTTTGTACTTTTCAACACTACCATCTAGAGCAGTCTTCTTCTTAAATACCCATTTACAACCAACAGGATTTCGCCCTTCAAGAAAAGGTACCAAATTCTAGGTTTCATTTTCCTTCAATGATTCCATTTCTTCATTCATGGCTTCCAACTAGAAATTTGAACCAGACATGTTAATTGCCTCTTTCACAGTCCTGGGCTCATCAGTGCTAGTAATCAAAGCATAGGCACAGTTTGAATCCAACATAGAGAACCCGTACCTATCAGGTTATTGTTTTTCACGTGTAGACCTTCTTACTGGCTGAGGTTATGGGTCTTCATCTTTAGAACTCTCAGAGCTGCTTGAACTCTCCTTAGTTTTAGGTACACTATGTAGTTCCTCTTTTCTAGAGTCTGAGGAATTTCAACTACATCATTTTTCTTTTCTCTTTGATCTGTCTCTAACTGTGGATCAACTATTGAAGGTTTCATCTCATGAAATATTACAGTTTTGTTGTATAGAACCTTCTTAGTATCGATATTCCAAAGCTTGTATCCCTTCAAACCAACGCATAACCTATGAAGATACATTTAACATCCTTCTTCTCCAGCTTTGATCTTTTCTCATTTGGCACATATGCATATGCCTCATAGCCAAAGACACAAATATGTCTTGGAGAGGGATTCTTACCAAACCACGCTTCCAAAGGTGTCTTGTCAACAAGAGCAGAACAAGGTGAACGATTTACCAGGTAACGTGTTGTAGCCACAACCTCAACCCATAAATTCTTCTCTAGACTAGCACTGCTCAACATACTTCTCGCTCTCTCCACTAACATTTTGTTCAACCTTTCAACAACTCCATTCTGTTGTGGAGTATAAGATGTATTTTTATGCCTTTTAATCTCATGGTCTTTATAGCATCTTTCGAAATCTGCATAACAAAACTCACCACCATTATCCATCCTCAAGCATTTAATTTTCTTTCTAGTCTGATTCTCTACCAAAGTTTTAAATTCTTTAAATTGACTAAACTCTTGTGATTTACTCTTAAGAAAGTATATAAATGCCCTTCTCGAATAGTCATCAATAAAGGAAACATAATATCTAGACTTCGATAATGAAGGAACATACATTGGACCAAAAGAATCATAATGAACATAATCCAATACACGAGAAGATTTATGAGGAATTGAATAAAAAGAAACACAGTGTTGCTTTCCATAAATATAGTGTTCACAAAAATTGAACTCAAGGTTACAATCAACAAGCCCATCAACAATATTTTTATTTTTCAAGGTTTTTAAACCTTTCTCACCTATGTGACCAAGTTTATAATGCCACAACATGGTCTTCTCTGCTGGGAGTTTCACCTCCAAGGCTTTTGCACCTAGAGGAGCTTCATCATCCTTTTCAACAAGAGCAGATTTTCTTGACTTTACAGAGATGTTGTTACATTTAATAGGATGTGCATACAACTTGTATAGAGTGCCAATACGTACACCCTTAGCCAACACCATAGAGCCTCTAGCAATCTTACATCCTTTACTCGAGAAAGAAACTTCCACACTAGTATCATTCAGCTTACTGACAAATAGTAAGTTACGAGCCAAACCTGGTATGTGCAGTACATCACCAAACCCTTTGATTCTTCCATGAGGGAATTGTATTTTGACTCTACCACAATCAATAATCTCTAGTGTTGAATCACTTGCTAGGTACACCTTTCCACCATCATAATTTTTGTACTTAGTGAACCATTCTCTATGAGACATCATGTGAAAAAATGCACCTAAGTCAATCATCCATACATCATGTGATGCCTGAGTTGCCAAGGCTGCAATGAAAGAATCTGCATCACTCTGAGAAGATTCATTGTCTGAAGAGTTATTATTCTTCTTCTTCTCCTCCTTACAATCCTTTCGGATATGGCCAGGCTGCCCACAATTCCAACATTTCACCTTGGAATTTTTACTAGGAGACTTTGATCTCCCTTTAGATCTAGATTTAGACTTCTTGTCCTTCTTCTTGCCTTTCTCCTTTGATCTACCTTGAACGGCAAGGGCCTCTTTGGCCATCTCTGAAGACTTTCTCCTCATCTCTTCAAATAGTAGTAAGGCAACAATGTCTTCCATCTTGAAAGTAGTGGTCGTACTTCCAATAGCCATTACAAGATGATCCCAAGTGTTAGGTAAGGAACATAACATGAGCATGCAATGATCCTCCTCTATCTTCACACCTACATATGCCAACTGAGCAACACTCATATTAAATGAGTTCAGATGGTTTGCAATAGATGCACCTTATTCCATCTTCAAGGAGTAAAACTTCTTCCTCAGGAAAAAATTGTTTACTAGAGACTTTCCCTGATAAATGTCACCAAGCTTCTTCCATAATGAAGCTACAGACTTCTCCTCATGGACATTCAAGAGTACAAAATCTGCTAGAATAAGTCTTATGAAACATCTCGCTTTTCTATCTACAAGGTCCCAATCTTCTTGTTTCATACCTTGTGGCATAGTTCCAGACACAACAACCCAGAGGTCTCTATCCACAAGCAAGTCTTCCATTTTGAGTTTCCACAACTCAAAGTTGCCATCATTGAATTTTTCAATTTCTACTCTACCTGACGTACTCACCATCTCCTCGCTTGTGATAGGTTGTATTGCATTTCCACAGGGTACCTAATATGGTTTAGTTGTCGAGACCCATCTTGCATGGTTAGCTTGAGTCTTCATTCCCCTAGTTGCACTTAAAGGGGGTGTTGGTGTAAATAATTATTTTACTTATTACACTTTACTTAAGCTTACTTAGGGAATGCATATCATTGTAGTTTGCACTTGTGACACCTAGTTATTTGCATATTGCATCTAGGTTTGTGCATACATTGAGAGATGTGATTGAGACACTTAGGGAAGTGTGTGTAAGATAAATTCCACTCTTTGTGGTGTGATCTAGTTATCACCTTTTTATCTCTACTTATCATGGCATGATAATTCCACTTTAGGTGGGTGGTCCACCTTTCATGGAATCATCTATTATTTATTTCTACCTACCCTTGCAATGATTGTGACACTTGTCTCATTCATGACCCTTCGTTGTGTCCTAGCTTGCATTTATAAGGAATCCTTGTACATACTTGTAATGGTACATATTCATGCATATTGAGAATACAATCATCATATTATCTCTCTCTTTTATGTTATCTTTGGTCTCAGAATCATGGTAAATGGATTCAAATAATTTATACATGATTTATTAGAAGTATACCTAGATGATTGGACTATATATGGATTAGTCAAAAACCACATCGAGGCACTCTAGGCCATTGCTAGAAAAGTGTAGAAGTATCCAAATATCATTGAATATCAAGAAATGTATTTTTGTGGTACCCTTTGGCTCATTACTAGGACACATCATATGTAAATACGGGATAATGATCAATCCCATTAAATTTTCCTTAATTTTGACATTACCCCCACCTAAAATAGCATCGAAGATTAAAAAATTTATAGGCTAACCAGATATCTCTAGATATTTATCAAAGGATATGCCAACCTAGCAACTCCTCTAGAAGAAATTCTCAAAAATAAAACTAATAAAGTTATCAACAAGAAGTTTCAACAATTATTTGACACATTAAATTATAAAATTACAGAAGCTCCCATCTTGATATTTCTAGATTGGTCAGTACCCTTTCATGTCCATGTAGATGCCTCCATAATAGCAATAGTAGAAGTTATGACACAACCACAAGGAAATAAGGATCACCCAATTGCTTTTGCTAGCCACAAAGTTTCCCAAGCCAAGATAAATAACACTACCATTGAAAGGGAGGCCTTATCCATGGTCTACACATTACATAAATTCTACAACTACCTTTTATCTACACCATTCACATTTCACACTGATCATGGGCCTTTGAAATTCCTCCTAAACAAACCGGTCCTACAAGGAAGAATATGTTGATGGTTACTATTATTTCAAGAATTTAATTTCAACATAATGGTTAAACCAAGAAGGAATAATCAGGGTCTTGATTATTTATCTAGAATTGATATAGGTGAAGAACCAGAAACTCACCTATTCTGGATAACCACAATACTAGAATAATTTCATGATGTATCATAATGAATTTCTACAAGGAAATATCCATTGATATGATAACACACGACACAAAATTATTGTTACAAAAATCTCTACCATTCACTTTAATTTAGGGGGCACTATATAAAAGGGGGAGAGATGACATTCTCCAAAGAGTAGTTTATGATCATGAACAAGAACAAAAACTAAAGAAATAACATGAAGGCATTATACCTGAGGTCATAATTGTGGAGACACTACAACTCAAAAATACTAATAGCTAGATTATGGAGGCCTAGTATATATAAGGATGCCAAAAATTATGCAAAGTCTTGTGACATTTTCCATAGAATATGGTAATCTACTACTAGAGATGATACATCCCTCCATCTAGTCTTATCCCAAGTACCATTTGAGAAATGGGTTATTGACTTCATAAGCCCTATAGATCCTCCAATGAAACTATCAAAAGTTAGATTCATTATCACTGATGTAGACTACTTAACTAAATGGGTCAAGCTTGAACCAACCAAGGATTGCACTGCATATATCATAGCCAAATTCCTTTACCATAACATAGTTACCAAATTTCGGTATCCCCTCACTATAACCAATGATCAAGGAAAACACTTGGTTAATAAAATAATAAAGTATCTACTATAAAATTTTATGATCATACATAACCACAATACATTATACCATCTACAAAAAAATTGTGTGAGTGAAGCAATAAATAAGATTATAAGTACTTCTTTGACTAAGATGTGTGATAAAAACAAGACCGATTGGGACATTAAAATTCCTATGGTACTCTAGGCATACCACACTAAATACAAAGGAGCCACCAAACACACTCTATTTGATCTCTTATACAAAATGAAAGATAACATATTGATAAAATTCATGGTCCATAATCTCTGGACAACCTTGGCCTTAAGGCTCATTGATGACAAATCAATCAAATGTCGCCTAAAATAATTAGATAAATTAGATGAAGCAAGACAACTAGTTGCATATCAACTATGGAAAAAAAGAAGATAAAAATAATGACACAATCAAAATATCCGGTCTAGAAAATTTAAGTTCAATGATATGATCTTACTCTATGATAGAAAATTCAAAGTTCAAGGTCAAATGGTTGAGCCCCTATCAAATCCATCATATCCTTGAATCTGGAGCAATATAACTAAGAACATTAGATGGTACCATAGTACAAGCCTTTGTAAATGGAGCAAAACTTAAACACTACCATATTCTAGTAGAGTAGTGTTGACTTGAGGATAAGTCAACAGTTTGAAAGGGGGGATGTTGTTAGCCAAAAATAATAGCAGAGAAGATATTGTCGAGTAAATCCTATTGCATCTCTCCACAAAGAGCTTGTGGACCCTAAGATTGGAAATATACCATCTATACTAGGGGTAGAATAGATGGGCCATGTCCTATCTCATATACATATGTATAGAGAAAGATATGAATGAAAAAATAAGAGAGATGTAGGGAACCAGGAAGAGAGAACATAAGAATATATATAAGAACTGTATATGAAATTGTATTATGTATAAGGATTATATGTAAGAAAGGAAAGAGATAGGTAGAGTATAAGGGAAGACATATATTTTACGCTTTTGGATATGATTAATATAATGATTATTAAAATCCTATCTATTTGATGTTGTGATCCCTTAAATGTCTACCCTATTTTAAAGATGAAAATCTAACTATTATGCACTAATGGAAGAACACAAAAGATACACCTCAAGATTAGCCTAAGGAATGATAATGCAAATAAATAAGATAACAAAAAATACAAGTGATTATACCTTATTTGTTGTATAAATCCCTTGGTTGGCCCTTGATGTTTGAAAGCTTGTGTGCTCCTTGGATGGCTATGGAAATGGTGTATGCAAGATGAGCAATGTGATAAATGCAAGTGATAATGGCTAAATGGCTTGGCTAAATGGCTAATATGATGCTTTCAAATTGAATGAGCAATTTGGTAGCATAAGGGTGCAAATGGCTAAGTGTTGTAAATGAAAAAATGGCAAGAGTTTGGTATCAAAATGCATAAGGTTCCTAAATGAGAGAAAAAAAGAAGTATTTATAGAGGAATTTGAATTCTCTAGATAATTCAAAGGTTGAGATTAAACCATCAAGACCAAGATGGAGGGCTATGGTGAGTTGAGGAGTCACAAGCCATCACATATTGACATGTGGAATGTGAGATGGCCTAGGATGAGATGATGTGGAAGTGAGGTGGAAAGAAGGTACATGATCTAGAGGAAAGACAAGTACCTTGGAAAAAGGATGATGTGACCTCTCAATGATCTCATAGGGAAGAGGAGAATCTTGGGTGAATAAAATTGAATTAAAAATTCACATGATTGGGGAATCATTTGGATAAGACAAGGTTCCAAAAGGAGAGGTGGAATTACCTTGGATAAAACAAGGTCCTTAAAAAGGTAGGATTTTGACACATGTGAGTGATGTGACAAGTCAAAGTTTCTAGAAGACCTTGGCACATGTGGGTGATGTGACAAGTCAAAGGTTCTAAAACTTGCATGGGAAAGAGGAAAGTATTGGAAGGATAATTGTGAATTAAAAATTCACATGGGGAAGAGAGGAGTCTTGGATGAATAAAAAGGAATTAAAAATTCCTCGAGAGATGAGGAGAGTTTACCAAGGTACTAATTAGGCTTAATTGATCAATGATTAAAAGATGATTAGTGATTAAGGAGGATTAGAAGCCAACTTGAAAAATTTGGACGATGTGACACATCCTAATCAAGGATTAGGTATGTGCACATCCCTAATGAAGATATTAGGAGGTGGGTTAGGATTAAGTTAAAGTGATGTGATATGTGAAGAATTAAATAAATTTCATATTTATTTAATTCATTTTGTGAAAAGGAGAATAAAGGGGTAAGGTATTTAATTATTTAACTAGATACCTTAGGGATTAGAAGAACTAAGGGTATTAATTAAACAATAGTAATATTACTTAATTAATGAGGATAAGGGGATATTTAGACAAAAAATGGGTAATTTTGGACAAAAGAAGTGTCCAAATTTAGGTGTCTACATATGTTATCTATTATTTTGTGGATATATAATTAATTAGTTCATCCTTTGTTTGAATCAATTGGTGTTTACCTTTATATGACTGAGTCTGGGGTATAAAATACAACACTCAAAAAGTACTTGGGGCTCAAAAGTTTGGTCTATGTTTCCCCAGTTTTGTTGATAACGCTCTCCATCTCCATCTCCATCTCTATCTTCTTCTTTATCTCTATCTCCTTACCTGTCTCTTTGTCTGTTTGTCTGTCTCGCTCTTCCCCCTCTATCTCTCCCTCTTTCTATCACTACCACTCCCTCTCTCCCTATTACCAACATAATATGATCCTATTGCCTTCTTTATTCAATTTTTTTATTCCAATTATATTTTAATCCTTGTAAGTGGATGCATAGTTGACTTGAATTTATCACTGATGCATTGATACCTTTGTTGGAGCATATATGGTGCCCCTTGATAGCCACATTCACTAGGAAATGTGTATAGGAAAGATGTGAAATATTTTCTCGATCTCTATCTCCATCTTTGTCTCCATCTTCCTTTTTATCTCTCTCCCTATCTCTATCTCCTTATCTCTCCATGTATCTCACTCTCTTCTCCCTCTATATTTCCCACTATATCTATTTCTCTATCTCTCCCTCTTTCTATCCCTATCTGTCTCTCTATCACTCACTCTTTCTATATCTCTACTTCACCTCTATCCTCTCTCTATTTCTCTCCCTCTCTACCTCTCTGCCTCCCTCTCTATATATTTATATATCTCTCGGTCTCCCTCTCTATCTCCATATCTCTCACTCACACTCACACACACACACTACCTATTTATCCCTCCTCATCTCTATCTCTCTTTATCTCACCTCCCTCTCTCTCTCTCTCTCTCCCTCTCTAATACTTGTCTCTATATCTCTATATCTACCTCTCTCTCCATTTCTCTTCCCATATCTTTATCTCTCTCTATTTATCTTCTTATATATGTATCTCTCCCTCTTTCTATCCCTATTTGTCTCTTTATCACTCCCTCTTTTATATATCTACTTCACCTCTATCCTCTCTCTATTTCTCTCCCTCTCTACCTACCTCTCTATATATTTATATATCTTCGTCTCCCTCTCTATCTCCATATATCTCACTCACACTCACACTCACACTCACACACACTACCTATTTCTCCCTCCCTATCTCTATCTCTATCTCTATCTCTATCCCTATCCCTGTCCCTGTCTCTGTCTCTGTCTTTGTCTCTGTCTCTGTCTCTGTCTCTCTCTCCCTCTCTAATTCTTGTCTCTATATCTCTATATCTACCTCTCTCTCCATTAATTCTCTTCCCATATCTTCATCTCTCTATATTTATCTTCTTATATATCTATCTCTCCCTATCCCTCTCTCCATATATCTCCCTCTTTCTCTCTCCCTCTACCTCTATTTATGTATCTCTACTTATATTTATTTTTCTATTTCTTTGTCTTTGTCTCTCCCCCATATCTTTATATATCCTTATATCCCTATCTCTCTATCATTCTATTTCACCATCTATATCTCTTTCTATATCTCCCTCTCTCTATTCTTCTATATCTCTTTATCTCTCACTCTCTATGTCCCTATCGTTCTCTATCTTTATATCTCCCTCTACCTCTCTCTATCTCTCTATCCATTTGTCCTCCTCTTACTCTCTTTCTCTATCTTCATCTCTAATTCTATCATCCTCTCTCCCCCTCTATCTTTAGACATATCTCCCTCTCTCTATCTATTAATATCTCCCCCTCTCTCTCTTCCTGACCTCTATATATAGGTCTAGGAAGAGAGAGAGGGAGAGATATGAAGGGTCTAGGGCACAAAGTCCACAGATTCTAGCATTATGATTACATTTTCACCTCTATCTCTATATCATTATAAATATGGAGTCTCCACATTTATTATTAAATTTCTCTATCTCTATATCTTTATCTCCCCATATATCTCTATCCCTATATCTCTCCATCTCTCTACCTCTCTCTATATATCACTTCATATCTCTATCTCTATCTTTATGTTTATCTCTCTCCCTCTCTATCCCTCTCTCTATATTTATCTTTTCCATGTCTATCCATCCCTCTCTCATTTATCTCTCCCTACCTTCTATATCTTTCCTTCTCCATCTCCATATCTATCTCTATCTCCTTACCCCTCTCTCTTGCTCGCTCATACCCCCTCCATCTATCCCTATTTCTACCCCTATCTCTCTATCTCTCTCTCTATCTCCCTATTGTAAACATAATATGATCCTATTGGTAATGGAGCCTATTTATCTTCCTGATTCAAAGGTTTTATTTCAGTTGTGTTTGGATCCTTATAAGTGGATGAATAGTTGATTTGAAGCTATCACTTCTACACTGAGACCTATTTTTCAAGAATAACATCATTTGATAAATCACCTACCAGTTAACCTCATGTACTGCAAAAATTTATGCAAAAAATAAACCAAAATTCTCCCTATTTGACCCTCCACACCTCTTCGGAATACCCATTACACAACAAGATGTGATTGCTAGTAATACTTGAAATTATTTTGTTAATTTAATTGTGTAGAAATTTTTGATATAAACCTTTTGTTCATCATACTCCATAATTTATCATGAGGGAGTTGATTAGCAAATTTGCAACTCTTTAGTACATTTTTAGGATAAAATAACACACCTAGTATAAATAAAGGGTAGATCATAAAATATTTTATGAGTTGGAATTAATAATGTTATTAAATCAAATATTTAAAAAATTGAATAAAATACTCTAGTATAAAATTAATATGCTTCATATTTATGATTTGATAAGGGCCTCGAATGAGTAGGATATTTGTTAAATAAATGAATGATATGTGAGAACGTGAGTGGGAGGTAGAAGCTATACACATTAATGATAAGATTCATTTCCCTCATAATTCAAACAATGTAATCAATTTTAATGTAGGAAATGGAGTATGATTTGTGGAAGTGGAAAATGGTTTTTCGTTGGGATCTTACTTGTTGGAGGCTTCTGGTTGTTGAATAGGTTGTTCATTTGAGAATGTTGGACCAAAGAATGGCTTTATCCTCTAATTATGGCTAGAGAAAGACGAAGGAAGAAAGTGGTAGTTGTTTTTATATTGCAAGGGTTTAAAGTGAAAGGAGTAAGTGGGTGGAGAAGATATGGTGGATAAATTTATACACTAATTGGAGAGGGAAATAGCTAGTTCAAAGCTTCAACTTTGGATGACAAACATATGGGGAGCTAGTGATGGAGGGACATAAGTTCCTGTTGATGGTGAAAATGACACAAACAATGTTAAAACAGAATATTATCTACTCTATTTCTCCTGAAAAAGAAAGACAACATGTAGTAGCCTAACTCCCAAGGTCCTAGTAGTTGGTTCTCAACTGTCTGGTGTCACTCAATTGGTTCATTGAACTGTAATATTCAAGGGGTCTGTGCTCGTAACAAGGAAAGCAAGCTATGACCTATTTATTGAACTGTCTTTAATAAAAGGGTTTTTTTTCAATAAAAGAAAAAGATAGATCAGAGGGTAAATCACTAAACATGAATAAAACTTATCTAGCATCCAAACATATATCTTCAACAATGAATGTTTTCCAAGAGATCAAGAAAACCATAGCATGATACAATTTACAGAATAATCCATACTATTGCATACATCTAAGGTGCTTAATTTAACGTCACAGTCACACATCACAAATATTTCAAAGATTCCAAAAGAACACACTTTCATTCATCGCCAAGATCATAGATCAATAGACTTCAATAAATTCAATCCACCAATAATATAATGAGACAATCCTTAAATCTAGTTTCTTCTAATGAATTTCATCACATAAGAAACTCTCATGCTTCAACACAATCACTGGCATATAGATAGATTATAACTCATCAACCTTATCAAGTAAAACTTAATTGTAACACCATATTGCGTAAAAACTTGTAATTATATTTAACAGTAAAATGAAGTAACAATGTATCTCTGTAACAACTATTTAAAATTCTATCTCCTACTATTAGGTGGTGATTTCTATTCTCTATTAGCCGACCTTTACAATATGATACCCCAAGGGTATTTATAGATATACACAAATCTGATGTCCTCTCTATTTTAGGTCATTCCACCTTTTTAGGAATTAAGTCTTCTTGGAAACTTAGATCAATTTGATCTCTAGTTCCTGCTTTGATCACGTAGTTAAACTAGAAGAAAAGAAAATAGGAGAGAAGAGAAAACCATGTGCCTAAAAAACTGCCAATCTTACATGAAAAGAAGAGAAGAAAGCCATGCATGTATGAGATTTATGCATGCGAAGTTTGTTCTACAATGTACTCGTCATAACTAGAGAAGACTTGTTGTAGTATGTCCAATTCCAGCCTGTCAACCCAACTGTATTCAAACTTAATCCTTTCCAACTCCATGACAGAAAACCCTCTCATATCTTTCATCTTTGTTAACTCCATCTTAGCTGCCCTTATCTCTTCTTTAATGTCCATTAATTGATCTATCAACAGATCTTCACCATCATCTCCTCTTTGCATAACCTCTTTAAACCTTTCATCCCACTTCTCCTTTATTTGGCTTAAAGGTAGGCCTTCCTTAACTGGTACATCCACATTCACAATGATAGCAATGCTGGCTTCCAACTCCTCAAACTATTCATTCAGATCCTTAATAGAATCTTGAACTTCATTTTTATGTTTATATAGAAAATCTGATCTAAACCAAAGTATGCAAGAAGTCTTTTCCAAGAAATATTTATTATCTTATTCAAGTATCGACTATTCTAGAAGAGTAGTTTTAGGCAAATTATTAACTTCTTTCAATTTCTAACTGTATCCTTTGTATTCCTCCTCCTGTTTTCCTAATGTTTTAACATATTGATTCATTTCCTCTATTAGCTCCTCAGTCATTTTGTAAACCCCGAAACTGTCTTCCAATACTTCACTTATTTGTTGATTCAATTTATCAACCCACCTATCCAACATCTCTACCTTGCCCCTTACCTATACCAAATCATCTACTTCTTTCTTACTCAGAAAAATTAGAGTCTCAATAGTGGTAACCTGTTGTGACCTCGGAGCAAAAATACTTTTTAAGAAAACATGCAACTGATCTAATTGAGCCTTAAGCTCATCTTTCCTTTGTTCATCAATCCAAATTCTTGACTTGGTTGATGATGCTACCACATCAATTAAATTCATTTATTTATCTCTGGTAGGTCTCCCAAGATAAACAATGCCCAAACGATAATCTATCAATTGCATGTCTCCTACATCCTTGTCTATCATGGGTATAGCACATTCAACAACAATCTCTCCTTTGTCGCTGAGCCTAGTGGAATGTAGGATCTTGGCCTTCTTTTTAGGCCTTTCTTTCTCAATTTCCTTCATCATATCCTCCCAATTGAGAGGTTTTGAAGGTGTCAATGATCTCTTCTGAAGATCCAACTTCAACCAAGTGGGAGCACCTGGAGTAACAGTCATCATAGTTGAAGAAGAAGAGGTAATAGTAGAGGGTGGTTGCACATTTACTTGAGGTTGAGAATCAACCCCTTGTTTCTCTTGCTGCTCTTGTTCCACACTTGTCTATGCAAGATTTTCAGCTTCCTCCCTATCCTTTTGTTCTTGTATTCTCTTATCTTCTTCCTCCTTCTTCAACCTTTCTTCTTCTAATCTTCTTTTCTCCAATTCTTGGTTTCTTTTTTCCTCTAATGCCTTAAGCTTTTCTGCATCTTCCTTTTCTTTTTGTTGCTTCTTGATCAGTTCTTCGACATCTTTCTCCTTTCGCACTCCTTCTGCTTCCTCTTTCTCTTTATGAGCCTCTTCAACAAGCTTCAACTTAGCCACAAGCACTTCTCTCTCTCTTCGATATCTTGCTTTTTCTTCCTCAAGATCATGAATTTTTTCTATCAACTCTAAATTATCATTCTCTTCCTTGACCTTGAGCTCACGCTCTTTTTGCCTCTGCTGCTTCTCTATTTCATCATATTTTAGCTTAGCTTCTATGTGTTGCTACTGAAGTAAGGCATCAGCCTGTATCTTGGCATCAATCACCTTCTATTTCTCTATTGCTATAGCATGTGCTTGATCATCAACAACATTCTTGGCCTCTTCAAATAACGCCCACTGGTCCTCCTTTGTCAACACCTGTTCAGTATCCTCCTCTAGAGGCATATTTTCTTGTGCATCCTTCTCTAACAGAGTCTCATCAGAGTCTTTTCCAACATCATGAATCTCTACCTCTAATCCTTTTCCCCTCATAGATTCAGCAATATCATGAAGAGTCCCTTTCTGCACTTCTTCACTTTGTTGCTTTGTAAGTGGGACTTGAGTAGAGGATTCACCTAATGCAGGTGTCAAAACCACCGGTCCTTTTTGGGTATCTCCCTCTTGTGTCTCTAGTTCATCCTGAGCTATTGCTTCAAGCTCAATCTCTTCAATGTATGGAGGAAAGAATTCCAAGGGCTCCTTGGACGACAACTTCCTCTTCATTCTTTTGTATCCCTTTCCCTTCTTACGAGCCGGTTCTGGAGGGGTCTTGGTTCTTAAGACAACCCAATGAATACTTCTATCCAAAACTATCCTTCCTATTTGCTTTATAACAATAGTCTCCTCGTCATCCTAGTCCACTAGATCCAATATTTTGGTGCCAATATTTAATGCTTCATATGATGGATCTAATACCACTCCATCATCTACTAAAGTGTCAGGGATATCATCTTTGATCCCAAGTTCTACCATGAGTGAGACAGGTAACCTCTCATAATTTTTCTTCTTGAGGTCATACTCATCTTAAAGGTCACTCCAAAAATCTTCTAACAAGTTGAAATGCTTATAAAAAACAAAAGGTAGCAAGGCATTCATCTTCTTTCTCAGGTCAAAGTACCTTTGAGCTGTGTACAAGCCTAGTTTCAAATGTATCAACTCACTGCACACTACCTTAGCTCCAACTAGATGTTGAAAACTATATTCACCCAATTGCATGGGGAACTTATGACATCCTATTTTATGCTTCAATCCAAACTGAGCATTAACCCCTAGAGCTTGATATACAAATTCCATTAGAACCATCCTATTGCTACAACATCTTGGGAGCAACTGTGGATGACCTTGAAATCCAGCCAGCCTGAAGTATGTGAACTTGGGGTATTGAATGTACCAATATCCCCATTCCATGATAAATGCCATAGATTCTTGGATCAATCTATACCCAACATCTCCGTTAACCTGGTTAATGATCACATATAGAAATGCATCATTAACCCTTCTAAGTTGTGTTTTAGATACTTGTAAAGATAACTGATCATAATGGTCCCGCACCTTCCTTTGTCCATCTGCCTCTCCCAATATCGCCACTCTCCTTAAACCTGGAAATATACCTCCTCTAGCTGCTGCATACACAACATAAGAAGTCATAAAGAAGCATTTGGGTTCCCTTATCCTTGTTAACTGGTCATGAATAGAATCGGAGACAACCATTGACTAATAAAACTATTGTTTTCCATTCAATATGGTTTGAATGAAGGGAAACATCCACTCCTTGAAGTGAAATGCATCCCTCTTCCCAAATAATCTAGACAACATCATAATCAAATCTGATACTTCTTTATAGAATTTTGTCCTCTTTGGTTGATAATGAAGTTTGGTTAGAGTCTTCTTCTCTGTTCTTAACCATTTCATATTCAAGTGAGATTTTTTGGATGCCTTGTATTTGTTATATTTCTCGAAAAAAATTTCCTCCTTCAACTGTACCAAGTTCTTTGGATCCGAGATACTAAACATAGTTTGAAACATTTGAGGAGTTAAATCAATAATAAAATTGTCCTGCACATCCATACACTGCCTAGTGGCTGGATTGTAAGTACCAACTGCAATCATAATCAACTCTGGACATTGGACAAATAAAGGGAATAAGGTGATATGAGCCAAACTAGACTCAACTATTCTTTGAGTTCTCCCTGTTATATCTTCAATGAACGTTTCTGAATGCAAGTCCTCACAATTTTATGAGCCCAAATTGGTGTCGGTTATATCAAGCCAATCAGATTCCACTTTACTTGCAGTGACAACAGAACCCTTATGAGTATACCTCAAAGTATAAGGTAGATGCTAAGACTTTATCTTTTTGGGCTTAGCTGTTGCCTTTGATGTTTTTGTAGGTGGATTCCTTTGAGAGGTTTCCCTTGATACTCATAACATCTTTTAACTTTCCTGCAATATGACCTATAATTAGATCCTTGAACAAAAATCAAAGAATATGCCTTAAAACCTTACCCTTCATATATACATTGGAGGCAGAACCAAGCAAACAAACATTATAAATAGTCTCCTTTAAAACATTGTTGGGCTCGTAGTCAAAACCATTATTGAGATTACAATAATAACAAGCAGGACCGGAATTGGAACTGGAATGGCAACCAGAACCAGGACCGCAATGGAAACAGATTTGGCTTCTTTCAAATTTTCTATTTTCATATTCAGTTTCAGTTCCTCTTCCGCTTCCGCCTAAATTATCGTTATTTTGGAAGAAGGCTTCTCACCATAAGTGGAGTCGGAGATGGGATGAAAATGGAATCGATACCTATTGGAAAAAATGGTTCAAAGTCTAAATCGATTCCAATCCCACTTCCACCTAAAACAATTATGACATCATAAGTGTTTTTTAACAGTTTGGTAAATGACTTCATAATTTTAAAGGCTGGGGTATATCTGCACGAAAGGGGCTTAAACATAACCTAATAAGACCCTCCCCAAATGACCGAGAGGTGACTGTACTTTCTAGGGCATCATTTTTTAAATTAACACACGAAACACAAAAAGCGTAAGCCCTAATAAAAAAAACTTCGATAAAAAAACTAGGGCACAAATTTAACCCTATTTATTTAACCAGATTGAATGTGCAACAAGATTTCCTAAGTAAAAACAAGATTTACAAAACCCTACTCACTGTGGAACCCTAATTTAATCTACGTATTAAAAACTAAAGCATGATTCGGTCATGACTAAAATGTGAAAACGACCGTGCCCTAAAACAAAGAAACCAGATACAACAGTAAAAATGAAGACATGAAATCCAAACAAACAAACAAAGAAAAATAAAACATGCAAACTTACTGAGAATCACGAACCTGCCCAAAGCAAAGAAATACAAAATGAATAGAACAGAAAAACGTGAAAGTAAAAAGAAGAACGAGAATAGAAAACCCTACCTCGAATGCTCATAAATAGGAAAACTTCTTGAAGCAATCTGCATGCAACGGTCTCCCTATCAATTAATTCACTCGCACAACAACTTCACTGCAACTCTGGTTCGCTCTTCAATCTCTTAACAGTAATGGTAAAAACTATGCGTTAATGCCTAATTAAGGTAAAACTCAAAGTTTCACGCATGTATTGCACCTGTCATTAATGCAATAAATGTAGTATATTGGAGTCGAAATTGCAAAAGGAACTGGCCCATTACTGGCTTGTGACTTCAGTAAAAAGTCAACGACCAAGAAATGGCGGGAGTGGAATCAGAATAAAAACTGATTCAGAAACTTGCTTAAATTTCCAATTTGGCTTCCGTTCCGAGTTCGGTTCCGCCAACAAAGAATAAAACAAAACCAAACATAAAACTAAAACAAAAAGACCGAAATAAGAAAAATTAACATACAAAACCTAGTCCAAAACGAAAGACTAAAAAGCAGAGGCAGAGGTGGAATGAAATTTGATTTTGAAATTTTGAATAAATACCGACTTAACTTCTGCTCCGGCTCCGACAAAGACAAAGACAAAACAAACAGATCAAAAGAAAGACTGTCGGGATGGGGATCATAATACATTTTGAAAGAAGTTTCAAAAATTGGCACGGTTCCAATTTCGGTTCCGTCAGAATAAACCAAAGAACAACAAAGTGTTGGAAAAGAAAGACTCCAAACTTTGTTTGAAAATCAACCAAGGAAAAAAACATAAAAGGGGGACCCCTTTTGACCAAAGAAAAATATGGGGTGGTTATGCAAGGCATAACAAATGGTAACTCAACTGGAAAATTGGTTTACCCATTTTCAAGATACACAAAGAAAATTTTAGTCACCCTAAAACTACTTGGTTTATGAAGCATGCTAACTTGAATAAGATCAGCTATATCTAGAATAAGGTTGAGCTAGAATCTCAAATGTATGTGCTCATGAGTTATTTCTAAATCTGAGTGTGTGCATATATTGTGCATCATTCTTTATATATACTTTCTCTATTCTTGAACAATTATACCTAAGATTCAAGCTACATAGGTTGAGTCCTCCATCTATCGTGCAATAAAATCCTAGGCATTGCTTCGTTGCCAGAAAGGCGTCCATAACCCCAATGGAGATACCTCTAGTTCTCTCAAAGCATTTCTCCACTTCTAACCAGGCGTCCATAGCCCCAATAGAGATACTTGATCACCCATTTGATATTGAGTTTGCCTTTTTCTTTTTTTACTTTACCTGTGGAAATATTTTATGCACCTTTGTCAATACTCAGACACAATGTATCTGAAATGTGGGTTGAGAACTACAATGGATTTCATGATAGTCTTGGAATCAGATTTTTCACTTGAATCAAAAGTAGAACCATCCTAATCAGATAGGCATTTACTTAGGCAGATGTTTTTCTAATTTGGTGACACACTTTTGATCATAATTCATGAGATATTCACAATGTATCTTCTATTCTTAATAACTTTTCAAACCCAAACTAGAATAATCATAAAACATAAGTTTCAGAATGAAATCCTTTTCAATGGTGATGATGAAAATACCTAAACCAATTTCTCTCATAGTACCAGAAACATACTTTGAATAACAACCCCTTGTCTTGAGATGAACAAAATGAGAATCCCCAACGAAACAAGACAAAACAAACAAAAACAAACAAAAACAAACAAAGAAAACACAAAAACTAAAAACTAAAACTAAAATAGAAACTTAATTACATATGATACAGTATAATACATTTTCTTAAAAACATCAAACCTTCTATGCACCAAAATAGTGTTTGAGAAATTAACCATTGATTGGTAATGGAACAAGCTCTCCTGTTAAGGTACTTAAATGAAAAGCATTCTCGCCTAGTATCTCAGCCACTTGATAAGGACCTAACCAAAGTCTATCAAACTTTTGGTGATCTCCTTTCCTTTCCCTGGCCTTATCCCATAATAACACAAGATCTGATATCCTAAAAGCTTTTATCTTGGCTCTTTTGTCAAACCAGCGTTTGACGACAGCCTGATGCTTAGAGAATTGCTGCAAAGAAGCATCCCTTTGCTCCTCCATGTTAAGAAAATTAAGTAGTCTAACCTCAATCCTATCATCCTTAGTATAAAATTCCTGCATGAACTTAAGAATAGGTATCTGTAAATGGATCAGGAAAATAGGGTCCTGACCATAGACTAACTTAAGAGGTGAATTTCCTAGAGCTGCTTTGATTTTGGTTCGATCTGCCCATAAGGCAAATCTCAATTGGGTGTGCCAGTCTCTAGGATTGTTTTCTAGTAATTTCCTTATCACTTCCAACAATTTTTTATTAGTGGACTCAGCGACACCATTTCCCTGAGGGTAGTAATTAGATGAATACTTCAAAATATTTCTATGCTCATATGCCAATTAAATGAATTCAGTAGAAAAAAAAGTAGGGCCATTATCACATACCAGAGAAAATGGAACTCCAAACTTGGTTGTGATGTTCTCAGTCAAAAACTTGATGACCACCTCAGTAGTGCTATTCTTGCAAGGTTGAGCCTCAGTCCATCGTGTACAATAGTCAGTCATAGTCAAGATGAATTTATGTCATGCAAAAGAATTTGGATTAATAACACCTAAAAAATCTAAAGCCCATTGTGCAAACGACCTTACCTCATACACTGGTTGCAAAGGCATGACATGATTTGTTTCCCTAGGTACTGAAATTTGGCATACATGACAGGTTCTAATATGTTGATGTGCATCCTAAAATACATATGACCAATAATAGCCTTATCTAAGAATCTAATGGGCCAAAGCATCCACAGATCCATGTCCTGTCCCATGTCTTCCATGGAACTCAGAAATGGCTTGCTTGGCCTCTTGTTGATCCAAACAATGTAGGTAAATTCCTTGAAAATTATTTCTATAGATGGATCCCCCTTTTAGCATATAATGAGCACTTTTGATCCTAATCTTGTTGTAAACCCAATCAATCATCAATCAATCATCCTTGTGTTGATCTAGGGATATATCGTTCCCCGCGATGACAACACTATCATCATCAATCAATCATCCTTGTGTTGATCTAGGGATATATCATTCCCCATAATGACAACACTATCATCATCATCATTAGTCAATCACTTAATCATCAATTTACAACTTGACAGGGGCAATGCCTTGTTTGTTTTTGTATCATTTGTGCATGCTTGCTTGCTTGCTTGTGTGTGTTATCATTTTAATTTGCAGTTGCATCAAATCTGAATCACTCCCAACTAATATTCATATCTTGTATCTAGACAAGGTTGTATTATGTTGGGGCATGAGACACAACATCACCTTGGTCCTTTATATCTTGGTGCATAACGTCTAGTGCTATATCAAACATATGATTGCTCACTTTATTGCAGCATAGTGTGTCATTTTTTTTTTCATCTACTTCTTATCTTGTATCATTCATTGTATCCCTCCTTTATTATCTCATTAATTTCAAGAGCATATATGTGTTTTTCCAACCCACCTATCCTCTCGAGGGGGCATCATCACCATTATCAAATCTAGCGTGGAGATCGATTTGCTTTGCTTTCTTGTTTTAATTTTCATGCTTGTTTGTACTCTATTGTGCTAGTTAGGGTTTTGATATCTTGTTATTCTAGTTTTATATCTGATTTTCCCTAACTACATTTGGTGAACCCGACATGAATCATTTGATCTAGCTTGCTTTTTGCAGGTTTTATTGTTTCTTTTTGTTGCAGATTTACCAGTTTTTGGATGAAACCCGAGGTTTTACAAATTCTATCATATCTTTCAAATGGCTACGTATTTCTCTCCAAGATTTTCAAAAAAGCTTAAAAATCATCTCAATGGGCTACAATAAAAATATTGAGAGTTTATCAACAGTTTTGTAGGTGTTATCACTATTTTATGTTTTTTCATAAAATTTACTTTTTGAACGCAAATCAATGAAATTTTCCAAACTGTTTACATTTCCAAAAATATCTTGCAATTTTAATAGGGGTCTATGTTTACAGATTTAATTTATAGCTCAAATGCAATGCAAAATAATCTTATCTTTGTTTTTTGTATGTTTTTCACAAATCTGAGTTTTTGATTGCAAAACAGGGAATTTTTCTAACTTCTTTACATTTTTGGAAAGCTCTCAAAAAATTAATAGGGGTTCTTTCTTTGAGTTTTTATTTTTCAGATCAATAAAATCTTCAAATAATCGAATCTAATTTGGTTATGTTAAAAACGTGTATCTGAAATTGAAATTTCTTGATCAACTTTTTGTTTTGGCTGCATTCTAATATCATTTTTTAATTTTGCAGGTGATCATAAGGAGCTATTGTAGCAACAATATCATTCATACACATCAGATTGGAAAACAAAAATTTTCGGGTGCACTCATTTTATTATCTTTATCTCTCATTTAATCAATCAATTCTGTTTGCAAAACACTTGAATTTGGAGCTTTAAAATGAACATCTTGTTTGCAATCACACTTTGAAATTGGGCTTAAAAAGAATCATTGTCTGTCATCACACATTTTGGCTTTGGGTTTAAAAAAAACAAGTGCTTGAATTGTTTTACACACATTTCAATTTTCTAAAGGAAAATTAACAATTGCTAGTGTGAATCAAATGTGTGTGTGATAAAAAACACCTCACTTGGTTCGCTTTTGTCAAACCCTTCATAGGAGGCCTGCTAGGGGATTTCATCATGTCTAGGGACGACCTCAATCAAAGTGTGAATCGAAAGACATGCTTCTTTGAGAGTTAAAATCTTGTCACTCTTGGCTAAGCCCCAAAGAACTTTATACCTTTGGGAAGTGAAGGTGAAGGGTGGGTTACCCCTTTCTCCCGGCTGTGTGACATGATTTTTCTTTCAAATTATCCTTAGTCAACCTCGTGCATCCTAGCTTAAAACCTAATTGGCCATACCCACTTGACTATTTCTAGGACTTGTTGATGTGTCTTCTTCAAGTGTGTGCTTAATCATCACATTCATAATTTCAAATTCAAACTTGTTTATGTGTCTTGCGTGTGTGATTCATGTGTGTACATGTGTAATCATTTGTTTGGAAATCACCATATCAAGCTATGAACACGAACACATAAACATATCATTCTAATCATCTTAATCATCCTTTTTATAATCACATTCAAATCAATTTCACCCTAATCCTAGTCAAGCACTTGCTAAAATGGTCTTAATCCTTAATGATCTTAGTCACAAGCCCAAGGTCATACTTCGAGAAGCCCCTTCACCTAATCATGAAGATAATCCAAAACCATATATCCTCCAAGGTGGGTCAAACTTTACTCCTAGTGATGATGAGAACTTTGTAGATCTTAGTGATGATGAGGACGTTGTAGATCCTAGTGATGATGAAAACTTTGTTGAAATCTTAGGTCACCTTAATGATGCTATTGACAAGGGAAATACCACCATAAATTTGGAATCATACACCATTCCATCTACTAGTCCTCCATCACCATCTAATAAAATTCCTATCTCAAAGCACACTAGTCCTACACCAACACTACCATCCAACTTCTCAAGCTCTAATCCATCAACCAAAGAACCTTTTAACGATTTTCTCCAAAGACTACTAGCATGGAAAAGACCATCCCCATGTCAAGCACCCATTAATGAGCTTACCAACGAACCTTTGAATGTCATGCCTATTCTTCTAACTCCATCATGTGGTCCACAACCTATTGATCATAAAAATCATACCAAGCCTATTCTAGAGCCTTCCACTTCCATTTCCACTCAAATCCAAGAGCTATGTCAAGAGCATTATCCTAAGCATGAGGAAACATTAACCTCTCATTCTAATAAATATCTAGGCCCTTCTAATGATCCCACTCATAACATACTTGGTCATATTCATGATGAAGCTTCCCTCTATGATATAGATCCTACCTATGATCAAGAAGGCCATGATGACCCTCTTAGCCAACTCTATGCATTCCATGGTCAAGAGCCTATCACTTCACCTATCCATGAGCAAAAAACCTCCATTTCTCTTATAGACCCCCTACCTAGTCCTATCCATGATCCCGCATTATCCACTTGTCATGATGAGACACATGCCTCCCAAGTAAATATAGAAGATCAAACCAATAGTTTGGATCTAAATGAACATAATCAAGATCCTAATGATCCTTCCACATCCACTATAAACCCCATTTCAAATCCACCAACATGTCCTATTGGTCTATCCATCTTTATTCATGAATGTTCCTCCTTAGAACAACAAAAACCTTTATCCACTTCACCTTCTTCATCTAATAATGAACTCAAGTCTAATGTCCAAAACACACCTAGTCCCATTTTTCATCGCATGCTTCAAAACATGAACTACCAAGGTAAAGGTTTAGGCCTTCATGAACAAGGTATTTTGGAGCCAATCCATGTTAAGGTCCCTCCACGCTCTTATGGCCTTGGTTATACACCCCAATGACACCAATCTAAAGATTTTGGTACTTCCTCCACCCATTCTATGTCCTCTTTCCACCATAAATCCTATCATATGCCTAAAACATATGTTGCCATCCCTCATCCATCATCCTACAAATGTCAAAAGCATGTGACTGTACACCTTCCACCATCAACTTTGCCACCATTGCTTCCAACTCCTAATATCCATCCATCTAATCTACGTCCACTACTACCAACACCTAATATCCCCATTATCCAATCCCCTTATCCACCTATCCATAAATCCTCTAAAAAATCCTAATCATGACCAATCAATGCACACATTGTCTAAACATGAAGCTTTCACTCATTCCACCATACCCATGGGATTCAAAAGCAAACATTTTGATGCCTCTATCTATAAATCAAAAAATATGAAGGGTCCCCATGCCCTAGAATACAAAAGCAAAGAACCAAAGAAAAATCCATCCAAAAAGCAATATAAGATCATACTTTCAAAAGAAAAGTCTAAAAAAAAAAAAGGTTTGGGTACCTAAGAAAAAGGAAAACAAGTCAAATGACGCATCTACATCTCAAAAATTCCAACCATCCACTTCCACCTCACATTCCCACTCTATTCAAGAATCTCATATTCCATCCCACAAGAAAAATAAAAGTCATAAAAATACTAAATCTATGTGGGTACCTAAAGCACTTCATCACCCATCTCCTAAGCAACCATCTCTATTGCTTCCTACACCCCCTCCACAACAAAAGCTTCAACGTTTATCACAATGTGTGCAACCATTGGTCATGGTTCCCTTCCATTTCATAACGATTCCACATACCTCCATCTCCTCACCCTTCACTCATTATCCTACATATCTCCCCCATCACATTCCTATGGTCCATGCTTTTGGCTAAGTCTCCCATCCCTCTTCCCTAGATAATCCACATCATAATCCACCAATCCCTCCATAATCCACATCATAATCCATCATCTACCTACTCCATCTCCCTTTCATGTCATCCCTTACCAACATCTATGAGCATAATGACATTTGACATGGCCCATGAGATGACATCCATCTCTATTGGGACTATCACCTTTCATGGAACTAGACACTTGAGTCCCTCTTATCCATATTCCCCTTCTTTTATCTAAAAAATTGAAAAAAAAATAGTCAAAAAAGAAAAGAAAAAAGAGAAAAAAAAAGAGTAAAGAGAAATCCCTTCATCCAACGGTGAAAACCTTGTAAACAGGCACCCTGGATAAGTACCATGATGAAAACTGGAAAATAGGCATCATGTGTAGGTTGATCTTCTATGTCACTTACACTTGGGGGCACTTTGTCTCATCTACACTATCTATCCTATCATGCCATTTCTTATCATATCATTTCCATCCTACCTACCATCTTTATCCATCATACCCATATACTTATCATATTGATTCCATTCATCCTCTCTTCCTCTTTTTGATCTTGATAAAAATATGGGGCAAAATGTTGAAACATGCTTTGGATATCTTTTGATATACCTCATCCTTCCAAACAAGCCTATTATTATCCTAGTGTCATAAGCTTTGTCATGAATAATCCTAAGTATTGTACCTAGAATGGGGCATGTTATTCCTATGTGACATAGTCTTTGGAGATCACATCCCTGCCCTCTTATGATGCATACATCCATTTCATTCACTATGACCTATCCTTTTTTATCCATCCATATATCATGAGCCTTTTGTCCCTTATCCTATCACCCACCCTTTCATCCATCAATCCCATCTATCTCCTTGCACCTAGACTTGGTTTTCCCTTGTCATTGGTATCTAGAAAAAAGGCTACCCAAATTGTCATCCATTGACATCTCAAAACATTTCAAAAATCCAAAAAAATCACATAGGCCAAAAATCCAAAAAAAATCAAATATTCCAAAAATCCAAAAAAATCAAAACATTTCAAAAATCCAAAAAAATCAAAACATTTCAAAAATCCAAAAAATCAAAACATTTCAAAATCCAAGCAATAAAATCAAACCAAATCACTTCAACGCATCAATTCAACTTCTTCAAATCAATTTTTTCATCAAATTATCTAATCACATCACTTCTTCTAATCAAATCCATTCTTCTAATCAATCACATCACTTCTTCTAATCAAAATTCTTCTAATCAATCTAATTCATTATCATCAAATCAAATCATTTCTCCATCAATCCAATCAATCAAAATCATTCCAAGTAAATCATTCCTCAATTTAATTCATCAATCATCATCCAAATTTTTCAAATCAAGCATCTTCAATCCTTCCAAGCAATAATCCAAATGCAAGTCAATCCTTAATCCATACCAACCAAGCTAATCAATCAAGTCAAATTATCCAATCACATTTCGGTCTTGATCCTAATCTTGTTGTAAACCCAATCAATCATCAATCAATCATCCTTGTGTTGATCTAGGGATATATCGTTCCCCGCGATGACAACACTATCATCATCAATCAATCATCCTTGTGTTGATCTAGGGATATATCATTCCCCACAATGACAACACTATCATCATCATCATTAGTCAATCACTTAATCATCGGTTTACAACTTGACAGGGGCAATACCTTGTTTGTTTTTGTATCATTTGTGCATGCTTGCTTGCTTGCTTGTGTGTGTTATCATTTTAATTTGCAGTTGCATCAAATCTGAATCACTCCCAACTAATATTCATATCTTGTATCTAGACAAGGTTGTATTATGTTGGGGCATGAGACACAACATCACCTTGGTCCTTTATATCTTGGTGCATAACGTCTAGTGCTATATCAAACATATGATTGCTCACTTTATTGCAGCATAGCGTGTCATTATTTATTTTTTCATCTACTTCTTATCTTGTATCATTCATTGTATCCCTCCTTTATTATCTCATTAATTTTGAGAGCATATATGTGTTTTTCCAACCCACCTATCCTCTCGAGGGGGCATCATCATCATTATCATATCTAGCATGGAGATCGGTTTGCTTTGCTTTCTTGTTTTAATTTTCATGCTTGTTTGTACTCTATTGTGCTAGTTAGGGTTTTGATATCTTGTTATTCTAGTTTTATATCTGATTTTTCCTAACTACATTTGGTGAATCTGACGTAAATCATTTGATCTAGCTTGCTTTTTGCAGGTTTTATTGTTTCTTTTTGTTGCAGATTTACCAGTTTTTGGATGAAACCCGAGGTTTTACAAATTCTATCATATCTTTCAAATGGCTATGTATTTCTCTCCAATATTTTCATAGAAGCTTAAAAATCATCTTAATAGGCTACAGTAAAAATATTGAGAGTTTATCACTAGTTTTGTAGGCGTTATCACTATTTTATGTTTTTTCATAAAATTTACTTTTTGAACGCAAATCAGCGAAAATTTCCAAACTGTTTACATTTCCGAAAAGATCTTGCAATTTTAATAGGGATCTCTATTTTACAGATTTGATTTATACTCAAATGCAATGCGAAATAATCTAATCTTTGTTTTCTATATGTTTTTCACAAATCCGAGTTTCTGATTGCAAAACAGGGAATTTTTCTAACTTCTTTACATTTTTGGAAAGCTCTCAAAAAATTAATAGGGGTTCTTTCTTTGAGTTTTTATTTTTCAGATCAATAAAATCTTCAAATAATCGAATCTAATTTGGTTATGTTAAAAACGTGTATCTGAAATTGAAATTTCTTGATCAACTTTTTGTTTTGGCTGCCTTCTAATATCATTTTTTAAGATACACGTTTTGTTGCACGTAAGGATAAACTCTCAATATTTTTACTATAGCCCATTGAGATGATTTTTAAGCTTTTGTGAAAATCTTGTAATTTAATACGCAACCATTTGAAAGATATGATAGAATTTGTAAAACTTCGGGTTTCATCCAAAAATTGGTAAATCTACAACAAAAAGAAACTATAAAACCTGCAAAAAGCAAGCTAGATCAAATGATTCATGTCAGGTTCACCACATGTAATTAGGGAAAATCATATATAAAACTAGAATAACAAGATATCAAAACCCTAACTAGCACAATAGAGCACACACTAGCATGAAAATCAAAACAAGAAAGCAAATCAAACTGATCTCCAAGCTAGAGTTGATTTATCTCCATTGCTCTTCTCCACCTGCATGAGAATGCAAGATTTTGAAGGTTTGATTGTTGATATGTTGATTGCTCATTTTCGCAGCATAATGATAAAATGAAGATAATAGAAGAAAATAGATAGATAGATGAGAAGATTGAGAAGAATTTTGGTAGAGTAAGGATGCTGGAAGAAGATTCCCCAAATGGCCTATGAAAGACTTGATTTATAGGAGAAGGCTGATTTGATTCGATGGACAATGTTAAAAGTCAAATTTGTGATATGTATGGCTAGGATTAAAAGTTTATTTTAGTGCCTATGACACACATTAAGTGGCTTATGACATGACACTCAAATTAGGATGTGAGGAAATAATGGAGATTCTTTTATTTATTTGGAGAGAAAAGATTCCTATGATGCACAATGAATGGGGGTAAAATTAGGATGTGAGTGGGAATCTCATAATTTAAATAATAAAATTATTTAAATTATTTATGCATGTGAGGAGTTGTAGTCATGTGACATGTGTTGCAATGTGGTAAAAATGAGGGATTAATTCAAATATTTAATTTGAATTATTTTGAGACATGTGAAGGGGAATTAATTAAATAAATGAGATTTATTTAATTAATTGGGAAGGTGATTAAGTGGAATAAATGAGATAAGTGGAATGATGTAATGACCTAGGGTAAAATATTACAAGATATTTTACAAGATCATGTATCGACTAGATAATGTTATGACATGGACAATTTTGGGTGTCTACACCTTGAAAATTATTTCTATAGATGGATCCCCTTTTTAGCATATAATGAGCACTTTTCATCCTTAATTCCCTCCTCTAAGTAGCATTCATTCCTTCTGGACATCTGTCATTAATGAGGAAGAAAATCAAATCTGTATACCAAGGATCCTTTGTAAATGATTGGATAGTGTACTGCTGACAAGTGATATTTTTGTCCACCTTAGCCATTGCTTTTGATAAACCTTGTCCTCGAACAAGCTTCATTGGATGAATCTCTAAGTCAAATTCTTGTAGGATTTCCATCCACTTCCCTTTTCGTTCTCCCAATACACTTTGCATCAGAAGAGACTTCATAGCCAAATCCAAAACTATGGCCATCACTTGACTTTGAAGTATGTAATGTCTAAACTTCTTTACTGCTCGTACTAATGCAAAGGCTTGTTTTTCCAATGGTGAATATCTTACTTCTGCATTCTTAAATGAAGAGATCATAAAGGAAATAGGTTTTTCTTCTCCCTCTCCTCTTCGTTGTGTTAACACTCCTGCACATGAATGGTCAAATGCAAAAGAATAGATATAAAAAGGTTTCAAATAATCTGGGCTTGTCAAAGTAGGTGCCTCAGATATAGATTGTTTGATCTGCATGAAAGAAGATTTAGCCTCTTCACTCCACTCAATCTTTGCGTCCTTCTTCATCATTTCATTTAGAGGTTTGACAATCTCTGCAAACCTTGTTATAAACTTTCTAACAAAATTGATCCTATCGAAGAAGGATCTCATTTCTTTCTTGTTGCCTGGCTTTGTCAATTTCAAGATGGCCTCTACTCAATTAGGGTTAATGTATATCCCTTCTTTTGATATGATGTGACCCAGGATTTTCCCTTCAGATACCCCAAACACACACTTCTTTGGATTAAGAGAGACACCATAACTTATACATTTTTTTAGAACCTTTTCTAGATCAACAACATGGTCTTCTCTATTCTTAGAGAAGATGATTTAATCATCTACATAAATGATTATACACTTTTCTATCAGATCTTTGAAAGTTACATCCATTGCCCTTTCAAAGGTAGCTCCAACATTGATAAGACCGAAAGGTATCCTCCTGTAAGAAAATGTGCCCCATTTGGTGGTGAAAGCAATCTTCATCCTATCCTCATGACTAATAAGGACTTGATTGTATCCCGAAGAACCATCCAATAATGACATCATTTGGGAACCATTAAACCTTTGTAATACTTCATCTAGAGAGGGCAACGGATAATTATCTTTTTCAGAGGCCTTGTTTAGATTCCTGAAATCAACACATAATCTTATCTCACCATTCTTTTTGCGTATAGGAACTAGATTTGTGACCCAGGTAGAATGTCTAATAGGAAAGATAATCCTTGCAGACAGGAGCTTTTGCACTTCTTTCTGAATCAAGGGCTCAATTAAAGCATTGACCGGGCGTTGCTTCTGGCGAAAGGGTTTGGCTTGTGGCTTAAGAGGTATGGTATGTGTGGTCACCGAAGTGTTAAAGGTTTTCAGGTCATCATAACTCCAAGCAATAGCTTCAATGTTCTGCTCCAATACTTTGATTATCTTGTCCTTGATTTCGTGAAGACAAGTATTTCCTATAAGAACATTCCTTTCTAGGCCTGAGTGATTCAAATTAACAGATTCCTACTTCCCTCCATCACTCTCTATAGGCACCCTTTGATGAGCCCGTGGGTTTGAGTCAAATATTCTTTCGAAAGCAACCATCCCTTTCGGGATGCTATTACTTTTCAAATCCAATATCCCTTCTGGACTCTCTTTCTTAGGATCCCAATCTTCTTGATCTCTTTCAGATTCATCTATTATCTTCCCTTGAAAAACATCAAAACTTTCCAAAAAGGCCAATATATGTTGATCATCCTCAAATACCTAAAATTTTTGGACATTAACAGGAACAACTGAGACTGAAATCAACTCAACTAAAAAATATCTTTAGATTAGAGTCTTGCATGGGTTCCAAAGTACTAGCAGAAACAACAAACGCGTCTACAATTTGATTAGCTTCCCTAGGGATCAGACTAATCCCAAAAGCATCAAAGTCTTCAATTAAATTCCAAACTCTGTTTCTGTATGCAGCCAGTATTTTGTTATGACATGTATATTGGCTACGTAACTATTTTGCAATCACCTCAAAATCTCCCATAACTGCGAGAGCAGTAACCTTCTTCTTATGAGAAAACATAAGACCTCGAGCAAGTGCTTCATACTCAACCACATTGTTTGTGCAATCGAACTGCAATCTATAAGAAGCAAAATAAGTCTTTCCTTTTGGGTTGGTTAGTTCAATCCCTGCTCCACTTCCTGCTTTAGATTTGGAACCATCAAATTTAAGAGTCTACAATCGGTCTTTGGCTGGAAGTAATTTCTTCTTAGGGGCAATAGGGGATGACTTACTGGAGATATGTGGCAGCTCAGACTTTTGCTGGTCATCATAAATTGACTTGGGACAAAGCTCACTTGAGGATTTTTTTATGTTTTCAACCTACTCTGAAATCACTTCCTGAACAATTTCTTGAGTTAAATTGCAATCCAACTCATCTTTCATCAATGCCTTGGGCATTGGCAAAGTATCTAGGGCAGGTGTATTGAATGGGAATTGAGACACCTCAACCTCTTCTTGAATTTTAGAACATAAAACCCGAGTCTTCTCTACTAGTGAGGAACCTTCCTCTTGAGAAAGATTAGCTCGAGTAAGAATGCTAGCATGCTTAACTTTGAAAGAAAACTCATTGATGGGGGTTTGGAGTTCCTCTTGACATATTTTTTGGGGCTGATCTACATGACTTAGAATATCTAGGCATGATTGACATGTTAATTCAGAATGATTATGATAATGAATCCTACACCAATTAGGAAGTAAAAAACTACTTAAATCAATTTCCTTTCCTAAAACGAGCTTATCTTGTTGCAATTTCCTTATTAGAACTTGTTGGTTGATGCAAATCATTGGGTCACTGTGTTCTAGGGGCAATGTATCCCCAGGATTAAGCTTAGAGAAAGTAAGGACTTCCTCTTGTTTGTAAACTCCTATCTCAGTCTCAAAATATGCTACTTCATTTGAAACATCATATTCTGTGATCATATGCTTGAGTCTTGGTTCAATTTCAATCCTTATCTGTGTTGCAACCCCTTCTAGGGTAGCCACATGTGAGAGAAATCTAAGGACAAATATCCCCCTATAATTTTCACTAGCTCTTGACTTAGGAGCATACCATATGTTTATGGGATATCAACCACTTGGATATCTATGTAGATCTAGATCCTTGGATCTGATCCAACCTATACATGCATGTTCTTTAGTTCTCCTACAACATTAACCTCAATTTTACCCAACTGAATCACCTTCTTATCGGTTGGGATAGGACTTAATCCTAACTTCTTACATATTGAAAAAGGCATAACATTTCTCGATGCTCCAAAGTCCAATAAACAGTTGTGCAAATTTTTTCCAAAAATTCTTAAACTTAAAAGAAAAGGTGGGGTACTGGTCTTACCTTTATAAATGGCTGCATTTGTCTCCTTTTCTCGAGTCACTTTATCTTTTCCCTTTAAGTGATCTACCTCTTCCAACACCTTCAATACCACTTCACATTGAGCTGGGAACCACTTCATGATGTCAAAGAATGATAATGATGTCTTCTGCCTTTGTAATTCTGCAATAAAATCAAACTCTGAATCATTCCTGATTTGATATTTAGGAAAAGGATGTGGATTACCTCTATTATGAGAATCAGAAGGTCCCTTTGGTGGTGGTTGATTATTATCTGTATTTTGGTTAGGTGGGACCATATTGTTCGGAGGGGCAGATGTAGTAAATGGGCCCTTATTCTGATTTCTCAGAAAATGACCACCTTTAGACTAAAAGGCTTGGGCATCATACACATCCTCCTCTGGCCCATTATCTCCCTGCATGGGAAATTGGTATTTCTCCTCAATTGTCTCATAAGTCATAGCAGTACTTACTGGCCCATTATCCTGATTGGATTTTCCTGCTGGAGGATGGGAATCAACTTGTGCAATTTTTAAAATTTTCTCCATTTCAGGGCAATTAACCTCAGAATGTTCTGCAGTATCATGTAGCCTGCACCAATTAGTCATGAAATTGAGGTCAGCTACATTAGCAGTATGTGGTCTCTCCTCACCTGACTGATAGTTATGGGGGATTGCCCCATTGTTAGGTCCAGTATTCCATTTCCTATTATTGTTATTGAACCTTTGGTTATATCCTCTATTTTGATTTTGGTAATTTTGGTTAGAGGAATTTTGATTCTGAAAGTTTTGGTTGGTGTTCTGATTCCCATTCTGATTGAAATAATTTCCCTGGTTGTTGTAACCTCCCTACTTCTGATAATTCTAGTTTTGGTTATAGGGAGGATTTTGCCTAAGTTGTGCCATGTCATTAGACATTTGAGATAGAGTCTTCTTGAGAGTTTCTAGCTCACTATATAGTTGAACAGTTTATTCATTTTGCACATTCTGTACTATGGCTGGGGAATGAACATGGGTTGATTCTCCCGCTTGTTGTTGTTGATTTTGAGGTTGTTGGGAAGAATCTTGCATTCCATTGCCGAAAAAGGGAATGGTAGGTGGAGCTTGTAACTCAGACACAGGTCTATATTGGGAATAAGACATCCCTGGGACACTGTTGTACAATGGCGGGTTAGGCACCTGATAATTCATGGGAGGAAGAGTTGCTCCTAAACCTCCTGACTGTAGACTTATCTGCTATTGCAATTTGATAGCCATATGATAAAATTTAGACAAAGAGTTAATCTCATCAGGCTGATAAGTTCTCTACAAGAATAGGCCAATCAAGGGATCAACAATTCTTAAATATGCCTGTATGGAAATATTCTCAGCTACCAAGTAAGAGTCTTGCAACCTACGAAACATCCTTTGGAATCTAGTATTGAATAGAGGTAGTGGCTCATGATGTTCCTTTCTTATGGTGGAAAATTGGTGATACAAGATGGGAGGGTCTACATAAACCCAAAATTGGTTAATGAATGCATTTTCTAAATCTGTCTAACCCAGAATGGATCCCCGGGGCAGATTTAGGTACTAGTTATATGCCATATAGCCCAAAAAATAAGGAAAAAATATACATACCACGTCCTGATGAGCAACTTGAGCACGTGTACAAGCATCTTTAAATGCTTGTATATGCTCCTCATCACTTCTTGATTCACCATGTATGTACTTGGGACAGAAAATTTCTGGGTTCTTTGGTAAATCATGGATTCCTCCTAGAATAGTCCCTAATGGACCAGGGTTATTCACAAAATAAGCCATGGGTAGGATTGGTTGAGCAGGTGGTGGTGATGTAGGCCGAATTGGTGGTGACACGGACCTAATTGGTGGTGGTGCGGGTGGATTTGGAGAAAATCTAGGTGTCAATACCCTACGAGCATGGGGTCTAGGTTTGACCGGGGTTTGAAGTTCTTCAAATGGTTCAAAATTAGTAGAGGATTTGAGAATCCTCTTGTATTTCTCTAGTGAGAAAGACACAATGCGAGCTAGCTTGTTCCTTCAGGCCCTCCTTCTAGCGCTAGATCTATTGATGGGGAAAATGACAGAAACAACATTAAAATAGAATATTATCTACTCTATTTCTCCTAAAAAATAAAGACAACATGTAGTAGTCTAACTCCCAAGGTCCTGGTAGTTGGTTCTCAACTATTTGGTGTCACTCAATCAGTTCATGCAACTGCAATATTCAAGGGGCTTGTGTTGGTAACAAGGAAAGCAAGCTATGACCTATTTATTGAACTGTCTTTAATAAAAGGGGTTTTTTTAAATAAAAGAAAAAGATAGATCAGAGGGTAAATTACTAAACATGAATAAAACTTATCTAGCATCCAGACATATATCTTCAACAATGAATATTTTCCAACAGATCAAGAAAACCATAGCATGATACAATTTACAGAATAATCCATACTATTGCATACATCTAAGGTGCTTAATTTAACATCATAGTCACACATCACAAATATTTCAAAGATTCCTAAAGAACACACTTTCATTCATCGCCAAGATCATAGATCAACAGACTTCAATAAATTCAATCCATCGATAATCTAATGAGACAATCCTTAAATCTAGTTTCTTCTAATGAATTTCATCACATAGGAAACTCTCATGCTTCAACACAATCACTGGCATACAGAGAGATTATAACTCATCAACCTTATCAAGTAAAACTTAATTCTAACACCATATTGTGTAAAACCTATAATTATATTTAACTGTAAAATGAAGTAACAATGTATCTCTGTAACAACTATGAAAAATTATATCTCCTACTATTAGGTGGCCAATTCTATTCTCTATTAGCCGACCTTTACAATATGATACCCCAAGGGTAATTATAGATATACAAAAATCTGACGTCCTCTCTATTTTAGGCCATTCCACCTTTTTAGGAATTAAGTCTTCTTGGAAAATCAAATCAATTTGATCTCTAGTTCCTACTTTGATCACCCAATTAAACTAGAGGAAAATAAAATAAGAGAGAAGGGAAAACCATGCGCCTCAAAAACTGCCAGTCCTGCATGTAAAGAAGAGAATAAAGCCATGCATGCAAAGTTTGTTCTGCAATGTACTCGTCATAACTGGAGAAGAATTGTTGTAGTATGTCCAATTCTGGCCCATCAACCCAACTATCTTCAAACTTAATCCTTTCCAACTCTGCAGCAGAAAACCCTCTCATATCTTTAAGCTTGATTAACTCCCTCTTAGCTGCCCTTATCTCTTCTTTAATGTCCATTAATCGATCTATCAATAGATCTTCACCATCATCTCCTCTTTGCATAACCTCTTTAAACCTTTCATCCCACTTCTCCTTTATTTGGCTTAAAGGTAGGCCTTCCTTTATTGGTACATCCACATTCACAATGATAGCAATGATGGCTTCCAACTCCTCAAACTATTCATTCGGATCCTTAACAAAATATTGAACTTCATTTTTATGTTTATATAGAAAATTTGATCTAAATCGGAGTATGCAAGAAGTCTTTTCCAAGAAATCTTTATTATCTTCTTCAAGTATCGACTATTCTAGAAGAGTAGTTTTAGGCAATTTATTAACTTCTTTCAATTTCTGATTGTATCCTTTGTATTCCTCCTCCTGTTTTCCTAATGTTTTAACATATTGATTCATTTCCTCTATCAGCTCCTCAGTCATTTTGTAAACCCCAAAACTGTCTTCCAGTACACTTATTTGTTGATTCAATTTATCAACCCACCTATCCAACATCTCTGCCTTGCCCCTTACCTATACTAAATCATCTACTTCTTTCTTACTCAACAAAATTGGGGTCTCAATAGTGGTAACCTGTTGTGACCTCAGAGCAAAAACACTTTTTAAGAAAACATGCAACTGATCTAACTGAGCCTTAAGCTCATATTTCCTTTGTTTATCCTTCAACATTCTTGACTTGGTTGCTGATGCTACCACATCAATTAAATTCATTTGTTGATCTCTAGTAGGTCTCCCTAGATTAACAGTGCCCAACTGATAATCTGTCAATTGCATGTCTCCTACATCCTTGTCTATCATGAGTATAGCACATTCAACAACAATCTCTTCTTTGTCGGCGAGCCTAGTGGAATGTAGGATCTTGGCCTTCTTTTTAGGCCTTTCTTTCTCAATTTCCTTCATCATATCCTCCTAATTGAGAGGTTTTGAAGGTGTCAATGATCTCTTCTGAAGATCCAACTTCAACCAAGTGGGAGCACTTGGAGTAACAATCATCATAGTTGAAGAAGAAGAGGCAGTAGTAGAGGATGGTTGCACATTTACTTGAGGTTGAGAATCAACCCCTTGTTTCTCTTGTTGGTCTTGTTCCACACTTGTCTGTGCAAGCTTTTCAACTTCCTCCCTATCCTTTTGTTCTTGTATTCTCTTATCTTCTTCCTCCTTCTTCAACCTTTCTTCTTCTAATCTTCTTTTCTCCAATTCCTGGTTTCTTTTTTCCTCTAATGCCTTAAGCTTTTTTGCATCTTCTTTTTCTTTTTGTTGCTTCTTGATAAGTTCTTCGACATATTTCTCCTTTTGCACTCCTTCTGCTTCCTCTTTCTCTTTATGAGCCTCTTCAGCAAGCTTCAACTTAGCCACAAGCACTTCTCTCTCTCTTCGATGTCTTGCCTTTTCTTCCTCAAGATCGTAATTTTTTTCTATCAACTCTAATTTGTCATTCTCTTCCTTGACCTTGAGCTCACACTCTTTTTGCCTCTGCTGCTTCTCTATTTCATTAGATTTTAGCTTAGCTTCTATGTGTTGCTGCTGAAGTAAGGCATCAACCTGTATCTTGGCATCAATCGCCTTCCATTTCTCTATTTCTATAGCGTGTGCTTGATCATCAACAACATTCTTGGCCTCTTCAAATAACGCCCACTAATCCTCTTCTGTCAACACCTATTTAGTATCCTCCTCTAGAGGCATATTTTCTTGTGCATCCTTCTCTGACAGAGTCTCATCAGAGTCTATTCCAAAATCATGAATCTCTATCTCTACTCCTTTTCCCTTCATGGATTCAACAATATCATGAAGAGTCCCTTTCTGCACTTCTTCACTTTGTTGCTTTGTAAGTAGGACTTGAGTAGAGGATTCACCCAATGCAGGTGTCAAAACCACTGGTCTTTTTTGGGCATCTCCCTATTATGTCTCCGGTTCATCCTAAGTCGTTGCTTCAAGCTCAATCTCTTCAATGTCTAGAGGAAAGAATTCCAAGGGCTCCTTGTATGGAAAATTCCTCTTGATTCTTTTGTATCCCTTTCCCTTCTTAGGAGCCGGTTCTTGAGGCGTCTTGGTTCTTAGGACAGCTAATTAAATACTTCTATCCAAAACTAGCCTTCCTATTCGCTTTATAACAATAGTCTCTTTCGTCATCCTAGTCCACTGGGTGCAAGCTTTTGGTGCCAATATTTAATGCTTCATATGATGGATCTAATACCACTCCATCATCTAATAAAGTGTTAGGGATATCATCTTTGATCCCAATTTCTACCATGAGTTGGACATGTAACCTCTCATAATTTTTCTTCCTGTGGTCATACTCATCTCGAAGGTCACTCCAAAAATCTTCCAACAAGTTGAAATGCTTATAAAAAATAGAAGGCAGTAAGGCATTCATCGCCTTTCTTGGGTCAAAGTACCTTCGAGTTGTGTATAATCCTAGTTTCAAATGTATCAACTCACTGAACACTACCTTAGCTCCCACTAGATGTTGACAACTATATTCACCCAATTTCATGGTGAAATTATGACATCCTATTTTATGCTTCAATCCAAACCGAGCATTAACCCCTAGAGCTTGATATACAAATTCCATTAGAACCATCATATTGCTACAACATCTTGGGAGCAATTGCGGATGACCTTCAAATCCAGCCAGCCTGAAGTATGTGAACTTGGGGTATAGAATGTACCAACATCCCCATTCTGTGATAAATGCCATAGCTTCTTGGATCAATCTATACCCAACATCTCCGTTAAGTTGGTTAAGGATCACATATAGAAATGCATCATTAACCCTTCTAAGTTGTGATTCAGATACTTGTAAAGATAATTGATCATAATGGTCCCACACCTTCCTTTGTCCATTTGCCTCTCCCAATATCCCCACTCTCCTTAAACCTGGAAATATACCTCCTCTAGCTGTTGCATACACAACATAAGAGGTCATAAAGAAACATTTGGTTTCCCTTATCCTTGTTAACTGGTCATGAATAGCATCAAAGATAACCATTGACCAATCAAACTATTGTTTTCCATTCAATATGGTTTGAATGAAGGGAAACATCCATTCCTTGAAGTGAAATGCATCCCTCTTCCCAAATACTCTAGACAACATCATGATCAAATCTGATACTTCTTTATAGAATTCAGTCCTCTTTGGTTGATCATGAAGTTTGGTCAGAGACTTCTTCTTTGTTCTTAACCATTTCTTATTCAAGTGAGCTTTGTTGGATGACTTGTATTTTTTATATTTCCCTAAAGTTTCTGCGTCCTTCAACTGTACCAAGTTCTTTTGATTTGGGACACTAAACATAGTTTGAAACATTTGAGGAGTTAAATCAATAATAACATTGTCTTGCGCATCCATACACTGCCTAGTGGCTGGATTGTAAGCACAAGCTATAGTCATAATCAACTCTAGGCATTGGATAGATATAGATTATAAGGTGATATGAGCCAAACCAAACTCAACTATTTTTTGAGTTCTCCCTATTATATCTTCAGCGAACGTTTCCGAATGTAGCTCCTCAAAATTTTATGAGCCCAAATTGGTGTCGGTTATATCAGAACAATCTGATTCCACTTTGCTTGCAATGACAACAAGACCCCTATGATTATACCTCAAAGTATAAGGTAGATGCTCCATCTTTATCATTTTGGGCTTGGCTGCTGCCTTTGATGTTTCTACGGGCTGATTCCTTTGGGAGGCTTCCCCTAATACTCCTGAAATATTTTAGCTTTCCTGCAATATGACCTATAATTAGATCCTTGAACAAACATTAGAAAATATTCCATAAAACCTTACCCTTCATATATACATCGGAGGCGGAACCAAGAAAATAAACATTATAAACAGTCTCCTTTAAAACACTGTCGGGCTCGGAGTCAAAACCATTATTGAGAATACAATAATAACAAGCGGGACCGGAGTCAGAACCGGGATCGAAATGGAATCAGATTTGGCTTCTTTCAAATTTTCTATTTTCATATTCAGTTTCAGTTCCTCTTCCGCTTCCGCCTAAATTATCGTTATTTTGAAAGAAGGCTTCTCACCATAAGCGGAGTCGGAGACAGGATGAAAATGGAATCGATACCTATTGGAAAAGATGGTTCAAATTCTAGATTAATTCCAATCCTGCTTCCACCTAAAACAACCATGACATCATAAGTGTTTTTTAACAGTTCGGTAAATGACTTCATAATTTTAAAGGCTAGGTTATATCTGCATGAAAGGGGCTTAAACATAACCTAATAAGACCCTCCCCACATGACTGAGAGGCGACTCTACTTTCTAGGGCATCATATTTTAAATTAACACATGAAACACAGAAAGCGTAAACCCTAATAAAAAAACCTTGGTATAAAAACTAGGGCATGGATTTAACCCTATTTATTTAACCCTACTCACTGTGGAACCCTAATTTAATCTACGTATTAAAAAATAAAGCACGATTTAGTCACGACTAAAATGTGAAAATGACCATTCCCTAAAACAAAGAAACTAGATACAACAATAAAAATGAAGACAAGAATTCCAAACAAAGAAACAAAGAAAAAAAAAACACGCAAACTTACTGAGAATCATGAACCTACCCAAAGCAAAGAAATACAAAACGAACAGAACAGAAAAACGCGAAAGTATAAAGAAGAAAGAGAATAGAAAACCCTACCTCAAATGCTAATAAATAGGCAAACATCCTGAAGCAATATTTGTGCAATAGTCTCTCTATCAATTGATTCAGTCGCACAACAACTTCACTGCAACTTTGGTTTGCTCTTCAATCTCTTAACACTAATGGTAAAAACTATGCGTTAATGCCTAATTAAGGTAAAAATAAAAGTTTCACGCATGTATGGAACCTGTTATTAATGCAATAAATGTAGTAGACCAGAGTCAGAACTATAGAAGGAACAAGCCCATTACTGGTGTGTGACTTCAGTAAAAAGTCAACGACCAAGAAATGGCGGGAGCGGAATCGGAATAAAAACTGATTCAAAAACTTGTTTAAATTTCCAACTGGGCTTTCGTTCTAGGTCCAGTTCCGCCAACAAAGAATAAAAGAAAACCAAACATAAAACTAAAACACAAATACCAAAATAAGAAAAATTAACATACATTTAACCCAGTCCAAAATGAAAGACTAAAAAGGAGAGGCGAAATGAAATTTGATTTTAAAATTTTGAATAAATATCGACTTAACTTCTGCTCCAGCTCCGACAAAGACAAAGACAAATCAAACAAATCAAAATAAAGACTATCGGGATGGGGATCGAAATACATTTTGAAAGAAGTTTCAAAAACCGACTTGGTTCCGGTTCCGACAGAATAAACCAAAGAACAACAAAGTGTTGGAAAAGAAAGACTCCAAACTTTGTTTGAAAATCAACCAATGAAAAAAACATAAAAGGGGGACCCCTTTTGACTGTTGTGCAGTTTTTGCACACACGCCCCACTGAAGGTGGGGACCCTCTTTTTTGCTCTTTGGTGTTTTGGCCCTTCTTTTCTGGAGGTTGTGCTTGCTTGGGTTTGTGCTTTGATGACCATTTTGCCAATTGAAGTGGCATCCTTTTGAACTATGTTGAAAATCTGAAGTTTTGGCTTTATCTCGGGTTTTTTCACTGTTTCAGGAAAATCCACCTGGGCCGGATTCTCCTGGTTCCCTCCTAATGTATGAAATTGGTCTTCTGCATTGCTTTCAGGAAAATCCGCACCTCCCGGATTTCCCCGAAATCTGTGGTAGTGTCAAATCCCCAAAATCCTTATTGACGTCGAATTCCCGAAGTTCTTTGTGGCCGCGGTTGTCTTGTCAAACGCATTAATGGCATTTGTACGGAGGTCTTTGGGCTTTGATTTATTGATTCTTTGAGAAGTAATTGATCATTTGAGTTTGTGCATTTTCTATCATTTCCGCTTGCGTGTTAAGGTTCTTGTGTTTGCTGGATATCTGGATTTTCGAGGCCATTTGGGTTGAACGTTTGCATTTGGAGTGCGTGGGTTGTATCCAGTTTGCATCAGGCGGCCATTTATCGGTTTCATTCATCACAACCTTTGTGCTTCCATGGCTGGATCAGGACAAAATGTTGTCGATCGAGGTAAAGGAAAGAAAACCGACCTTGGTGGGGAGGCTTCTGCCATCTCGGATGTAGAAAAGGTGAAGCTAGATATAAAGAGCAGAATTCCTGAGAGCAAGTTGACCTCAATTTGGTCGGGGATCACAAATATGAATGTAGGCATGTGGGATTATGAGGAATTTAAGGCCGAGATGTCAGCACCAAACCCTCCTCTATTGGCAAAAGGGATGGTACAATCTAGACTGGCCCATGTAGTAGGTTTCCCTCCTACAGTACAGTGTTATGAATTGGTATTGGAGTGTGCCAGACATTATGATAGGGGAACATAGAGAATAGTTGGCCCTCAGGGAAGAATCCTTGCTGGTTTCAGTCCTGTGTCCATTGCTGCAACCTTTGACATGCCTAACAGGTCCCATGTGGTGGGTTTTAGCATGAATGATACTAGAAAATATTATGAAGAAAACATGGTCAAGTCACAATAGGTGATTAAATCCTAGTTAGAGAAGCCAAAGTCACATTTTTCCAAGTTGCCTAAGCAACTATCCAGGTTCAAATTCAAGAAGGAATACTATAATGCTATCACTCTTCTCAGCAGGTTGGTGGGATTAAAGAGTGCAGGTGTATTTGAGACTTGGATGTTCCATGTGATTGCTAGAATGGAGCAAGGATTTGACTATCACTGGGAAGGTGCCATTAGTGCTGTGATTCATGAGTAGTTATGTAGTGTCTTGCAAACCAAGACTTTTACTGTGACTTCCTACCTAGTGTACTCATTGGCAAGACTCCATCCGTATAAGGGATTGAGCACTAGAGGTATTTTTGGGTAGGATGCTATTTACGAAGTGTATCCATAGTTGCACCTAACTGGTGGAAGCTACAGAAGATCAAACGATGCCTTCATAATGTATATCACCAAATTACTCCAATGTGCATTGCATGTAAGAATTTCAGACAAGGCAAAAGAACTGATAGGAAGGTATGGAGCTTGGTTTATTCAGTTCCCAACCTTCTCATATATTAGGGTTGATGGTTTTCAGAGGGCTCCTTACAAGCTCCCTAGATATCCCACTAATCATGTTGTGTTGGTTGAAGTCACTAGGCAAATTTGTGACTTTGACAATGTAGTAAAGGGAGAAATGCACAAGACAGGTTTTGGGAATGATTTCCCTTTAAAGATAGGAATGGGTGAAGTTTGTGCCTCTATTTAGTCTGCTCATGCTTCAGAGGAGGAGATGGGTACTCTTGGGATCTCTTTTCATTCCAAGAGATCAAGGTTTGATGTTACTGGTGGAGCTTAGAAGAAAGCCAACAGAGATTGTAGCCATAAGCCTCATATTGAGGACTATTGGATTAACCTTGCTGATGAGTTTGAAGTAAGGAAGAGGAGGTTCTCCAGACTGCCAGTAGACTTGGTAAGACTGTATAATGTAAAGGCCATCCCAGACCATATTGAGGAGGATGGAAATGTGATCCAGGGTCATGTATATGAGGTAGTGAAAGACTGACTTAGATCAGGTTATGGCGTCAGTGATTAAATACACCAAAATATGGTTGAAACACAAGATGCTGGAGCTAGAGAGTGAAGGTGTTCCATGCACCTATGAGCTGATGGGAGACTTAGAGTCTCATTCTACTTCTGAGGCTTCTATTGAGCCCAAACAAAAGGGTAAGGAGAAAGTGGACTCTCCTTTCAGAATTCAGGTAAGGGAGGCACAGGCTGAAAAGGTTGTAGAGGTGGTCAAACAGAGGAAGCCTATTGCCAAGAAGAGGAAACATGCCTCTAAAAAGGAAGTTGAGAAAGGCCAGGAGGAAGAAGAAGTTGAAAGTGCTCCACTGATGGAAAAGAGAAGAAGAATCATAAGATTTTCACAAAAAGGGGAAGAGGCTTCTAGGGTTGACAAGGAAATTGAACCACTGGTGGTAGAAGTGGAAAGTTCAGGAGAAAAGACCCAGGTTTACATGAGGAGATCAAGGACTCCTTCCTCGAAAGACACTACATCAATGGAGAAGATCCTAGTCATTATTCCTGTTGTTGAACAGGTGAATGTTTCTATTTCCTAGGATGTTGGTAACCAACAGGAAGAACCAAAGAAGGATAGAAGTCCTAAAGGTTTGCAGGAAGAAGTATTTCAAGAAGGAGACCTCTTTAGAACAAAGGCAGAAATTAGTAAGGTATTGCAGTCCCCTTTGGTGGCATATGCAGACTCTCCTGCAAGGGAACAAATGGATAAGTCTCCTCAAAAGAAGGAAGAAATAGCTAGGGCCCCTTCACCAGTGCATGTAGTCATGGAAGAGCAGGCACAATAGGAAGAGAACCCAGCAGTGGATGTTCCTAAAAGTCCTACTACTGAAAAGGATGCAACTGCTAATCAGGTAGAAAAGGAACAAGATGAACCAGACAAAGTGCCTATTGGGTCCTCCATTCTGGATTATCTTGAGAGGGAATTGACAAGTAAAATGATAAAAGTGGAGGATGCTCCTCCTAATTGGGATGCCCTCATGGCTAATGTGAAAAAGGAGAAAAAAAAGAAGAAGGCAAGGGTTGTATCCCGGATTGAGAGGGATAAGTCAGGTAATCGGGTGGCCCATATTGCTACCCCTGCTCCAAATAAAGATAGGGATGATGTGATTGCTCAGGACTATGATGTGCAGACTATTGATTTAGGACCTGCTACTATTGAGCAGGACATTGAAGAGTATGAGGGTTCCAGTGCAGTTATTGTGGGGAGATTGAAGAAGGCAGTGCAAACCAAACATGAGCTAGAAAAGGAGAATGAAAAACTAAGGAAATACTTGTAGGATTTAATGAAACCTTTGCAAGCTATTAGCTCCTCCTCTTCTGCTGTAGGATTCTTACCCCAAGAGACAATTTTTGAGTTGGAAAATATGAAAGGTACTTCACATGCTACGGTTACCTAGTTGCAAGGTGTCCAGGCTAAGGGAGATGAGGCCATTAAAAGTATATTATCCACTGGAGGGGATGCACTAAGATCGGTTGATTGGTTAAAGGTTGCATTGGCATAGGATAACATGGACACCAACCTCTTGCTGCAAAAGACTACAACAATCATGGGGTTCACCGAGGACAAGTTGGTGTAGTGCAAGATTCTTCCTTTTCCCAGAGTTTCCGAACCTTGGGAATGGTATGAAATCTTGCAAATGAGGCAGAAGGCCTTAAAAAAATCTACAAACAAGTGAAGCAGATTGAGGATACTCTGACTGGTGTTCATGAGAGGTGCATCTCATTCTTCGAGGTCATGACTGGAAGGAAGAAGTTTGCTCTGAGGCATGTCAGTTTGGAGTAGCTTAGAGGATGGTGGAGAGATGTGTATTCTCCAGTCAGCGAAGGGTCAATTACTGAACATCAGTTGGATGATGCTGCAACATACATTGCAGTCATTGACAAATATTTGACCAACAAAACCGATTGGGATGGTATAGTTAGGCAAGCAAGGGAAGACATCAAAATTCTTGAGAGAAAGATTAGGGTTTTGCCTGTGCCACCTATTGTTGAGCTGGATAGGGTCTTGTTGGCCATACATGCTGAAGAAGATAAAACTAAAGACAAGGATGGGGAGTGACTATATAGAGTCATATTGATATTTGTGCTTCCCATTTAATTTGCATGTATTGGGCCGACCCTTTTGATGGATTGGCGGTTTTGGATGAAATTGGTGCCAATGGCACATTTCATGGGTTCGAATGTCTTTTGGCCGACCTCTTGTAGGTCATGTTTTATTGTAAATTATAGTTTGGGCCGACCTATCTTATAGATTCTCTATAAAAACAGGCATGTTGTCTCATTCGAAGATAGAGATAGATAGAGAGATTTAAGATAGAAATAGAAGGATAGGTGGATTAAGTGATATTAGATCAAGTTAAGGTTTATTGGCAAGCAAATATTGTAATACAGAACTGGAGTTGTTGCACTTTTGGGTGATTCAATATAAGGAAGAAATTGTGTTTTGGTATCTATCTTGTGTAGTTCATCTAGCATGGTTATTGTTCTTCCATCTTTTAAATTGCTTATGAGTTCATAGTTAGGTTGTTTGATAATGCTTAGGGTTTCATGTTGGAATGTTTGTAGCGATCTCTAGTCCATACTTTTCGCAGTTAGCTGATTGTTAGCTGCTTTGCAAAGTTAGCCTGGACTTATATTTGTGCTTAGTTCGATTGTGAAAGTTTGTTCATTTCAATTGCTATAAAGTTGACTGAATGAATGTTTATGATTTGAAAATATTTCAATACCTTAGAAGATTGCACTATTTCTATGGAATTATAGATTCATCTGGGTCAAGCAGAAAATAGTTTATGAGAGATCGGTCCATTTCAAGCATTTTATCCTTTTGCATTTTCAATCTTAGGGTTAAAAGTAGTCTTAAAATCATCTTTGAAACCTTTTATCTTTTAATGTTTCTTCATTATCTGATTTGTACCAAGTTAGAAAGTATCAATCTATTGCTTACATTTGATAAGTTCAAAGTCTAGCTCTCCTCATAGTAAGGTCCCTTTGTGATTACCAGCATTTTCACATTATCTCTGAGTTGTTTCATTGCATTGTCAAGACCTGACATTAGAGACCTTGGAGTTATCTCTTTTCCATAGAGATTTACTTTTCAAGAGAGATAGGATATCATATTCTGTCTGAGTTGTTGTTGTGCAGAAAACACCATCAACATTGACCAAGGAAAAATATGGGGTGGTTATGCAAGGCATAACAATTCCCATATATAGGTCTCAAGGAGTTTATGCCCAAATCTCTCTTGGATCATAAACAATGATTGGGTAGGAATGATATTTTTGATTTGGCATAGTCCATAAAAAATGTTGCAATGATTTCTATAACAACTTACATTTTTCTATTGCACAATTACATCATAGATGTAGAGGAGGAAAAAGAGGGATTTCATCAATATCTATTGTACCATTTCCATGGTTGAGTAACAATATTTTTGTGTACATCAAACCATGGCAAAATTATCTTATAAATTAAAGGAAAAAATCTCTAATGATGTCGATTTCAACATCCCAATTTGTTGGTGTGATGTGTTGGATGTCTCTCTACACGATAAGAAAAATATTTGTAAGAAATGTGGTGGTGGTTTTGGGATGACTAGGGGGATTATGTAGATTGATCCCATACTATACTATAATATTTTAATTCAATAGTATCCTAAGGGAGAACCAAGGTAATTCTCTCTCCCTTACAAATATATGATAATACTTCGGTCATGTATTAGTGGTTTGGTTTTTTGGGTTTATGGGTTTTTGTATGTATTGCATAATTTATGTCTAATGGTAAAATATATATTTACAATTTGTCTTTGCTATGTTGGGGTTGTTGGTGTAAAAAGGTGTTTTACCTATCTAGATCCTATTCACATGTTAAGTCCACTTAGGTCCTAGGAGGGTGATAGGCCAAAAATTGGGTAGATAATGAGAAATATTTAATATTAATAACTAAATTTGCTTTGGTCTAAGTGTCAATCTGGGGGCATAAACTTGTGAAAGGTGTAGTAGTTATATGCACAAGGGTTGTAGGTAGTAAGGTGAGTGTGGATGAAATGCAACTAAAAACATTCATTAAAACTACTGCATGAACTCTACTGTAAATTTTTTTGCAATAGTCTACTATAGGAATCATATAGATCTTTGTGCTTAAATGCTACATGGACTATAGATAGATTTCTAATTTTAAATAACTAAGAATGATCAGAATGAGAAATTATAAACTATTACAAACCATTACATTTAAATTCTATACGAAATGGATTCAATAAGATACATATGCAAATGAAATAAAATTAAAACTAAAATAGAATAAGTAAAAAAAATAGAGAACAAAATCATCACCATTTTGTGAGAATGGGCCCTCCTCTCCTTCCACAAGGTGATTAAAACATAGCTACAGAATGCAAATCAGAAACATCATATATTCATTTCAAAAAAAATAATTACAATATTTTATTGTTTCTATTACTTTCACACCACACCTTTTCTATTACATTTTTGTGTTGTTCTATATTCCACACAACTCTTATACTTTTTGCATGCTATTCCTGCACTCTTTTCCCCTCCTTTTCTCATACCATTTTCTGTTGTATATAATGAATAGGGAGTACCACAAGTTTCTAAATTATTTCCTATTCTCACGCCCTTCCTCTCATTTCATGGTTAGAAACCTACGAATTACATTTGGATTCTTTATTTGTTGATAACAAATCAACCTAAAATGGAGGAGCTTATTTAGCTCATGGTTACAACAATAATATGAAATATTATTTTTAGCATGAGGCCATTCTCCTCCATACAATTATAAAACTAAATATTAATCGGTTATAAAAAAATTACCAAAGTATTTCAAAGAAAATGATTCAATAATATTTATAATTGGAATTAATTTACTATACTGCACTGGTGGGTGATAGAAAGACTACATTCTTCTCCTTCAATTAGCATGTTCTTGAATATTTTCTTAACATAATGGAAGCAAATATTAATAGATATAATCTAATATTGATTATTCACATATATTATCTAAAACTAAATTAAATATTACTTATGTATATTGAATCATATGCAACATAAAAGTGGAAAAATGATATGTATGATATGTTGCATAGGCGAGTGTCATTGCACCAAAAGATCAACTTGTTAATGTTCGATACAAATTTTAGATTTATACAGGATCCAAGATCCACATGAGGTGGTTATGCCATGTCATGAACCCCAAGTGTCATGTTGCATAACACAAGGAGACCAAGGGTGAAACCCTTGCAAAAATCCACCCTAGTGCAAGCGAAGGGTTCAAGCCTGTGACCTCAGCTCTGATACCAATTGTTGCATAGGCGGCTATCATTGCACCAAAAGATCAACCCATTAATGCCTGATATAACCACTAGATTTATACAAGATCCAAGATCCATGGGAGGTCGTTAAGCCATGTCACAAACCCAGGCATCGCACTGCACAACAAAAGGAGACCGATGGTGAAAATCTTGCAACATGATATAAAAATGGAATATAAGAATGGGTATGAAGGAATATGAATAAGGCTGAAATATGGTATAAAATGGAATGTGGATGGATCTCATTAGAGGAATATTTCTAGATGGTGTTAGTTATCACTAGATCTTATCTTATCTTTTGGAATTTAATGTTTGTCTCCTAAGTCATTTAATATTTTTTGAGGTTGTTATCTCATTGTATGGGATTAAGACACATGTCAAGATCTTGTCTAATGCTATCTCACAATTTTCCTTTATAATCAAGACAAAATATGTGCATCATATATTCAATCTGGAAATCTTGTATCCATAATCATAGCATGAAATTCTTGCCATTTCTCTCTTGTGGAAGTTATTGTTTGTCTTGTAGGTGATCTTGGGGTATTGAGGAGATCATCATTAAATCCTACATGGTATTAGAGATTCAGTGTTGTTGAGTTATTCCTAGATCTTGTTAGAACCGAAAATTTCCATTTAAATTCTAAGGCTTTCCCATAATTCTTCATTAAAAATCCTAAGTCTTTACCCACTTGAAATCAATTTTTCCTATCTTTTTGTCAAGAAAAAATCATCCTTTTCGCCATCCAAAATTCTAATACACCTTATACCTTACACCGCTGCCTTAATATTTAATATTTATGTCTTTACCGCTTTACCGCAGCCTCCCACTAAGGGCTCGCGGTATGGCGGTAGCAGTGAATAACATCATAACAATCGTTACCGATACACCACGCGTGGTTAGCACAGTGCCCGTGGTGGCGAGGTAAATAGTTAGAATGGTTAGCAAGCAACGAGGCAACACTTATCACTCCACCATTGGCAGTCATCTCACAGACTACGGTGGTCACGGTGAATAGGAGGAAGTGGTTGAGAGTGGTTGTCGTGCTACTGCAAGTGATCGGATAGGAGACCGCGGTAGCACGGTAATGGGTAATGGGTAACGGTCAATGACAATCGGAGGTAGCGTTTACCACGGTACCGCCATCGGTTCACGTGGTGACCATGGTGACAGTGGTAAAGATCAGCGAGGTGAACGATGAACAGTTGGTAGACAGCGATGCAACTACTGCCACACCGTGACTGGTTGGAATGGAGACCGCGGTAGTGTGGTAGACATGGACATAACCGTCATAGTGACCAGAGATGACAGTGGAGGCCATGGAAAATTCAAAATACCGCTATACCACGGGGTACAAACAGTGTGACCGCGGTAGAGTGGTAGGCATAAAATAAAGCCATAGGGAATGAAATAAATAAGAGTGATTAAAGTATTAAAGCAAGATCAAAAGTAGGATTATATTTTAAATATTTGATTTGCCAATAAGGCAATATAATCAAATATGTTATTTTCTATCATAGAATGTGAACCGTTTCTGTTCGAAATATTAAAGAGTCACGACCCTTGATGTGTAATGTATAAATGATTTGAAAAATCAATAGGGAAGGAGTGAGAAGAGGGGTTAGATTTTTTTGACTGGGAATGAAAATAATGTAACAAACCTTCCTGAAACAGGATCAATGGAGATAATTGTTTTTAACTAATGGTTTTCCTTTCCGAGTTCAGTCGTTGAGATGCTATGATTTGTATTAATTTTATATTGGTTCTCTCCAATACGAATTTTTTTGATCATTTGAGTTAATGTATCAAGCATAAATTATGATTCATCAAGGTGCACGTTTTCACTTTGTGTGATTTTATTTGCTGGTGTCTCAAGTCAGAATTAAAACCCTTCAAGTAAGTCGCAGTGATTGAGAGATTTATTTTGGATGATTAAAGTAGAATCAAGTTAGAAAACATTCCAGCACAATTTATGCAAGCCATAAATAAATGAAATTATATGCCAGTCATAAGATTTCATTTTATAAATTGCCTAACAACTTGAAATTAAACTAGAAAAGGAAAACACATGTCATTTTCTATTTTTGACTCCGTTGCCCAATAGATAGAAGGCACTGATCTGTCATGTCCTAGAGGATAGAATTCATTATAAACAATTTATTCAAATACCTTTCATTTGTGCAGTAGGAGTAGGAGTAGGTGAAGTAATTTTATCTGTCCACTACCCTTTTCCATTGTGGATAGATTGATCAACTAGGAAACATATTTCAATCTGCGTTGTTCATTTAGGTACACCCACCTTGGTCTAGTAGAACCTAAAGAGAAGAAGGTACAATTGCATCAATTGGCCTTGTACGTTGGCCAAAAGTGTAGTAAGAGCTTGGCAAACTCTTTTGGTTAAAACCCGCATTTTTGAGAACTAACAGATCTGAGGGATCTATTTTGGATTTAATATTCTGATGGGTACAAGTGGAGGTTTCAAGGATCTCACGGTTGAATCTAGGGCATCAAAGAAATTCAGGTTTGTCTTTTGTTTCATCAAATTTTGTTATGTTTTGACTGATCTACAAGGGTTTCAAGTTGAGGGTTACAGTTGCTAGATCCAAGAGGTAGCTAAATTTTTGGGGCACTTTGGTCCAAATTTGACCTTGCCATTACGTCCAGAAGGTCCAAAAACCTTAAGATTGAACTCACAAAAATTAGACACTTTTATCTCAAGGGCATAAAAGTTTTTTTAGCTATCACAAAAAAATCTATACATTACAGATCCGTACTATACATAATACGTATTTTATGGTGTGGTCGCTATCAAATCTGCAGTTAGGTGACAAAATTGGCATCTTCTCAGGAATATTCTCTACGTCAGTTTGGTACCTTGTCAACAAACTTGGTACAAAATGCAAGTTTATTAAAATTTCATTTTAATGCTACAATTTCATTTATTAAAAATTTTGTTTATAAAATATTGTTTAACCATCGATGGTTTGGTCGTTAGGGCTTGGAGTCTAGACATGACATCACAAAGCCCAAGGTGGTGTGGGTTAATCCTATTGCCCCTCCATCTCGCTTTCCATTTTGCTGATGGTGGGGCGATGAACCTTTTTTTAAACTGAGTACTATCAATGTGGTCATAAGGGAGAACCATAAACTAGTCCTAAGTGCTTATTTGACCCCCAAGTGCCTATATAGTCCTTTATTTTCATTTTGCAATAACTTGGGCTACCAGAGTCATTTTTTCAAAAACAAAATATTGTTGGAAAGTTGGTTCTATGAATTTTATGGTGGTGCAAGTTATTTTCCAAATTTTTTTGTTTGTAGGAATTTATTTTTTATTGAAGTTAGATCTTCATTTTGGCTCTTGAGCTCAGAAATTTTTTCCACGTGATGAAACAAAATAATGACTCATCTTTTAGCCATGTAAAAATGTATATTTTTGCTAATTATGAAGTTATCAAGACTGAGTATGATGATGAAAGTAAGATATTTTTAGTTGCAACAGTCAAGGATTTCATCATATATTGAAAATTACAATCTGGGTTATAGAGATCTTTGGTCTAAAATTCAAAGACAATATTGTGACAAAACCCATTAAATTTCACAAATACCCAGTTTGTGGTTTGAGAGAAAAATTTACCAGAATATGTTGCTCTAGAATTTGTGGAGAGGTGCTCTAGAACTTGTGGGACACCACTTGAAGTTGTTCCAGAATTTGTGGGTTGCTACGGAACCTTTCCAGAATTTGTAAAAGCAACAATTGTGAGCATTAAAATAGATTGGGGTGACTTGGACAGAAGTTGAGAGCATCTAGGAGGCAGTTCCAAGAGTTAAGGCAAGTTGTTGGATTGTGCAAACAAATGGATAATATCTAATAGACAATTTTGGGTAGTTTGAACCATTTTGTAAGCATCTAGGAGTTGTTTTATGAACTTTAATGATACACAATGGGAAGACATGACTTTTTCAACAATCAAATGCCTTTTTGGAGTTTGTTTAAGGGCTGCAAAATAGGCATATTTATTTTGGACGACCAAAGAAGATTGACTCAACAAGATGAAGAAAGATCTATCTTTTTCTCTTAACACATGTTCCTATCTTCTAGCAAGTGGTTGCATAATCATAAATTTTATCTTTCAGATCTGTTGAAGACAAGAATTCTATAAATTCATTGTAATCAAGAAATCAAATGGGGGGAAGATTTTATAAAATAATATAGTTCAGTATTTTAGCAGCAATCTCTTTGTTTGGAGTCTCATTTCTTAGTAGTCATTTCATTTCTAGCTCTTTACATTTTCACTATTCCCTTTTACAAGTTTCTTAGGATAGATTTGATTCAAGCATTCTCTTTGTTTGTAGTTTCAGTTCTTAGTAGTCATTTCATTTCTAGCTCTTTAAATTTTTAGTATTCCCTTTTACAAGTTTCTTAGGATAGATTTGATTCAAGCATTCCATTTACAAGCTCTTATATTAGATTTGATTTTAGCAATTTCTTTCATGCATTGTCTTTCAATTCTATTTGTAGAAAAAAACATGTCATGCAAATGATTTCTTCTCCCTCTTGCATATAGCCATGGACACCGCCCTGGATTGACATTTATATTTAGATGATGAGGATTGCAGCGACACTCATCACCACGACCTCTGATTTTCATGATTCTTACGGTGTTGGAAAAGTATTAAGGAGCTCTATCATTTCATCCATGCACTTTTTTGGTTTATACCTAGGTATATTGCATTCATATTTGTTCTTATTCACATTTTGGTTGATCACTTGGACATACTGTCACTTAGGAAGGTGCAATTTTGATCTTTACACTTCATTTCAATTATATAACAATGTTCTATATCCTGTCGCTTCATTCAAATTCTAGGGTTGCTCCATATCAAGAGTGTTCCAATTTTTTTTGGCTTCTAAACTACTATTGCTTTATCATGATTTTAATATTTCTCCAAAGAGATTCTAATATTTCTATCATTAGAATTGTCTTTCTTTTGTTGCTTGGATTAAGGTTCTAATGTTAATCCACCAATGTGCTTTTAATTTTTCTTTGCAACATGTTATCTCATTGGGGGGTTGAATGGTCTCTCTTCATCTCTCTTATAGGGGGTCTTTTTCCTCGAATGGGGTTTTGTCATCTCATTTTTCATGAAGAGCATTATTGTATCTTTTCTCTCTTTTGGGGAGGAGTTTTGGCCCACTAGGTTTTCTCCTTTTCTCTGTTTGTGAGAGGTTGCATTGCATATGTACATGGGTACCTAACATGGCCTTGTAGTTGGGACCCATCTTTGTGTCATTTGCATAATAATACTCCCTAAGTTGTACTTGAGGGGGGTTTTTGGTGTAAATAGGTGTTTTACCTATCTAGGTCCTATTTACATGTTAAATCCACTTAGGTCCTAGGAGGAAATCTTTCTAGATAGTGTATGTTGTCACTAGATGTTATCTTATCTTTTGGAATTTAATGCTTGTGTCCTAAGTCATTTAATATTTTTCAAGAGACCTAGTTGTCTCATTGTACAAGATTAAGACACATGTCAAGATCTTTTCTAATCCCATCTCACAACTTTCCTTTATAAGCAAGACATCATATATTCAATTCCACAATCTTGCATCCATAATCATAACATGATATTCTTACCATTTATCTCTTGTGGAAGTTATTTTTTGTCTTGCAGGTGATCCTAGGGTGTTGAGGATTTCACCATTAATTCCTATAGGGGTGGATTTAGAGATGGTAATAAATGTTGATTTTATGTGTAAGGACCTAATAAATAGGTGGTCAATGTTATCCTAGCTTTTCAATGCCCTTTTTTGTATCTCTTAAGAGACTATCTTGAGTCAATTTAGCAAAAAAGAAGTTTCCCATTTAAGTTGGCTCAATTTGAATATACAAATTTTAAGTTCATTTTTCACTCATAGATCTAATTAGAATACTGAACAGGTAATCTAAAAACTAAGACTAGCACCTAAAAATGTGTGAATATAATGAAGTAAAGATCAATTTATTTGTCCCCCATTCAAGGGGTGGAAAGTTAAACCAATAGAAGAGGTTAAAAAACAAAAATAAAATGGTATCTACCTTCAAGAGGTGAGGTAAGCTAAATTTTGATAGCAACTCTCATGGCAACCTAGATATCTATTTAGTGTCAACTACATCATCAAGATGAAAATGATAAGCTAATAAGTGCAATCTCCAAAAGGTTACATATAGGCAAGCATAATGAAACCAAATTAAAATCCTTTTTGGATGGTTTACAACTTTGTGAATGTAAATATATTGGAGATATAAACATAGAAGGGAATTCTCTTATTGTAGTCAATTTTGTATTAAAAAGAAGTATAGTAAAGTAGAAGCTCAAAAATATCCTTTCACAAATTTTACCACTTCTAAACAAAATGGGAAATTATTCTATCTATCATTGTTATGGGGAAGCAAATAAAATGGGGAAAACATGAGCAAATTATGTTATAAATAAAAAAGAAGACACAATTGTGGCAGATAGCTCACATGTGTGGGAAGGCATCAATTTTTAGGAATAGTTAATAAATTTCATTCATATACCCCCTTCTCAATATCATCAAATTTGATGTAAGTAATTCAAATGAAGGATATCCTTAAAAGATGTGGCAATCTTCATTAGAAGTTAAATATGGAAAAATTGTCTCTTCCCAATAAAAGTGAGTGTGACAATCTCTCTTTAGAGGAACAATTACATATTCTTTATACATTGGCTTAGGCCACACCATTCATGTCATAATTGGCAACAAATTCTTGGATAATTCAGAGAATCATCTACATGACAATACTTTAATGAAGTGCTCCTATCAAACTTTATTGATTATTTTCAATAAAAATACCATGCAAAACTATTCACAACAAGCTACATTCAAAATAAATACAAACGAGAGGCCCTTGTGGTCATCAAATGCTACAATGTCATAATAAGTAGTGAAGATATTGGAGGAGTATGTATTCTTAGTAGAGGTGTGCAAAAATAACCTTGCAATGAATAAAGTAGCAAAGGAGTTAAAAAAGGTACTCATTACAAGCACAATCAACAAGTTCTTGAAGTACATGGATGAGAACTTGCCACAATCAATAAAGGAACAAAAAAAACTACGAGAGTTAGTTGATGGTTATCTATAGATCCTCCACAACAACACTAGAGGACGATACAAGTTGAACAATAGTGACAAGGAATATCATTGATAAAAATCATATGAGGTGCAAGCTTATTGCTTGGATATTCTATATCCATTGCCAAACTTAGTTAAGGCTTTTCTTTTGCTTAATGTGCATTTTTACATAAAGGGAATTACCCCTATAACAACTTACCTACCCAAAAAAAGATTAAATCATTTCTCAAATTTTATGTAAAAACTTACCACTTATATGACAATCATTTTCTAGAAACTAATGAATCAAAATGAACTCAAAACAAAAAAAAAAAATATACAATATACAATTTTCACAATTACAAAATTTAAAATGTACTAAATATTGAAAGTGAGAGTAATTTAACTTATTAAAAATAAACTTAATATAATAAATATTAATAATAGATTAATTTTTATAGTTGTATGTGACTCATGAGATCATTTTACTATCCAATATGATGACATATCTATACTATAGTGAACTAAAAAAATTTATAATAAACACAAAAATCATTATAAAAGTGAATGCAAATTAATATTTTATAAAAAAATAATACGATTAGAAAATAAAAGATATTTTTCAAGTTGTCCAAATAGGGAAATTTTTTAAATAGATAGATTTTACATTATCATTTTATACAAAAAAAATATCTATGTAATAATGAAAATCATGTATGAACTCGGTCAACCATCATAATGATTTTGGAATAAATAATTAATAATATGAAAGTCAACAATGTGGCTTGTGGAGTGTCCACTAACGGTGGCTTTTTCTATCATCACGTGGAATTGTTGAATAACACTAATATTCATGATTTGGATGAAATGTACCTAATAATAGCCTATTGTTTAATAAAGTATATAGTTTTGTATAGTTTTTCTTTTTTTCTTTTCTTGAATGCTTATTCTTTGTAATAGCTTTGTTTAATATAAAATTTATATTTTGGTTTTTATCTTTTTTATTGTTTTATTAGGATTTTTTTAAAGTTATTGCATGTTAGGTGTTGTTGTTACATGTAATGAGTATCAAATAAATCGTTCATCTATCAACAAAAATTATTGCACAATCATAATGAATAAAAAAAATCTTTTATGGTTGCATCTATAAGAAGCAAAGTTGTATTCACAATAAGATAACAAGAACTACTAGGTTTGCATACGATCATCCATCCTAGCAACTACCTTATTCATAGTATTAGGGCATGATATCAGAAAAAATTATAAACTAATATAAGAACCATGTAACCTGTAAAAAAATAAAGTTAGATTCCAGGTTTGAAATAAATAAAAAATTAAGACAAACCTCCTTCATCCCTTCTCCTTAACCTCTTGGAAGCCGATTGGTAACACAAGCAACCAATTTACCTATAACAACATGCCCTTTCAAAACAATTTTAAGTTATCATATTGGAAATGAAAATACAAGTCATTTACTCATCTAAGTAAGACACAAAATAATCAACTTAACATCATTTGCATTATTAAGACCATACCATATTCAACTTTAATTTGAAGTGGAAGAAGAGAGAGAGAGCATCACCAAAATGATTTTCACCTTGCCACGAAGCCATAGGCTTCCCTGTGCTACCCTATGAAGGGAGCCTGACCCATCATGAAGAGTCTAGCAATCCGTGGCCAACAAATGTGAAATTTGTGCAGCTATGGGATAATTGACACATGCAACCTATTAACGCCTCAAGAAAAAATCTAAGCATATATCCTACCATGATGTGACACAACTTAAGTCTAATAGTCCTCTCCTATTTGAATTAACTACCTTGGCCAAGCATTTGTCTATTATTTGAACCCTTGGGTCTGCCTTGGTAGACACTTACACCCTTTCACATGTTAATAAATTTATCACTTTTATGTGTCATTTAGTCAAGCCTTAGCGTTTATACCTTTTGTTACAATTTCAATCATATTTCCCTTTAACCCAAAGGATTAAGCCATCAAGACTTGTTGAAGTAAAACTAAAATACAACAAGGCTTACCTTTTATAACAATTAGCCAATCACTAGTTTCCTTGTACAAATTTAGATTTAATTGACCCATCTTACTTGAGAAAATGGGTACTAAATGTAGACTCTCATAGGTTAATAATGCATAATTTATCAAGGTACTTGTAGGGTTCATATGAACTTCAAGTTAGAACCATTACACTATAGAACCCATCACTGGAAACTACCAGCTTATATTGTAGTTCTTTACTCCTGATATTAATTCATTTTAGCTGTAAATTTCATTCTTGGCAAGAGCAACAAGCTATAGAACAAATTTTGGCTCAAACATAGCATAGGATCTCAGAATACATGCTTAGTATCATTTAGAATATAGATAAACATGTGCAGTCTATGGTCATAGTGCTAAAAATGAGCAGTAGAAGGCTAATGAGGTACCTTCCCATGACTATTGTACACTACTACAACAACCATGTGGAGGTAACTTCACCATTAACCTAAGTAAGCATTGAGTTATCAAAATTTTATACCCAGTGCTTGGTTCATTGACAACAGTGTTCCTTTATCAGAATCTATTTAGTGGTCCTTATACTTTCTAAACAATTACAAACCTAGGGTTTGGTTCAACCCAATGTTGCTCTATTGAAGAATGTTCTAAGTCTTATTTCACACAGATTGTAGCATTTAAATCAATCATTTCCAAGTTATGAGCAGCTATAAAAACCACTAAGAAATTTTTAGACTGTACATTCAACAGTGTGAGATTCACCAACATTTTTCCTACTTGATATTAAGAAGATAAAATTAACAAATTCTTCATACATGTGAACTAAAATTTGTAGGAGTCTTTACCTATGTGTAGTCCCTTCCTTTCCTTCTATCTTTTTCTTCCCCCCAAAAAAAAAAAAAGAATCCCCCCATTATTTACGCCTTCTTTTTTAAATTACCTACCTCCCATTCTTCCTTGCTACGTGGAAATGGGCCCTCTTACCAACAACTAGGTTTTAATCTATTTATTTACACCTCATCCTTGTGCTGACAACAAACATATGTGTTGGCCTCCCTTTCACTTTTTGATGCCTTGGAATGATATGTACCTTCTTAGGTGCATTCCTAGGAGCCCCATGGTATTAAGCTCAATTTGGAGTATCCCTCAAAATGAAAGTATTATAATGGAACATGTGTTGTTTGTATAAGCTTCAAACAAGTTCTTTGTACATGTCACTTGCCAACAACTTGTCCCTTTTGATATCATTTATTTACAAGATGTTAAGGTTTCTAGTTTTTCACTTTATACTATATAAAGGAAAATTTGCATGCGTGCTACTCAACTCACCATCTCACATGAGAATGGGCATGTCAACATAGGAAAGTTACTTTTTTCTTCTCTTGGCTCAATAATTATTGTAATGGTAGAAGATCCCAATCATCATGTCATGTGGATTATTATTGACATCGATAATCATTTGGTTGGCAGTGTATACACCTAAAATTGGTCTGGAGAATTCTGATTAATTAAATACAAATTATTTGATTAATTATCCTAATTTCCTCTACTATTGAATAAATATAAATATTTATTTATATAGTTCACATTTTAAATTCATCTTAATTAAATAAACACAATTAAATATTTTGTTTGATTTAATTATCAAATCCCTATTTTATTCTATCACATCAATCGTAAATTAATTAAATAAAGATCAAACACTTTATTAATTAATTGCCATATTCTTTTGTTTAATTTAATAAATAACTTCTATAGTTCGTTTTATTAAATTATTTATCCCTCTTTTGCTAATTTAAATAAATAAAAAATATTTGAATAAAGGCATAATGAATATTCCATCTATATTTCCTCAAAAATGAATTAGATATCCTATGTCTAAATTATGTCTAAAATATGTCACAATTAATGCTTTGAAACTTCACGGGAAGTTTTGGAGACAAATTCCAAAATCTTCTCTCAATCCTACTCCATCAATCTTTCCTCTTCTCTTGCCTGGTGTTTTCATGGGTAGAGACAATCACCAAAATTCTCTCAATCTCCTCCATCTTTCACCATTCAATCCTCCAGATTGAATCCAAGCCTCTTATTGCCATCCCTGTGCATTTCTACAGCCAGGAAATCTATAAATATAGCCTCATTGAACCAAGAAAAGGATCCAAATAATCTAACTTATGCACTCTTACTCTGCAGGAATTCAAGCATCAAGCATCAAAGCATCAAGCATTCAACATTCAAGCATTCAAGTTTCATATCATGGCTACTTCCTGTAGCTGCATTTATCTGTTTCCATGTCAATTCATGCTAGTTTAGTTTCTTTATCATCTAGTATTATCACATTAAGCTCTATATCATTGCTTTAGCATCCATATCATTCTTCAGATAGTCATTTTAACAATCATAGTGCACTCACGATCTGAAAGCCACAATGATTTAATAAATCTTTGGAGATAGAAAATAATATGACACTTTCAATAGATTATTGCTTTGAATTGATTCAATTTATTTGATCTTTGATATAATGTCGTATTAAGAAGTTTTTTGTTCTTTACACCTCATTCACCACTTACAATTTTGCGCCCACCGTGGGGTATTAACCCCAATTTTATCAAATTTTCTGAAAAGTGTCGCACAGGTTTCCAGCGTATTTTCTTTTAGTGCTTTCGTCGAATACTATAGCACTTTCATGGAAAAATACATCACTTTTATGCTTTGTTTCGGCACTTCCGTGTTACTACAGTGCATACGTAAAAAAAATTAGTGCTTCCATGTCCTATTTCGGCGGATCGATGATTTAGCACTTCTATGTCAAAATTCAGCGCTTCGGTGTCCTGTTTCAGCACTTTTGAGTTATAGCGCATTAGGTAACTGTTTTAGCGCTTCGGTGGAATATTCCAGCACTTTTGTAAAATCAATCTGGATCCGACGCGACTGTGGCCAGATTTTATTTTTTCACAGTTGGGCTAAAATTTATCAATCCTAGGATAGTCACTTCAGGTTTTCTAAAATTTATCAATCCTAGGATATTCACTTCTTGGTTTCTAAAAAGTATCAATCCTAGGGTAGTCATTTTTTGTTTTCTAAAAGAAAATTTATCAATCCTAGGATAGTCACCACATTTTTATAGTATAAGTTAAAAAGAACAACATGATTTCTGTGAAGCAACACCTTCACATAGATTAAAAAATTTCTTTTTGGGCTTAAAATAGGACAAACTTATATGTTGTGCTTGTGGTGATTAGGCTTATGCTCTCCCCTTAACTGGGTGATCAAAGTGTCAGATTCACTTTTTACTTCATGCTATTTACGCTTTGTTAAATCCTTTAGAAGGCCTGCCATAGTGGGAAAAAGTACTCACCCTACGGGAACGACCTAAGTGGGAATGCCTAAGGCCAAGGATTCCAACCCACTATAATAAAAATGCAAGTTGTTGATGAAACTCCAACTTGACGGTAGTGAGCAAGATAACCATCCCCAAAATATTTGTTCTAAAGATTGGGAGGTCTCTTGAGGGAGTTTATCTATTTGCTGCACCGCATAGAAGCCCTATTTACGAACCATAGAGTAGTATCCCGCCGAGTCAGTATCCATACATTGTCATACTCATGGTGCAAGGGTAGGGAAGAATCTTCTCCCAAGACACTCACCATATAATTGCCAAGGACCGTTTTCTCAAAGGATGAGAAATCCAACTCTAAGTACGCGCCTAGAAACGACAAAAACATGGGCGCCCTCTAGGGGGTGACACGGCTGTGTGCGTCAATGCAATTCAAGATGTGGTCTATGAGTATAATGATGACCTACTTGTCCTTAAGTGTGAGTCTGTTTGATTTGTGAACAATCATCAAAACAACCTGTCAAAATCAATTAGAACCATTCGTGGTTCTTAAACATACACGATCTATTCAGTTTAAAGCAATTATTCACAATTGCTTGCCATGTTTTCACAAAAATTATTAAAATCAGATTAAAGATCATCCTGAAAGCAACAAATTCAAGTTAGATTAGAAAACTCCATGCTTCGAAAGTGGAAGCCCACCACGTTTCTCGAGAGGAAATTAAAAATAAAAAAACCCAAGGAACCTCTCAATTATCGAAATAAATTAAAAAGAGGGCGTTTTCTATATCAAAATTGAAAACTCTTTTTACAACATAGAAAATTCATCCACATATATCATGATTTTTCTAGGGGTCACACTTTAGATTATGCACTAGAACCACTCTATTCATGAGCCTTCTTCCAAAGAAGAGCTCTCACGCAGTATCACAACCGTAGTCAACAGATATGCCATTCTTATTTTTCGCAACCCTTGATACAGTATGCTACAAGGCCAGACCAAATTTTACAATAAAGAGTCTTAAAACTCCTATTTTTAGCACTCGAAAAAACCTGTTTCAGCATTTTGGGTCACTGTTTTAGCGCTTCTATGAAATAGCGCTTTCAGGCACTATTTTAGCACTTACAGTCTTTATTTTAGCGCTTCTGTCAAGATAGCACTTCCATCACTTTCTGTAGCGCTTTCAGGCACTGTTTCAATGCTTCTGTCAAGATAGCACTTCCATCACTTTTTGTAGTGCTTTCGGGTACTGTTTCAGCGCTTCTGTCAAGATAGCACTTCCATCAATTTTTGCAGCACTTATGAGCACTATTTTAGCGCTTTTGTCAAGATAGCGCTTATGTCATCTCTTTCAGTGCTTCAGGACTCTGTTCTAGCGCTTCTATGAAATAGTGCATCTGTCCTCTGTTTTAGCGCTTTCAAAACAAAGAGTTCAAAAATTTTACCAGTCGGTCTGTTTGTCATTTATCTACAATTTTTACCAGAACACAAGTTTCTTTTTATCAGAATCACTATCTAAAGACCGAAATCAGAAAGGTTTATACAAATTTCCAATCTTATCAACTGAAACAAGATCTTGCAAATCATAAGTGTCAAAACAAAATACACAATCGATTACTACACTAAAGTTTCATCATCAGGATACTATCATCCTTTATCACGAAACCAAGTATAGTAATCAAATTTTTAACATAGTCTCATCAATAAGATCAGTCATCTTATTCGACTTTGTTAAAAGTTCAAATTGACATTTTTCCAGCATAGAAGATCAACATTTCAGAAGAAAGTGTAAAAAATTGTATGCCAATCTTCACTAGGTCCCAAAAACAGAGATTCTTAGAGCAAGAACTTGAAAAATCCCAAACAATGGAAGAGGAAAATCCTTGGAACAATCTGAACCACAACGATAAGAACGAAATAACTCCTGAGGATATTCCGTCAGCTCAACAAGATCCCAAGTTCCATAAATTTATGGAGAAAATTTTAGAACAAGATATGGAGAAGTATCTTTTGATGTTGGTTGAATCAAGTGCCAAACTTCCCAAGGATTTTGACATGAATCGTCTGAAGGAAGCACCTGGAACAAGTGAGACTGAGATACTGCAACCTACACAAATAATAGATCCAGTTGCTGCTTTGGCATCTCAAATGCAAATGTTACAACAACAGATACAAGATATGACGAAAGGGAGTACTAAAAGATATGCGATACAGGACATTTGTCCTTATCCTTTCGACACAACAGTTGGCCTAATACCTTTTCCAAGACGCCGTGAATTCTGAAAGTATGACAAGTACAATGGAAGAATAGATCCAATAGATCATATCTGGGAGTTCAAAACAATGAGCCTTGAGTTTTCCCAAGAGGAAACTTACTTAATGAGGTTATTCCCAAGAAGTTTGGGAAGTACATGTATGGAGTGGTTCTCAAAACTACAACTGGGGATCAGGACTTTTGAGGAACTTGTCAACAAGTTTATCTCCCAATACTCATTTAACATCCAACATGATGTTACAATAAAGGACATTACAACCTAAAACAAAACAAAGGGAAAACATTCTTGTCTTTTTTTAAAAGATGGCGATGACTATTCACCAGATATCCTAGATCCATTCTTGAGGAAGAAAAGATGGAGTTGTTCATTGAAAACAGAGGAAATGAGTTATAGACTAGAATTACAATGTCCTCCCACGTTCAAAAAAGTAATAGAAAATAGGTCTTAAAATTGAGGAAGCATTAGTCAAAAGAGGATTTATCAAGCATTTCAATGATAAAACAAATAACACAAGTAACTCCTCCAATCAATACTCAAGCAACGACAAGCCAAAATTTTGGCCAAAGAATTGAAACACAACTAGCAATGAAACAACGAATGATTCCCAAAATGTCAAACCAGTTTTTAACTTGACATCTACATCGAGGAATCAAAACAATGACCAAACTGTCAAGTCGAATATCCTGCAAAGCAACGAGATCGTAAAAACATAGTCATATCAGAAACCCTCAAATCAATGTAGGTTCACACCTTTAGGCCAAATGATAGAATCAACAATGAAAGAATTAGTCACCAGTGGCCTCATCACTGCATGGGAAGCCCGATTCTGGGATCCAAAGGTCAAACCACCATGGTGGAATGATGCAGATTATTGCAACTTCCATAATAACAAAGGTCACAAACCCAACAATTGTATGGAGTTGAAGCACGCAATACAAGAATTGATCAACAACAATAAAGCATATGTGGAAACACCCCAAAACAATAACGATCATTCAGCCTTCAAAAACCCTTTGCCAAGCTATGACAAAGGAGCATCATCATCTTCAAACAATAATGGTAAGAACATCAATCATGTCTATGACAAAACAATCATTTCTTTATCTGAAGTAGAGAGTAATCAGACAATTGATCATGACATTAGCAAACCCAAAATCGACAACACTACCCCTTTTGATTTGCTCCCAAGCATACAAAACTTGGAAAATCAAATCAACGTCTTAAAAATTAGAGACCGTTAGGAACATCAACCAGCAAATGTAATGACTAGGGGGAAATCCAAGGTGATGTTAAAGGGAGTTGGATCTACACATGCAGTTCCACCCCCATCTCATTATAACATTGTTGATCAATTGTAAAATATTCCTGCACAAATATCAATACTAGAATTCCTTAAATTATCACCATCGCATAAGGAGGTTTTGGAACAAGCATTAGTAGCCACTACGGTACCAACGAATCTAAATGTTTGCCAGTTCCAAGCTATGGTGGGGCATTTTACTACCCCACATTGTCTATCATTCTCTGAATAGGATGATGTCTCACTAAACCATCCCCATAATACTGCACTCCATATCGAAGTCTTAATCCATAATCATCATGTCAAGAGGGTCTTAACAGATGGGGGAGTTGGTGTGAACATTTGCACTCTCAAGTTAATCTGTGCGCTAGGGTATTCAGATGATGCTATTGATGGTCAAAGAAAAATGACTATCAAAGCATACGATGAGGAGGAAAGATTGTCTAAGGGATTAATTGTGTTACCCATTCAAGTGGGGCCAATGATGAAACATATAGCATGTCAAGTGTTGGAAAGAGAGTTAACATACAAAATTCTCTTAGGACGACCATGGATCCATGAAATGCAGGTTGTACCTTCAACATATCATCACTGTTTGAAGTTCCCAATAAATGGACAGGAGGTGACTATATCTGCTGATTACAATCATACTCAACATTGTGACACAATTAGAATCTCCCAAGATACCTTGGTGCCTCATAACAGGGAAGCATCCAATTTAAGATCATCCAACAAAGAACAACGTCCAAGTCTCACCACCAAGTGGGTCAAGGAAAAGGGTAAAGAAAAAGAAACAAGTTCTGTTGAAACTCAATCAATAGATAATCCATATCAACAAACATCTTTATCACAAAAATTTGAAAAGCAAGTACAACTGATTGACAAAGGAATGGGAACATATTCTATGGAGAAATCGCTTAACCTATCACAGTTAATGCCATCTCCTAGGACATATGGTCAATCATCTATGATAAAACCTCAAACATCATTACCAGTCACAGTTCTTCAAGAAAGGTTTGTCAAAAAGGGTACCATAGAGGATGAAACGGAAAAAAAAGCGATCCTGGATTGGCTCTACAAAGATGAGGAACCCTCTACATCAAATAGCAATGTCAAAAATGTCAACATCAACACCGACAAATATGGAAAAGGAAAAGCTATTTTAGAAAAAATGGGGTATGAAGGACAAGGACCTGTTGGATTAAGAAAGGAGGGAATCATAGAGCCTATTCAACCACTCACTCTCCACTCAAAAGAGAAGCCAAGACTAGGATACTCTAATGAAGAAAAATAGGAAATGGAAAAGAAGGTTGTAGAAAGAATTCTTCAACTTAGAAATAGCTCTAAGATAGATTCCAATGAATATGAATGGGATACCTATTCCGATGTCTCTTTCATTGATATTCACATTGATGTCATCCAAAAATATACACCTACATGTGAGGAGGGCCAAGGCTTTGGGTCTAGACCATTCATGGCAGGGTCACTAAATATCGATGATTCGAGTGGCGACGAACAGACCTCGAGTGAGCTAGATGATCTTGAAGAAAGTACCATCATAGACCTCAATATTCCAATGAATGACTATGATGAAATGGTTGTCCAAACCCTTACATTCATCACCTTGAATGAATCTGATAACCTCATGCCTTTAATCCATCTTGAACTAATTGACTAGGAAACTATCAAACCCCTAACTGTGCCAAGATTTACAGACGATGATGCCATCATAAATTTCCTATGTCATACCGAACCTGGTACAAGTTCTATCTATAATACTCATAACAACATGACTCAGCAGGAGGGTGTCAAATCTTCCAGTTGCAAAATTGAAAATAGGGAAAATAGATCTAATGGTGAAAACCATTGTATGGCAGCATTAGATCTAAAAAAAATAAAATAATAAAGAACGCATCTAACGGTGAAAACCTTTATGAGGCACTGAAAGATGGAAGATTTGATACTCTTCTGAAACATTATCATGAGTGATCATCAATTCTAGTAGAACCAACACAGTCGGTGAACATCGGCACTGAGGAAAAGTCAAGAATCCTACATCTAGCGGAATCCATGACAGATCAAGAAAGACCGGATTTCATCAACTTCTTTAAAGAGAAAAGCATCAACTTCTCTTGGTCATATTCTGATATGCTAGGCTTAGATCCAAATCTGCTCATGCATCATTTGTCTTTGCCTGTAGGAATCAAGCTTGTCAAGCAAAAATTGAGGAAAATGCATCCCCATATCACATTAATGGTAAAGACGGAGCTGAAGAAATTGTTGGATGCTGAATTCATACGGTCTATAGACTATGTCGAACGGATATCAAACCTTGTACCTATTTCAAAACCGGACAATAGCATCAGGATATGTATAGATTTCAGGGACCTAAATGAAGCATGCCCGAAGGATGATTTTTCACTACCAAATATCGACATTATTGTGGACTTGATGACAAGGCATGCCATGTTGTCAATTATGGACGGTTTCTCTGGGTACAATCAACTAAAAATAGTTCCAGAAGATTAGGAAAAGACAGATTTTACATGTCCATGGGGAACTTTCTGCTGGAATGTCATGCCATTTGGTCTGAAGAACGCAGGAGCCACCTATGAAAGAGCAATGACGACAATCTTCCAGGATATGATGCACACCTTTATGGAGGATTACGTGGATGATATTTTGGAAAAATATTGTACAAGGGATGAACATCTACATATCCTAGACAAAATCTTCACATAGCTAGAGAAATTCAATGTCAGGTTAAACCCAAAAAAGTATCTTCGGGATCACATTAGCAAAGCTATTGGGATACATTGTCTCATAACAAGGCATTGAAGTGGATCCCACGAAAGTAAAAGCAATTATGGAGATGCCACCTCCTAAGAATATCAGTCAACTCAGATCACTATAGGGAAGGCTCCAATCGATTAGAAGATTCATCTCCCAGCTAGCGGACAAAAGTCATCCATTTAATCACCTTTTGCATAAAAATATAGTTTTCAAGTGGGACGAGGGGTGTGAAACAATGTTCAATCAAATAAAATAGTGTCTAATGTCACCACCCATTCTCATGCCACCAACAGAAGAAAGACCTTTGATATTATACATTGCCACGACAACTATCTCTTTGGGGACACTCTTAGCGCAAGAGGATTATGAAGGAAAAGAACATGCCATCTACTATATCAGAAGTACATTAACTGGATATGAAATTAATTACACTTTCATAGAGAAATCTTGCTTGGCGGTGGTTTTCGCTACTCAACAGCTAAGACACTACATGCTGACTCATACGATCAAGTTAATAGCAAAGATTGACCCCTTAAAATATCTACTCAGTAAAGTTGCCTTAAAAGGTAAACTGGAAAAGTGGGTCATGCTATTAAGTGAGTTTGAAATTCAATATATGGAGAGAAAAGCCATCAAGGGTCAGGAAATCACTGAACAATTAGCTAAAGCTCCTCTACCAAATGATCGACCAATGACAATGGATTTTCCAGATGCAGACATTCTGATAGTGATGCCCCAACAATGGGTATTATATTTTGATGGATCATACACACAACGCGGATCTGGAGCAGGGATTTTGTTCATCTCTCCACAAGGACACACAATTCCAAAATCATATAGACTAATGTTTCAATGTACAAATAATGTGGCAGAATATGAAGCATTGATCATTGGGGTCAAAATAGCAATTCAATGGAAGATCACAGACTTACACGTATATGGGGAATCTCAACTAGTCATTTATCAAGTAAATGATGAGTATCAAACAAAAGATGAAAATTTGATGCCCTACAAGCAACAAATAGATGATTTGAAACAATCCTTTGTCAGTATCAAGTTTGATCAAATTCCAAGGGTGGAGAATAAAGCTGCAGACGCTATGGCTACAATTGCTTCATTACTACAATTACCTGAGAAACATGTATGTTATGAGTTTATGGTGGAACAAGTATCATGTCCTTCTCGTACAAATTCTAAATCTGCTACCATCTACCATCTAGAAACCATTGAAACCTCCATCTATGAAAAGACCTATGCTTACTTGAAAGACGATATCCTTCCTCCCGATCTTTCCAGGAACCAAAAATGAAACTTCATCCGCCAATCCGCTCGACATACTTTATCATCAAGTTCTTGATGGTACCTTACTCAGATGTCTAAAACACGACGAATTTGAAACGGCCCTACGAGAGGTTCACGAGGGTATTTGTGGTACTCATTCAAGTGGGATAACTCTAGCCAAGAAACTCCTCCGTTTAGGATATTATTGGCCATGCATGGAGAAATAATCCTATCAGTTTGCTAAGAAATGTCACAAGTGTCAGCTTCACAACAATTTCATTCATGCACTAGCACAAGAGCTACATCCCTTCACATCAACATGGCCTTTTTTTCAATGGGGCCTAGATCTAGTAGGCAAAATAAATCCTTCTTCATCCAATGGACACAAGTTCATTATCACAGCTACAAAATACTTCACAAAATGGATAGAAGCAATGCCTCTTACAACCATCACTGGGAAGCAGATCTCCTCTTTTATCTTGAATTACATAATATGTCATTATGGTATCCCTCAATCCATTATCACTAATAATGGATGAGCTTTCAAAAATCAAGATGTCCAAGAGCTATGTGAGAAGTTTCATATCCAACATCGTTTTTCAACACCCTACTATCCTCAAGGGAATGGCCAAGCAGAGGCCTTGAACAAAACAATACTCAAAATTCTCAAAAAGATGGTTAACGATGTTGGACGTGATTGGCATGTTCAACTCAATCCTACACTATGGGCCTACATAACAAGTATCAAAACTCCAACAGGATCTACACCATATCCCTTGGTATATGGATCAAAAGCCATATTGCCCATTGAAGTTGAGATTCCATCCCTTCGTGTATCACTCAGAGGAATCATTTCAGATGAAGACTATAGGGTATCTAAACTGCTGGAACTAGAATTGTTGGATGAGCGTCGTCAACAAGATGTTAATCATCTAACGACTTATCAACAGAGAATGTCAAGGAGTTACAACCACAGGGTGAAACCAAGGGTCTTTCAGGTTGGTGACTTGGTACTAAAGGAAAATCCTAGGAATCAGCAAGACAGGGAGAAGAAAGGGAAATTTGAGCCTAACTGGCTTGGTCCTTTTGTCCTCATATCAGTGTATGGATTAGGAGCATATCAACTATCAACGTCAGAAGGGGATTTGTTTGATGAACCTATCAAGAGTATTCATCTCAGAAATTATATACTTGAATATCATAGTGCACGGGTCAAACCTTTGAAAACGGTTTCCTTGATGAAAACCTGACAAACAGGCATCTTGGCAACGCAAAAATACAAAAAAAAATAATTAAAAAAATATATAAAATACAAAAAGAGAAAAAGAAAAGAAGAGAAAAATGAGAAAAATACACCAAACAAAGAGTGTAATCAAAGCATATGGTGAAAACCTGGAAATAGGCATCATATGTGATTCTAAGATCAACTTTCCCATCTATTTTGAAATATATCAGGATCATTAAACTGGCAGTCAGTACCATTTCATATCATGTCATTAGTCTTGCCATCATTGCATCCATATCAAAATCATGTCACATAGTCAAGTCTCACTCCAAAGCTTGGGGGCAACATTTGGATATCACTAGGGGCAACAAAAACATTGATTTCACCAAAGGGCCACACAATAGTATGGTAGGAAAATGAAAACAAAGATCAAAGTTCAACATCAATCATCATCAAAAATGCATCAAACATCTGTATCATATCAAAAATCCAAAAATATGTCAAAATTTAGTCTGAAAAAGAAAAATCCAAAAACATAGGTCTATGTCAGTCGAACTACATGGTCTCTGCGTGTGTAACGTGGGCAAGGCTAATCTTTGATCAGCCCCTGAGACCCCTAAGATAGGCTAGTAGGTTAGGTCTTTGGTCAAAAATATCAAAAAATCCAAAAACATCACAAAATCAGGATGGATGATCTAAAATTTGAATAATGAATGAAACACTCTAAGTCAACAACGGATACATTGTATTTTTTATTATCATTTCTTTGGAGTAACTCAATGATGTATTGAACTAGAGAAACAAGGAAGACGAATGATGTTTTTATTATCTATTGTCTATAAGATTAATCATCTACATGTATGAATTGTTGGGGGATGTGCTATGCAAATGTATCATCGATGACATTCAGAATTCACACATTGAAATGATTAACCACTGCCTATTTACGCAATGAATGCTCAAGTCATCTCGGTTAAATCATACCTAGATGCTTGTGTTCACTTGCAATATCAAAAATCATGAAAGGAGTACTCAGGTCGTCATTGGTCTAACACATACCATTGACGCTTGTATTCACTTTCAACATCCAATAAAGCTCTATGATGATAAAATGCACAAAGGTATTGTTAAATGACAATGTTTTTGCATATAGTTTTGCATATTAAAATTAGATTGCATTCATCACATTCATTATCTACAGAGTATTTGTTGCATAAAGGGTTCCAATCAATGATTATCTTATCTACAAATAAGACTGAGTATACTTGACATAAATCCAAAAATAATCAAAAACATGTAGGATTCATCATCTCATCATTTAGTTTCATCATTTCATCATTCATGCACTACATCATACATCAAATAAATTATGAATTAAATTGTGCCATAGGTACATCATGTTCATTTTACCATAAACATATTCATTACATTCTCATCCATCAAACATCATATGCATACATCATCTACCATCCATAAATTTTATCACATATAAAATAAATGCAAGTCATGTCATTATTCTCATTACATCTATCCATTATCATTCATCATAAGATCATCATTTTTATCATCATCACATTTAAAAATAAAAGGCATTTATCCATCCGTCTATACATTTTTATCACATTTGAACATTCACATAGATCATCATTTAGAAATTCATACATCACATAATACATCCATATATCATATATTCTACAAATACATTTATCTTGGAATCATTACATAAAATAAAAGTATTTATCATTACATCATTACATTTGAAATAAAATCATCACATATCGCATAAATCACATAATAAATGCATCCATCACATAGAAATCATAAACCATCATTAAATCACATCAACTGCATCTCATATATATATATATATATATATATATATCATCAGTGTCAAGTATACAATGAAGTCTTAAAATAATGATACATTGTCAAAAAAAATGAGCTACATTGTAATGTACATCATGTCACAAAAAGACAAATCACAGGAGGCATCTACGATCTGCTACTACTAGACTGTGCGGGCCCAACAAGACCAGTACCACCACCACCCTCGGAAGAACGAAGATCTCTGGGATCTCTGCGTGGAGGCTATGTCACCCCCTCACTCACTGTTCGTGTATGCGTCCGCCCTAATCTCGGCGGGGCATAATTGACTCTACGATCAACAGGTACTGCATCATGATATTTACCTCTATAAAACTCAGCCTCTCGGCCAGCCCATAGAACCTCCCTCATATAATCTCCTACTAAGGTACCATCAGCCACTCTCTGGAGGGTCTCTGATGTCTCCTATGCCCTCTCGGCAATCTATCGAGCACTGTCTCGCTCGGCTATCAAGGTAGCAACCTGCATTTGTATAGTGGTGAACTATCCCTGAACCTATGCTAAAGCCTGAGCATGAGCTTGAGCTTGGGCCTGCATCTGAGTCTGGGTGTGAACGAGAAAACCCTGGGCCTATACCAACTGTCCCTGCAATGTCTAGACCCATGTCTGGAGACCTGCAATCTGTCTCTAATGGTCCACAAATGGTACTAGCACTGCTCGCCTCCTGTGAGGCCTATTGGATGATGGACCACTATTGACTGGCCCTACCCTTTTGTTTCCTCCACTGCCACCATCATTGTCATCATTGTTGCTATCATCACTACCACTCTTCGTGCTACTGCCTACCAGAGTACCACCCTCACTCTCTGCGGAACCCTCTGCCACATACTCCTCTACTAGTAACGGTGCTGGCTCATTTGGAATAGTAATGCAAGGATGTGGAACCAAAGCCAAGAAGGCAGCATACTCCTCTGTGACTAGTGCCTCTGCAATGTCTCTCTGCATGTCCCAGGGTGATGGCTGCAGTGCCCTGTATCCCTCTACTAAAGCATCATAAGACAAACAGGGCCCCCAATCAGGTATATCACATCACCTCCTAGCATAGTGGACTACCCCCTGTGGCATACATTGAACAATGCCATATTGTCTATATACTCGGTGAAGCAAAAATCTCTCTAACACAAAAGGTGTCTGACCGATCAGATATATAGAATCATAGAGGTATCCCAACACAAAATCATCCTCATCCCACTACTCAAATTCTAAGTATGGACGTGAGGTAACAATCTTTGTGTCATCAAAAACCCGCCTCTAGTGCTCTAACTTACCCATCTGAGCCTGGGTAAGCCAACCTCTGTATCTGAACACATAGGGTTTTCCTACTGGTCTATTTGCCATTGGAAATGGTCGAGCAATAGAGAAATGCACCCATGCCCACACCTATAACAGGGTCATCCCTACTGATAAGCTGTGTGCCCCTAGGTACACAACTGAGTGAAGATCATGATAAAGATGTGCCAGCATGCACATCCCCCACGCATATCTGGTACCATGTACCATCATGCTCTCTAAGGTCCTGCCCCAACCCACGAGGAATCCCTTTGACCTGCAATTAGGGAAAAGGAAACCTCCAATAAATCCAGCAAGCACTGTTGGTAGTGTCGCATATGAATCAACGATCCTCCTCCATCGAACACTTGAACTCTCAATATCCTGATTCTGGAATACTCTATGAAGAGCATCTCTACCACCAACCCCATGAGAATCATATGCCACAATCTCCCCCATGAACGGAATGTGCAGAATCCGCCACACATCCTCGGGTGTGACCATCATCTCACCAGTGGGTAGATGAAAGGTGTTGTGGTCACTATGCCACCTCTCAGCCAATGCAGTCAACAGACCTCGATCAATCCTAATCTGGGGCATATCAAGAAAACTAGTCAGGCCACATCGACCTGTAAGTTGAAGCTCATCTGGTGTCAGATGAGGTATCAAGTCTGTAGTCCAGGGGAACCTCTCTCGCATCTGAAGAGTACCCAGACGCTCCTATCATCATAGTGATAATCTACAATCAGTGCACTATGTCTAGAAATCAAAAGTCATTCTACTATCAAGTCTATTCCAAAAATTTGGTATGAATTTTTGATCAAAATTCATGGGCGAACATCAACAAACCTCACCTATCATGAGGTTCATCAAACATTATCTAAATCTCGCCTATCATTAGATTTATCAGATATGAATCATTTCCTCGCCTATCATGAGGATCATCACAAATAGGATTTTTTCTCACCTATCATGAGAATTTAGTCTTATTTAAATCATCACAATCCAACATCAAGAATTTGGATCATCAATCATACCAATCTGAAGAATGGACATGATCAGAAGTGACAAAATCAATGTTACCTAAGTCAAAATCTCCAATTTTGACATGGAAGCGCTAAATTAGGCACCCGAAGCGCTAAATCCCAAAAGCACTACTTAATCTCTCAAAAGCGCTACTTTAGCACTCCGATGCGCTATAATAGGCATCAGAAGCGCTATTTTACCCTAAGCGTTGTTTTACCGTGTCAAAGCGCTAAAACAGTCCATCAAAGTGCCACTTTACCAGAAGCACTAAGACAAATCATGAAAGCGCTAATCTAGAACTCTCAAAGCACTAAAATCCGACATCATAGCGCTAACATTCACTACCTAAGCGCTATATCATTGAAAGCGCTACTTTATCCTATGGAAGCGCTAGAGAATTTAATGCAAGCGCTAATCTACCTACTGAAAGCACTACACCAGAGTGAAAGCACTAATCTACCTACTGAAAACACTACACCAAAGTGAAAGCGCTACAGCGTGGCTTGAAAGTGCTAAAACAGGAAAATTACGCCTAAAGCTATAAAATGCATAAAAAATAGAATTTCACGAAAAATGAGGAGGATAAGGGATACATACCAGAGGTCCATACATGGCCGACCGTCAGTGATGTCGAACGCGCTCAAAATAGTGAGTGTGATAAGGGATTGGTATCCTGCTCCGGTTGGCTGAAATGTCTCTATCACAAGGATTTTCAAACTCAAAAGTACAAATGACTTTGAAAATAACCTTTTGGACTATATATAACTTTTGAAAAGGGATTTTTGAAGGGTTTTATCATATTTTGATTAATTTTATCCATGAAATTAATTGAAATTCATCTAGGGGTTATATTTCTTCATCATTCTGTCAGGAGATAAATTATTTCATCATCGAATCATCATAAAATCATTAAATTTTGAAAATTTCCAAAAATCACCAAATCATTAATTTATCTCCCGAGGGGGCATATTATCAACAATCATCTGAAAATCAATATCTGGGGCATATCTAGGGCATACAGAATTATTTTTCCTTTATCATCGATCCTGGCAGTAGTAGCAAAATTTTCTTCGAAGCAACGCGTAAACACATCACTTCAAAGAGGGGCAAAATGTATACACCTAAAATTGGTCTGGAGAATTCTGATTAATTAAATACAAATTATTTGATTAATTATCCTAATTTCCTCTACTATTGAATAAATAGAAATATTTATTTATATAGTTCACATTTTAAATTCATCTTAATTAAATAAACAAAATTAAATACTTTGTTTGATTTAATTATCAAATCCCTATTTTATTCTATCACATCAATCCTAAATTAATTAAATAAAGATCAAACACTTTGTTGATTAATTGCCATATTATTCTGTTTAATTTAATAAACAACTTCTATAGTTCGTTTTATTAAATTATTTATCCCTCTTTTGTTAATTTAAATAAATCAAAAATATTTGAATAAAGGCATAATGAATATTCCATCTATATTTCCTAAAAAATGAATTAGATATTCTATGTCTAAATTATGTCTAAAATATGTCACAATCAATGCTTTGAAACTTCACGGGAAGTTTTGGAGACAAATTGGAGACAAATTCCAAAATCTTCTCTCAATCCTACTCCATCAATCTTTCTTCTTCTCTTACCTGGTGTTTTCATGGGTAGAGACAATCACCAAAATTCTCTCAATCTCCTCCATCTTTCAAAAATTCAATCCTCCAGATTGAATCCAAGCCTCTCAATGCCATCCATGTGCATTTCTACAGCCAGTAAATCTATAAATACAGCTTCATTGAACCAAGAAAACGATCCAGATAATCTAACTTATGCACTCTTACTCTGCAGGAATTCAAGCATCAAGCATTCAACATTCAAGCATTCAAGTTTCATATCATGGCTACTTCCTGTAGTTGCATTTATCTGTTTCCATGTCAATTCATGCTATTTTAGTTTCTTTATCATCTACTATTATCACATTTAGCTCCATATCATTGCTTTATCATCTATCTCGTTCTTCAGATAGTTATTTTAACAATCATAGTGAACTCACGATTTGAGAGCCACAGTGATTTAATAAATCTTTGGAGATAGAGAACAATATGATGCTTTCAGTAGATTATTGCTTTGAATTGATTCAATTTATTTGATATTTGATATAATGTCATATTAAGAAGTGTTTTGTTCTTTACACCTCATTCACCACTTACAGGTATCATCAATGTTTATGTGCCTAATGATAGCCTAAAAAGAATGAAATTATGGCAATAGCTAGCTAATACTAGTTGTTTTCTAATTGGATTATTTATGGTGAATTCAATATGGTGGAATCATCCAACAAGAAATAAGGCATGTTACTTATGCATTTGTGCATGGGAGAACAAAAACTTGTTTGTTCTATAAAAGTCATTAGGGACTATTAGACCATGTTTTCAATGGTTGTTTAGTTCAACATACTTATCATTATGTTGTCTAACATATGGGTTGGTGCTAAAAAAGTGCTCAAATGCCTTGATGATGTCATAATTTATGAATATGTGTTTCACCTCATTGAGCATAAAAGACGATCAATGATTTTTCATCTAGAGATTATTTTTCTAAGCATTATCCCATCACTTAATGTTAAGTGGGACAATGTGCCATTTAAAATCCCATGCACTTAGTTAAAAATTCAATATCTAGAGGTCTACCTTAGCTTTGTTTGTTTATCCTCATTGGTATTTTTATCTTTGTTTTTTGATTTACCAATTTCAACATCATTTTTCTTTCAAATTTTCACATTTCATATATTATGATGAAAATACCAATAATATCAAGGCAATGGTTAAAAAACCACCATGATGATTATTTAGTCGCTATGGTAATCACTTAATTGCAATGGTGGTTTCAAAAGTGTTGTTTACAATCACATAATCATTGTGTTGTTTATCCTCATTGGCCTTTTTGTGGGCACTATGAGATAATTAAACACCTCTTCTTATTTTGTCTTAGCTATAACCCAGGTGGCTTGGAATTGGGTTCATGAGTTTTTCAATATTTTTAGACTTGATCCTTTTTCTTAGAACATGATATTGCTAAGAGACTAACCTAGAATCCTTACAAAATTTACTTATATATTTCATGCTTTCAAAGAGGAAATCCTATTGAACATTTGAAAAGATATAAAATTTTCTCCCTTCTTAGGATGTTTGTAGGTAGTAAAGTCCTCTATGTATACTAAATATGTGATTTTATATAATATGCTAATGTAAATTAAAGTGCAAGCTAACAAAGTGCACTTGGGGTCACTTACTTACATGTACTTCTTAACCATTTGGTAATGTATCATATACATTTTTTAGGGTATTGTCGACATTCCTTCCAATAGGGACCAATCCCATTCTAGAGGATGTCAACATGGTTGGAGTGATAATTTCCATGGACATAAGTCTCATGCTCCTCACTATAGATCATTTTGTCATAGTTCTCATGGATGGTCATAAGCCTCCCATCATAGCATTGTAAATTATTGTTGCTCACAATTTCACGTTAGGTTTGGCACCCTCTTTGGTGCATGCACTTAATTAGGCTTATGATGCACTGGTTTTGTCATATTTTTGGCAAAATTAATTAAATCCCTATTTATTTGGCTTTCACATGACAAATTGTGTCTAAACCCTAGTGTAGTGTGTTTGTGTCCTCGTTATTTGTGCCCAAATTTTTGAATTTGAAAGTTAGCCTCAATGTGATTTAGAAAACAACTTTGTTTTCCGACCTCTCTAAATGGTTATTTTGATATGTGTGAATTCATATATATACAACTTCTTCCCTCCATAACTCTTTAGCAACTAGACAACTAATACAATTAATGCAATCCAAAAGGAAAAATGAGAAGCAAGACAAGAAGATGATCAAAGATATAATTCAAGTCAATTATAGTCTGCAATCCATTAATAAATTCACGTTCAAGTATTGTATGATGTAACTTCTTATTTATTGTTATTATTATTATATGTGCTAAAACTTCGAAGATATTAAGGATGCTTCTCCATCCTTCTTGTGTGAGATTAGCATAGATGCATTAGTCCAACAAGGATATCATATTTGAGTGGTAAGATATCATTGTGTTTTCATTATCTTTTTCATTTTATTTTCTTTTGCTCTCCCAAGATCACACAGTTGTTATCATCTATCATCATTGTCATTGTGAAGGTGGGAACACTAACATGAGGTTTGACCAAGGAAAGACCCTATACAACATAACCCTTTTTCCCTTTGATTATGTTGTAGGTGTGCAGGATAGTACTGTGTAAAGTGGATTTGACATCTCAACTCTTTTGAGAACTCCAAAACCCTCATTCTTGTTTTCATGCACACATCATTGATAAAATAGAGCTTGTTGATTATCTAGACATAGTCATAATTTGGATCTTGATATTCATAGTCATGGGTCATCACATAATACTCAATTTTTACAATCATTGAAACCCTAATTTCTAGCATTCTCATACACCTACATGAGCATTGGTGTCTTGCTTGTTCAAATCTATATTTCGGCACCACATTCTTCTTTGTGTCTCCTACCTAGATCCACTCTTTGTTTTTGATGTTTTATTTTGTAACTTTTGTATTTTTTCATACTTAGTAAATTTGATTCTCATTCAACTAGTTCATTACATTCACCTTATCAATCCTTGCACAGCAAAAAAAGGGGACCAAAACCCTAACCATCCTGTTTGGATCTCCCTTGAGGACAACAACCAAAAACATCTCTTGGTTGATTTTGTGTTCCTAATGTTTAAGGTGAAAAGATTGATTTAGGTTAGGAAATTTAGCTTAGATCCCCCTCTTCACCACATAATACCCATCAAAATTTAGCTTCTTCTTACTCCCATGATAAGGGTGCCTCTAGTTGGTTAGGCAATAAAAAAAAATCTCATCTTTCCTTAGCTATTTCTCCTCTTAGGGTTGTTGAAATATCTCTTGATGATGAATAGTCTAATGATGATACTCCTAAAGATTAGAAGCCTATCCTTAATGGTTAGGATAATCCTAATGTGTGAAAAATAGATGATCATGATCCACATCCTACTACTAGATCCATAGTTCTTGCTACTTAGTAGCTTTATGTTTTCCTTATAAATATGGTGTTTAAAGATTTTCCTTGGATAAACTATGAGGTGTGGATAGTTTTTATAAATGACACAATTTCATCAAAAAAATAAAAAATAAAAAATATTTAAAATATTTTTTTTAGTAAAATAAAATAACTCTTAAATAAATAGAATATTTCCATGTCTTACATATTAATGTGTCAATATGTTTATGTATGTATATAGTAATTTAAATAACTATTAAATTATTGAAAAATAAAATAGACCTTCAACTAAAATAATAGTTGTATAAAATAACTCTCAAATAAACAAAAAAAACTTGATGTCATATTTGATTATTAATCTCTCCCTCTCATATATTTATCCATGAATTGTGGGCTTTGGGACAAAATAATACACACACTGTTTTGATGGGAATAATAGATATCCATGAATTGTGGGCTTTCAACAAAATATACAAACATTTTTTTATGAGAATAATAGATAACACAAACTCTTTATGAAGAATAAGACACAATTCTATTGTAATTAAAGATGACTAGTTGAGTACAAAATAATCATAATAATTATAAACTAACAATAGAATAAAACAAAGTTTTACTTTTGAAATGACTAAATAAAACAAAATAATCATACTAAATAATCATTTTCAATATTAATTTAATTTTAAAGATTCTAAAAATTATTAATTTTAAAATATCTATCTTATTTTTAATAAAATAAACAAGTACCTTAAATTTTATATTTCTCAATGACTATTAAATAAATTTATTTAAAATATCTATACTAATTAATTTTTTATTATGCATTTAATATATTAATTATATTAATATCTTTTAATGTCAACCACATAAGAGATTTTTAATACCTGAATTACTGCCAAAAACAACGGAAAATATAAAATCTTAGATTAGTGTAAGTATTATAGTTGTGAATGGGCCATCCTAAGAGAGATTCTCCGCCGACAAATAAGTTTGATACCTTTTATAACTGAAATTAGGATCTTTTACTAATACTATAAATAAATTTCATTAATTGTTATGTTGGAATACCTTAAAAAATTAAGGAAGTTATTGTATTTTAATTTTTAAACATTATGTTAGACAATCATATTGTTCATCAATTTATTATAATATAATATAATGATTATTAAAATAAAATAAATAATATATTTGATAATAAAAAACTTTTTAATGTTTTTTATTTTATTAATTATATAATTTTAAATATGTTTGACTTTACTATATTATGCATCCTAATGTTGTTATTGTTGTTTCTTATTATTTATAATAATTTTAGTTAAAATAAAATGTTTAGAATATAGTTAATTCTATTTATAAGTATGATTTTTTTTTAATGTAGATTTGTGTTTTAAAGTTTAAAGTTATATGTATATTTTTTGTTTTGAATTTAATTTTGGGTATTGTGTGTTATCTAAAAACTAATAACTTATTTTTGTCTTTTTATTTATTTTTATATTAATTTATTTCATTAAAAAAAATCACAATAATTGAAATTATACTTCCATGCCATCTAGTAGTCATATGCTTTAAACATAGACTATATTCTATATCAACCATTTGTTTGTTTGTTTGAGTTTCGTTTATTATTATTATTATTATAATAAATAATTTTTAAATAGATTTTCAAAATATTATATTAGTGTCTAAGATCACATATTATGGTAAAGAAATATTTTAATATGATTTTAAATATAGAAGATTAATTGATTTAAGTCATCAATGACAATATAGAAAGAACAAATAAAATATCAATTTGTTTATTAAAAAAAAAAACAATAAAAATGAATAAAATCATAAAATTATTATTGATATTAACTAATAGATTAAATCATTTTATTAAATAATATTGATTTATAAATTATTTTTTTTACTTTTATTAAAATAATTTAATTATATTGAGAAACTTTATATAATTAAATCAACTCCTTACAAATTGAATAATTAATAATTTAACAAGAATCTTAGTACTAATTAAGATTTGAAATTTTAAAAAACATATATTCGTGACCTTACTTAAGCCATGCAAACCCAATATATAATATAGTTAAACATAAAATCAAATTTGAGATTAGATTCTCATCTTATCTAATCCAAAGGGGTAAGACAAGGAGACCAAGTCAAACCAATATGGGAAGCATTTTCAATACTTTTAAGAAATTTATATATATAATTAATGTGATTTTTATTATTGTTTTTATTTTTAATTGTTCTAATTTTTTAAGTGTATAATATTGTTGAAAAGAAAAGTGTATATTTTTTTTTAATATACAATTTTGAGATCTCTTTTCGTATGTGCTTAATTAGTATTTGTCTTAGACAATACTATTGCAATGAGTTTTATTTTTTCTTGTTCAATTAGTGATTAATAAGTTAGTTTTAAACCAATAAAACAAAATCATCTTCCCTAAAGTGAACATGTAAAATATTTAACTTTATAATTTTAAAAATTATTTCTTGTGAACATGATTGACTAAAAAGTTGTGTTATGGAAGGATTTAAAAAAATAAAAATGAAGTGAACTATTATTTTTCTTTTTTAAAATGAAGTGAACTATTATTTTTCTTTTTAGAAATGGATTTTACCTTGTCTCTATATGCATTATATATAAGTTAAGCTACAAAGTAAATAATGATAATAATAATAATAAATATTCTAGTAAAAATACTAGTTGATAAGGTTTGACCAAAATTCATTATTTAATTTTTAAATTTATAGATTTTTTGTTCTAAAATATAGGCATGCAATTGTTTTGTCCCGTTGAGCTAAAATTAATAATTTATAAAATATATCTAAGCTGTATATTATTATCATTTATAAATTAATAAATTTATTTTAAAAATAAATGTTTAATAATATTTATAGAATATTATTTTAAAAATATAAAATATACAATTGATTTTTAAGATAAATGAAGTGAACTATTATTATTATTATTTTTTTAAAGAATTTCACCTTCTTTCCATTTGTATTAGCTAAGCTACAAAATAAATAATGATAATAATAATAAATATTTTAGTAAAAATACTAGTTGATAAGATTTGACCAAAATTTATTATTTAATTTTCAAATTTTCAAATTTAAAATTTAGATTTATATGTTTTTTTCTAGAATATAGGCATGGAATCGTTTTGTCTCATTAAGCTAAAATTAATAATTTACAAAATATATCTAAATTGTATATTATTATCATTTATAAATTAATAAATTTATTTTAAGAATAAATGTTTAATAATATATTTATATCATATTATTTTAATAATATAAAATATATAATTATTGAAATTTATAGATTTTTAATAATTAATATATCTTATATTGTAAAAATTCTAATATGTTTAATTTTTATTTTGTATTTTAATATTTTATTAATATATTACTAATATATTAATAATTTGTCCCGTTGAGCTAAAATTAATAATTTATAAAATATATCTAAGCTGTATATTATTATCATTTATAAATTAATAAATTTATTTTAAAAATATAAAATATACAATTGATTTTTAAGATAAATGAAGTGAACTATTATTATTATTATTTTTTTAAAGAATTTCACCTTCTTTCCATTTGTATTAGCTAAGCTACAAAATAAATAATGATAATAATAATAAATATTTTAGTAAAAATACTAGTTGATAAGATTTGACCAAAATTTATTATTTAATTTTCAAATTTTCAAATTTAAAATTTAGATTTATATGTTTTTTTCTAGAATATAGGCATGGAATCGTTTTGTCTCATTAAGCTAAAATTAATAATTTACAAAATATATCTAAATTGTATATTATTATCATTTATAAATTAATAAATTTATTTTAAGAATAAATGTTTAATAATATATTTATATCATATTATTTTAATAATATAAAATATATAATTATTGAAATTTATATATTTTTAATAATTAATATATCTTATATTGTAAAAATTCTAATATGTTTAATTTTTATTTTGTATTTTAATATTTTATTAATATATTACTAATATTATTTTTTCTTTATAAAAAAATATCTCTAAAAAGTATTTATGTTTTCATTAATACATTTAATATAAAAAATGAAAAATATAAAAATACTAATAAAATTATTTTAATGATAACTCATAAATTTGTTTAAAAAAAAAATCATTTATTAAATCTTTTCTAATATTTTTAAATAATATTATTTTTAAAATATTAAATATACAATTATAAAATCAATATAATTTATATTTATAATAATAATATTATTATTACACAAATTAAAAATTAAAACAAACATGTTATTATTATTATTATATTTATTTGACTTTAAAATTATTTATTGATATTTTTTTTAAAATTCTATAAGTTAAATTATTAAAAAAAATTTAAATAAGGCCAACACAGGGGTGAGAATGGCGAGTTCGAGTGGGAAGAGGAGTGGCGTTGAGCGTTCATTTTTTTTTGGTGCAGAAGACGATGGGAGCTCATAATTAGATGATGATGAGGATGATTTTTGGTTGGTTTTGTTTCGATGGTTTGTTTTTCCTGTGCAGGGGTAGTTTGAAGAAGCTTTAGAGCCATTTTGTTCTGGCTTGGATTTCTTTTGTAGGGTTCTCCTATTTCTTGAGTTCATAGAGGTGTCTATTGTGTATTTGGGGACTGTTTTTCCCTTGCAAGCTTCCTACATGAAGTGATCATTGTGTGGGAACAACAAAGGGAGTCTCCTTTCTGTTTCCATGTTTGGAGCCTTTGTGTTGATTGGTGTTCTTGTGGAAGGCTTTGAGGTTGCTTTGGAGTTGTCATTTGCAACTCTATTTGGTCTATTTGTGTTTGTTGTGGCTCTTTTCTTTGGCTTGGGGCTCTAGCTTGGAGGTCCCGTGGGGTGTTTCTTCCCCTTACTTTTCCCCTGCTTGATTATGTGGGTGTTTTTTTTGTGTGTGTGTGTCCCTGTTGTCCAGTGTTATGTTCTTGTTGTCGTTCATTTAGTTAGAGAGTTATTTTGTGTGCTTTGGGTCCCTTGAGGGGGTTTTGTTTGTGGAGTGGCTTATTTCTAGCTCTAACCGACGTGTTGGGGTAGTTGACCTGTGTTTATCATGTTGGCCTACTCTTCAAATCCTTCCTTCTTGGCTCCCCCTTGCCCCTTTGGGCTCTCTCTATTCTTTGTTTTGTGGCACCCTTCTAGGGGCTTCTGCTCTTGGTGTTTTCTAGTTGCTCTTGGTTTCCCTTTTGAGGATTAGTGGTGCTTCCTATTGGTTGTTTCTGTGGAGATTCTTTGGCCTTTCTTTGGCTCTGATTAGTGTATTGGGGTAGCTGGTGTGATTTATGGCATGACCTACTCTTAGTTTTCTTCCTGTGTGGTCTCCCCTTTCCTTCTCGAGTCTCGTCTGCATTGTTCGCTTTGTTCTTTGGGCCTATTTTTTTGGCTTATTTTGGGTGTTGTTTTTCCCTTTAGTTTTTTGGCTCCCTCTTGTATTGTAGTTTTTAGGCTACTCTATTGTGGGGTTCTTCTTGTGTGTCTTGAGGTCCCTTAGTGCTTGGAGTTTAAAGTATTTTTCCTTTGAGGGATGTTTGGTTTGATGCTCTTTATGAGCTTCTTTTGTTGGTTGGGCTACCACAATGTTTTATTCTTTGGTTGGGATGTGCTTATTTATGCCATAGTTGTTCTTGGAGATGTTGGCATCCTTTGTTGACACCGTTCTTGATTTGTTGTTGTTGGTTAGGATGTGTATAATGTTATATCTACTCTCCCAGAATAATGTGTGCTATAAGGATTCCAATTTACTGTTAGTAGGGATATATGCTTTGTTCTTCCTGACTCTCTAGTTTCCCAGACAACCAAAGGATGTTGGGGTTGCCCTTTCTACTAGAGTGTTGACTTTCTTCTAGATTCTTCAGATTGTGTCTTCTATTGAGGTGAAGAATGCTCTTATGGAGGTGGAGTCCTCTCCTTTTGAGGTGGAGATGGTTGCTAAAGATGTGGTAGGAAGCTCATTTTTCTAGTTTTCTCTTATGTTTCTATTGAGGTGGAAAGGTCTCCTATTGAGGTGGAGTTTGAGGATGTTGGAAAATTGATGCTTAATTTGGTGGGAATGGTACTCATGAAATCCTCTCTTATAGAGGGGAGCTTTCTCCTTTGGAGGTAGAGTTAGAATTGGTCTGTTGGGTTGGTTGGAGCTTCAAGAAGATCCCTTCTTTATGTAGAAAAGAAAGACAGTTGATGAGGACTCTTGGCCCCATTAGCATTAATATTTTTTATGGCTTTGAGATTGTTTCTCTAAGTGAGAATTTTCGTTGTCTGGCCATCTCAGGTAGTGTTGTTGGGCTCATATTGTTTTTAAGTATGACGATGATACTCTCTGGTATTTGCATTTTAGGAAGCACATGTAATGGTTTGATCTAGCTTTAGGCTAGTGCTTTTTGTTTTTTTAGTCTCGAATCTACCTTGTGCGATTTTCTCGCTAATGGTTGGCTACTATTTATTTCTGATTAATCTTTGGCAGTATTTCATGTAGATTGGGTTTCAGCTCCCATCAAAACCTATAGTGCCCCTCAGTTTATTTTATTTTGGTATAGTTCTTGGATACACTTAGACATTATTATCCTATTTTGATGATACTATTGATGTTATTTAGGTGATTATGATTCCTTGATGCTTGGTTACAATGACATTGTTTTATTTGATGCTATGATGAGATTCTATTTATTTAATTTGTGTAATTTTCTTATATGAGATATCAAGTATATATATGTGATGTGTTTTCTAACGATATTTTTCATCAGTTATTATTTGTCGGTGTATGGGTGAAGGGGAACAAGGTCGCATCACTCGCTTGCAAGTGCCCTATGACGTTGTGACTTTTCCTTCATGGTGTGAATGACTATTATCTACATGCACATGTTCGACCATGGTTTTGCTGCAGGTTGCAAGTACCAAGCACCGACTCCACCTAAATTTCTAGGTTAGAGCGTGCCTCATACCCAATAGAAGTTGTTGTTTCAGAGATAGAATCAGGTTTCCCATGTCGTTTCATCGTCCTTGACGATGGTGTGTGTGGTCGGTTGTCATTTCCCATTCGTGTGGTTCGTCTGTGTTGTTTTGTATTTTGTTTCGTTCGGTGCTCTAGTAATTGGGTATCCAGTTTTGGCGTATTCATTTGTTTGATGCCTTGGTAAATTTTGCTTTATTTCTGAGATTTCATCTAAAATATATTGATTAACTTAAATAGACAACGAATATAAATTATAGTCTTAATAAATAGAATTTCCATTAACTTATACAAAATTTTAGGAAATTAAAAAAAAATATACTCAAAGAAATAAATTAATAAAATAAACATTAAACAACTCAAGATACATACAATATTAAATATAAGATTAAGTGATTAATTTAAATATTCTTATTTAATAGATTGAGTATTATTTTCAAAGTTTAGCTTGTGGAGGTTGCACATTAATTAATTATAGAAGATAAAATTTGAAAACAAAAAATAAAACTAATAAAAGAAAAGTGGAGAATCAGTTACAAAAGAAAAAAAGAATGACAATAATTAATTATTTCTAGTTATCTAAAAGAGGGGCAATTGAACTATTTCGGGAAGGAAAAAGAAAACAAAGAAAAGGGGATTTTGCATTTTGTACAGGGGGTTTTCTGTTTTTCTGGAAAATTAAATACGAGGTCTGTTTGGAGGCTTGTTCGGGAATAGGGTGTTTTTTGTCATGAATTTGTTGCAGTTGGAGAGAAGCTGGAAGGGGGGACTGAGCCCTACATCAAATCTCCAACTCGACTATTCGGTACATTTAGGTTCCTCTATTATGTTTACATAAAATACCTAATTTAATCATTTCCTAATGAAATTCGTGAAATAGCATTATAGAAATTGTGTTTATATTCTGTAGACTTGCTTCTTGATGTTCTTGATTTTGTTGTTGCGATTTCTTGAGATTTCTATACTTAGTTTCTATTTTGGATTCATTCCAAATCTTTCCTCCACTAGTCATCCTACTGGTTGGCATTAAATCCTCGTTTACCAATTTGGCTCTCTTTGCCTTTCTAGGCTATCTTTTTGCTCTTGACTGACAGTAGGATTAAATTACTTCTTACCACTTGGTTGTTGTTCTTTGTAACCCATACTCTTTAAAGCAAAATACTCTTAAAAAATATTGTTTGGAAATTGTCAATGTAGGCATGCTAATTGGTGTTATACTCCCCTCGAATCCTTATCACTCCTTTCTATTTATTGAAAAATATTGCTTTTGCTGGCGTATTTCTTTATGGCTTGGCCCTTATTCTGTGGATTCTCCTTTGTGGGAGAAACGTCAGGCTCTTACCACATTTTTGTTATCGGTTAGGCCAAGTCTTGATGAGGGCGATGTGAACTGTTCATTGCATCTATAGTTAAATTGGAAATTTGTCGGCGGAGCTTGGGAGTTAAGTGGAACAAATTTCTTTGCATGCTTACTGTTTTGGTCGTCGTTCCCTCTAATGGAAGGTATCGACTTATTGACAATCGACCTTTAACTTGTGTTTACGCAAAATATAGCAAATATACTTACATTTGAGTCATAGCCTCTCCTTATTAGTAGTTATGGATTGATTTGTAACATATGTCTTTATCGATGTGGTTGCATGTTAATGAGTTACGTTTGAATGAAGAGTTTCGATGCCTCACTTGTCCTTAATTGGAATACCCCAAGTCATTGCTGTCCTGGATACCACATTATCATTACTCCTCGAATGATATTTATTTTACCTCAGTTGGAATTCATGTTAGATGAGTCGTCCCTACAAAATCAGCTAATTTGAGATTACTTCTGATTGTATAGTTAAGAATCCAGTTGGTTTCTTCTAGGACTCTTAATGGGGCTCATGCTAGAGAACATCCATTTTTTATTACAGGTTGAGTTCCTTATCTCCTGGTTGTATCTGTTAATAGTCTCATAGCATCGTTAGCTTATCTATTTTGAGCTTAGCCAAAAATCATTGCATGGCTTGAATCTGCACCTCTGCCATACATTGCTCACTGCGTTTTCTCAGGCGTAGTTCATTCTTGAAGAAAACTAAGAGATTGTTAGGATTTATTTGTTGTTATGAACCAACATCCTGATCTCCATAGTATTCGGCGCTAAGCAGTGTCTTTGTTATCATCGTATTTGGCATTTACTTAAACTCAGTGTTTATTAGAAAAGACTCTGTAAGTGTCCTATTTATCATTGTAACTTACATTTCAATTTACACTACGATTAATAGAAAGAATTTGTGGTTAGAACATCATCTAATTATATGAAACATAGAGTCTTTGTAATTAGCGAGTTACCAATTATTAGAAATAAAATACTCTTAATTGTGTATGCATCAATATATATATGTATACTTTTATTGGTTCTTGTAATAGTAATTAATTATATGTTCTTTAAATAGGTTATGAAGATAAAATGATAATATAACAATAGGATATGATGATTATAAGGGAAAAAGATAATATGATAGACGATAATAGGGTGATATGTTCATATGATTAAGGGTAAGATTGTAGCATCATAATATGGTATTAAGAACTAATGCAAACTTTATCATTGGAATGATAATATTATTGTTTTGAATTTAATTGAAAGGAAATTAGATAGATGAAATTTGATCTTAAAAAGTGATTGAATTAGTTCATTAGTTAATGAAAGAAAGGCAAGAATATCTTGGAAACTTGTCATGTAAATGCCTATCATGACTTTAAGTGTATCATAGTTCGATGTTAATGTAGGCGTTGTTTGGATAACATTGTCGGTGTCCTTGATCTTGTGTGTAATTTAGATATTGGTTTAATGTTTGTCTTGTATTTGAGTTTTGGGTAATTGTGAATGCCAATCCTACACTTGCACAAACATAGAAAACAAAAACAATGTTAGATCAATATGCAAGTTAAGATAATGATTCCCCATGAAATCCATTTGCAATGCTCAAATAGGAAAACAAATGACAAGATGAACAAAAAAAACAATGAAATCCTATTTTCAGATGCAAACTCTTGATCCCATGGGGGAATTGGTGCCAATTGTGTGTACAAATTGGCCCTTTCCCAACTCCTTTGTAAGCTTGATGATGATTTGGTGATGGTTGTAGCTCCTTGATGAGATTTTGGCATAACCTAACTATGAAACCATAAAATGATGAACACTTGCTATGAAGTAGACAAAATTAGCTCTCAATGTGAAGAGAGTAACTTTGCATTCAAATTGTGGATGATGAATGAGAGGAAGAGTCTCATTTATAAATTTTCAAATTGGAAGAGAGTGAAATTCAACAATGTGGGATCATTCAACATCCAATGGCCAAGTGCCACTTGTCAAGATATGAATGGTTGAAGATTGTGCACATTTTGATCAAAGTGCCAATAAATTATATTAGGTGGAATTTGAAATTGAGGAAATGACATGTGAGAGGGAAAAAATAATGAAATAAATGCCACTTGGATCAATGCATAAGGACATGTAAGAGGAGTGAATGCTTTGTTGGAAGGAAAAATCCACTTGGATTTGAATTCAAATTTGAAGAAATATTCCTCATTTATTCCATGTTGAGAGAAAATAGGCAATTTAATAAATCAAAGTAATTGATTTATTGTGCAAGTTGCATTCTCTAGAGAATGTGACATGTTTTAGGATTAAATTAATTAAAGATTATTTAATTTAATGAGGAATTAGGAGATGTGACAATTTAGACTTAAATTTAGGCATTGATTTAAATCAAATTGAAAGGAAGGGTTTAATTAAATAAATGATTTGATTTATTTAACTAAAGGGGACAATGTTAGATTAACTTAAATAAAGTTTAATTTATTCAATTTAATAAGAAGACTTTAGAGACTTAATTTAAATAAAATGAATTATTTAAATGAATAGAGATAGAAGATTAATTAAATTAAATTGATTAATTTAATCAATAGAGGGGAGAATGACTTAATTAAATAAATAATGATTTAGCTAATTAAGAGATGAAAGGTGACGACAAGCTGAGAAGGTGATTCAGGACGAAACGATGTTAGTAATCAGGATCAAGTGTGTCGGTCAATTTTTCATGTCTACATTTTGCCCCTCTTTGAAGCAATGCACTTGTTGTATTGGTTCAAAGAATAAACTATTGAGATCAAAGTTCAAAAAAAATTCTAATTTTTTTCAAATGCCCCACTGCTGCCCCAGTGGAAGGATTATGTTGTATATTGTCCCCTCGAGAGATCGAGTGGAAATGTTTGAATTTTTTTATCGAGATCACAATAAAATGCGAGAGGAGTGGTTCTATTAATCAAAGGACGAAAGCTAATTATTTAGAAAGATAAGATATTTGACGTAGACAATTTTGATGATGTACAGACAATCATCGGCCATGGGTAGCCTCATGTATATTTGATACAATACACCAATTTTGGATAGAAATGTTAGTAAAGATAGAAGAATGAGAAGAAAAAAATGATGACAAGAGGATCCAACAAGCCTACGTTATGATGATGATGATGATTTTCTTACGAGGAGTTGGGATTTTCAAAGGGCCAATTACTCTATGTTTGATAACACACGTAGGTATGATGCATCAAGGTATAAAGAACCAGGATGACGTTGTAAGTTTAGTGTGATGGAATTTGACTCGTCAATCAGATAGGATTATTCTTGTTCACACTTAGCATACAAAACCTTATTCAGGATGTAGTTCACACATTCTAAACATCTTGGACCAAAACATAGAAAAGAAAGCATTCCTATGTGGTCAACAAGACACCTAAAACATCTTCCCTATAGACCAAACAAGGTATGCATGAAATAAGTTATTTTACAAGAGTATCCAACAAACACAATAGATAAAAAAAATAATGATCGTTGCCCCATTCCTTTCTCTCTAAACCTATTTTTTTTAGGCATCATTGAGAGGTCCTTGGAATGAGCACAAAATAAGATAAGTCAAAAAGACCAAATAAAGTAAACAAACAAGCTAATGTTCTTTGTACCGCTAGCCAAGACTAAACTAAGGTGATACATGATGTTGATGTCCATCATGGGAATGATGCATCCTAGAACATGTTGTGATCTGGGTTTTGATGAGATTGATTGGATGATAAACTATTGATACTCTGAGTTGATCAACTTGTTTGCTTACTAACCTAAACTTGACACTTTGACAATTAGGTTGTTCACTTTTGAACCTGCCAGACTTGTTTATGACTGATTCAACAAAGGATAAAGGTGATGATTGATTTATTAGGAATGATGATTATTGCGGGTGAAAGTGAGATGAGACGGGTGCACCATTTTGGGTTTTTCAAATATTTGGATGTTTTGAAATGTTTTGAGGTTGTTTTGATTTTTGGATTTTTGAGATGTTTTACAAATATTTTTGTTATTTTCAAGATTTTAGACCAAGAGAATGATTTAAGACCTATCTTAGGGGTCTCGGGAGCTGATCCATAGATTAGCCTTGCCTACGTTATACACGTAGAGACTACGTAGTTTGACTGAAAACAAACTTGACTCAGTGATGAGAAAGATGAGCAAATGGATTTCCATTGTGATAGACGCCTAAAGGACTGACCTAGGGGGTCTCGAGGGATGATCAAAGATCAACCTTTCCTACGTTCAATCTCAAAGATGACATAGTTCAGACAAGATGATGCCACTTTTTGATTTTGATATGATTTGGATGTTTCTAGTTTTTTTATTTTTTGATGTTTAAAGAAGATCACAAGAATATACACGAATCCGATCTGACATAGGTATAGGAACATGCCCCCAATGTGATGTGATAGACTACTTTGATATAGGCAGGACAAACTGACCTTAGGAATATTCCAAGTAGTACTATGGTGGAACATGATACGAGCACAAGATCAAGCTATGGTACAGATGTGAACGGATGGTGGAAGGATAAATGGAATGTAATGGATAAGTGAGTCATGAAGATCCTAGTGGATGGAGGATTCTTTATTAATGCTTGGTGCTTGTTTTCCAGGTTTTCACCAAGGTACTTGTCCAAAGCGCCACCGAAGTGGTTTTCAGTAGAGGACGATTTTTTTTTCTTCACTTTTTTCAATCCTTTTTTTTAATATTTTTTTGGATTTTTTGCATTTCTGTATTTTTTTGTCGTCACCAAGATGCTTGTTTGCCAGGTTTTTATCAAAGTGACTATTTTTTCAGGACATTTTTTTTTTGTACTTTTTGGTTTTATACCTTGCAAGATTTTAGGCATAAAAATTTTTGAGATGGGAGTTGTTCAGGGGCTCCTGGAGAGGCTCGACTTCTGGTGTTGATAGCTAGTATGACCTTGATTTATAGCTTGTTGTGATGATGAAATGTCCCAACCAAATGGGCTCGAATTTTCCTTTGCTTTTTGGGTTTGGTATATTTTTCTGGTTCTCTTTCAGTACAAGTTCACCAAGTTGGAAGGTGTGTCTCCTAATTTTCTTGTTGTAGCTTCGCTTTAGGTGGTTCTGATAGGCCTGTAGATGGTTGAGGGCATCCATGCATCGTTCATCTAATAACTCGAGCTCATTTAACCTTGACACCTGATATTCCTCATATGTAATGAGGTTTTGTAATGATATCCTTAATGATGGGAGCTCGATCTTGATTGGGGGGATGGCTTTTGATCTATAGAACGGGGAGAATGAGGTGGTGCATGTTGGCATGCGGATGCTAGTGCAGTAGGCCCATAAGGTAGGATTTAGCTGCAAATGTCAGTCACGACCAGAGTCATCGACTATTTTCTTAAGGATTTTCAAGATAGTTTTATTAGTGGCTTCTACTTGGTCAGTGCCTTGAGTGTAATACGGAGTGGAAAAGTGATGTTGGATATTGAATTTGTGGCAAAGTTCACACACATCCCGATTCTTGAAAGGTGTCCTATTATCAAAGATAATGGATTGAGGGACATCGTATCGGCAAATGAGGTAGTTTAGGATGAAATTGGATATCTACTTTCCAGTTATGTAGGTCATGGGAATTGCTTCGACCCACTTTGTAAAGTACTCTGTGGTGGTGATGATAAATTTGTGGCCATTGGATGAGGTGGGGGTGATTTTTCCAATGAGATCGATCCCCCAATGTGAAAAGGGCCAAGGTGTAATAATAGGATGAATCTCTTGAGCTGGTGCATGAATAAGGTCTCCATGCTGCTGGCACTGTAAACACTTTCTGACAAATTTGTGTGCCCCTCTTTCCATTGTTCGTCAGTAGTACCCGGTCCTCAACAGTTTCTTAGCCAAGGTTATACCACTTGATTGTGAACCGCAAATACCATTGTGGACCTCAGCCAGAGCAGTCAGGGCTTCCTCGGGATTTAAGCAATGCAATAGGGTTCCTTCAATGCTCCTACGATAGAGGGTTTCTCCTAGGATGACAAAACGTAAGGAAATTTTGACAAAGGCTCATTTAAGGTTTGGGGTTATGTGAGCTGCGAGGACCCCTATTCTCAAGTAGGTATAGATGGCGTGATGCGAAGGATTACCGAGACTAACTATTTCACACACGAATTCAGACTCTGGTACATTGAATTCTAGTACCAAAAGTTTCTCTACTAGAAACTGTTGTTTTGGAACATTGTTTGGGATTTCCAAGAGAAATCCAATTGTGGCCATAGCATCTGCTTCTCTGTTGTTTTCTCTCGGTAGTTGTTCAAAGGTGACATCAATGAAGAATTCTTTGAGGCTCTCCACTAATTTCTTGTATGGAGTTAGCTTGTCATCCTTTGTTTGGTACTCACCATTGACTTGGTTAATGATGAGCTGTGAATCTCCATAGACTTTGAGAGACATAATCTTCCATTGTACTGCAATCTTTAAGCCTATGATGAGAACCTCATACTCTACTATGTTGTTTGTGCATGGAAAAGATAGTTTATAGGATTTGGGTATGTAGTCTCCCTAGGGAGTGATGAATATTGTGGCGCCTGGCCCATGTTGCGTGCATGACCCATCAAAATACATTTTACAATGATTTTCTATACTTATGTTGAAAATTGACTGGCCCAAAAATTCTGAGATAAGTGGGTTGTCGACATAAATTGGAGCCTCTGCCAGTTAGTTTGCAATCGCCTGTCCCTTGATGGCCTTGCACTCCACATATTCAATGTTGTGTTCCATCAATATCATTACCCTCTTAGTTGTTCGTCCTGTGAGAGTAGCCTTAGAGAGCAGATACTTTAGTGGATCTATCTTTGCAATCAGCTTGATTTGATGAGCCAGCATGTAATGTCTAAAATTTTGGGCTGTAAACACAGCTGCTAGACAAGATTTTTCTATTGGTGTGTAGTTGAGCTCATGCCCTACCATTTTCCTTCTAATGTATTATATTGCTCTTTCTCTTCCATTTTCATCCTGCTAAGCTAGGAGTGCACCAAGAGCTGCCGCTATAGCTGATATGTATAGAATCGGTGGTTTTCCTAGAATTGGTGGCATCAACACTGGTGGTGTAAGTAGATATTCTTTGATTTTACTAAACGCCTAGTCACACTTGTCATCCCACTTCAATGTTACTCCCTTATGAAGTAGATGTGAATATAGAATCTGTTTATCCGCCAGTTGTGCTATGAATCTACGTATGGATTGGAGACTTCCTTGTAGGCCTCTCAGCTGCTTCAATGTTCTAGGTGTGTCCATGTCAAGGATCGCCTTGACTTTGGTGGGATCCACTTCTATTCCTCTCATTGATACTATATATCCCAAGATTTTTCCTGATTGCACCCCAAAGACACATTTCTTAGGATTAAGTCTAACCTTGTATTTCTTCAATCTATCAAAGATGGCACTTAGAGCTGCAATGTGATCCTGTCTTTTCCTTAGCTTGGCCAATATATCATCCATATAATCTTCCACAGTTTTGTGAATCATGTCATGAAAAATTCATGTCATAGCCCTTTGATATGTCACTCCCGCATTCTTTAGCCCAAATGGCATCATGTTCCAGCAGTAGGTGCCCCATGAACATGTAAATGTTGTCTTGTGTTGGTCCTATTTTGCTATCATAATCTAGTTGTACCCTGAGAAGCCATCCATCAGTGACAACATCTCGTGTACGACCTCCATGTCCACTATCATATCAATATTGGGTAGTGAAAAATTATCCTTAGGACACACTTTGTTTAGGTCTCTAAAATCAGTGCAGATACGGATGCCCCCATTTAGTTTTGAAACTGGCACCAGATTTGACACCCATTCCAGATAATCAATTGGGAATATAAATCCAACATTCAGGAGCTTCTGTAATTCCACCTTGACTAGCAAGGCTATCTAAGGGTGCATCTTTCTCAACTTGTGCCTCACTAGCTTTGCTCCTGGGTAGACAACTAAATGGTGAACCATGACTTCCGGATCAAATCCTGACATGTCAGTGTAGGTCCATACAAATTTTACCTTTCTTTCCCTTAAGAATGTTGCTAGGAGATCTTGTTCTTCCATGAGAAGTGACTCAACCTAGAAGGTGATGTGTGGTGTTACTTTTGTTCCCAAATTGACGGGATTGCACTGTTCTGCTACTAAATTTTCCTGATGAAGTGTAGTAAGGGGGAGATTGAATCCTTCATCCTCCAATGCCTCAAAGAGGTTTTCACCATTGGATGCATCCTTTATTTTTACTATTCTATGGTTAGAGAGTGCCACAGTGTGGTTTTCACTAAATGACCCTGAGCTTATTCTGATTCTTTTTCTTTTGCGACTGAAGGACTCAATCGTCTCCCCGTAATAGGCCTGTGTGTCTAGGGTGATGTCAGATCCAACTTTATTATCTTTTCATGGTACTGTATCCCTTAGTCCCATGAATTCTGAGAGTGCCTCATCATTTTCGAATGTGTCTAGAACCAGTGGTCCTCATTGGTCATAGTTAATGAATTGTGGGTAGACTAGGTTTATTTTGTGGGGCTAGTGGTCTAACTTGAAAGGTGATGTGCTAATCATAAGTAAGGAGGAGTCTTCAAAGAGCATGGATAGACTTGCTATGGTATCATCGTCATCAATACTACTACAGACATCAGTTAGGTCGAAGGTGAAATTATGTAGGGGCAGACCTATGGATACATGTAATTGAAGGGTGGTTGCTGATAACTAAGGGGGAGACCTGACTGCTCTAATAGGGGTACCTCTGCCACATACAATTATACTCGAAGGAGTACATCCAAGGCCAAGATTTCTCATTCGTCTTTCAACAATGATGGGCTCCAGCCGTCCATCGTTGTTTCTTCCAAGGCTTTCATTTTTGTTGTATCCCATACCAAGCATCATTTGCAGTCCTCTCCTAGCTTCGTCCATGGGTAGGGTGGGTGCGAGTCTTTCATCTTGGTATAGTGAGCTTGAAATGTCTCTTTCGTCCAAATTTTCTTGACTTAGATCCTCGAACAATGAAATCTAGAAGGGTCTGCCCTAAAAGTGTAGGCAGGTGTTTCAACTAGTTGAGGTCATCCATGTGACCTAGGAGATTGAGGTAACTCTCCTACAGCAAAATCATTTTCTCTCATTTTGTAATCTCCACACCCATTGTCTTGGATCATGAGCTTGATGTCGAATATGTCGGGGATGGAAGGTGTCTTTGTCATAAAAGAGGAGGCGAGGTTAGATGGATCTATATAAGGAGTGGAGGGGCCTTCATCGTTCTTTGGCACTTGGGGAACTTTATAGAACTTGGCCTTCAAATTTTTGCAATAGGCGAATGGCTTCAGATCACCATGTATTGTGACCTCTTCCTTTTGGTATGAAAATTTGAAACATTGCTGGAATGTTGAGGTGACCGCCTTCATTCCATAGATCCATGGGCATCCTAGGAGGATGTTGTAGGGAAAATCAAGGTCGAGGACCTGACATGTGGTTTCTATAGTAGTTGGCCCTACTTGGATTAGGATCTTGATAGTGCCTTGGAACATTCTTTCCTGTTCATCATATGCTTTGATGGTAATGCCTTTATTTTTGTCGATGGAGGCTTTTGAGATTCCCAAGTTCTTTATAAGTTTAAGCAAACATATATTTAGGCCTGCACCTCCATCCACCAAGACCCTTTTGACCTTTTTCTTGTGAACCAAGACTTGTAGGTGAAGTGCACGATTGTGAGATGGTTGGGTGGGGAAATCTTGATTGGAGAAGGTGAGGAGATTTGGGGTGACAATGTTACCAACCATAGCCTAAAATTATTCTGTATCAAGGTTAGCAGAGATAGTGGATGCAACTAATGCTTCATCAAGAATTTTCCCGTGGGTGGCAAAAATTTTCAGTAAATCCATGATGGAGATCTGAGTGGGGGTTCTTTTTAGCTAGTCAATGGCGTTATAATCATAGGGAACAAATTTCGTATTTGAGATGGGGGTCTTAGATGGCTATGATGCCCCTACAATAGTAACCTTGCCACCACGTGTGGTGACTCCACAATCAGCGTTAGCTCCTTTGATGCTAATGATAGTGACCATTTCATCTATGCATGTGATGATGCCTTCATATACAAGGTTTGCACTAGCATACTTTTGTTTCCCGTTTTTGTTTCCTTGGTTATTTCCCTGATTGTGATTAGGCATCATATTCGTGTATATTTTGAGATCTTGATTGTTGGCAGGTTGCTCAACATTTATTATTTTGTCCTCAATGAGGTCTTGGATGATATTTTTCAACCTCATGCAATTTGTGGTTGTATGCCCTTTTATTTTATGAAAATCGCAAAGGAGATTTTCGTTGTACCATGGTGGTTTTGTCATGGTTTCCACATATTTCTCAAAAGTGGAGATTTTGATAAGGTTCTCTTTAACCAATTTCTTCGTTATAGATTCTATTGGCTCCCCAAGGGATGTGAACTTCCGCTTGGGAGGATACTTATTTCGGGGAGGTAGTCCTCCTTGAGAGGTGGTGGTTGTTGTGCCACCGTATTGGGTTGCACATTGTTGTAGTTGTGATTCTGTGGTTGATGATGGGTTTGAATATTTTTCTTGGGAGCACTGATGACAACCTTCACATCGACCACTCCGTTGTTTGTGACATTTTTGTTCCTTCACAATCTGTGAGGTTTATCGTTATAATTGGTGAATGGGTGGTTATCGTATTGTGCAAGAAATGTAGATGCATCCCCTTGCATAGTAAGGGCTCTTTCGATATTGATCACTTTTGGGATCAATTGATCATACGTTGTAATGCATTGCATTTTTAGATAGAATGCCAAGTTTTCGTCAAGATTGGCTATGATAGTGCAAACTTTTTGCTCTTCTAGCATGGTCCACTTGCTTCGGTTGGCCTTGGATCGCCATCGCTGCAAGAAGTAAGTGAATAGCTCTCCTTTTTCTTGTTTGAGTGCTAATAGTTCCTCTAGACTAACATTTGTACCCATGTTGAATGCGTAGTTTTTGAGGAATGCGTCTACCATTTCCTAGAACATTTTGATGCCTGTGGGTAGATGAGAGAACCATTCCATGGTGGGACGAGTCAGACTCCAAGGAAATAGTTGCATTAGATACATTTCATCGTATGCCTCATCGTATACAACTTCTATGCAATGCACTTGAAGCTCCTTGACGTGATTTTCAGGGTTTCCCATTCCATTATATTTATCAAATTTGGAGATTTCAAATCCCTTCAGGAATGGTACCATTGTAATACTTTTATCATAAGGATAGGGGCACAAATTGTTTGGCTTGCTGGTTCTTTTTCCCGATTGAAGGTCCAACACTTGTTGCGAGAGCAGTTTGATCTATGTTGCAACATCATTTTGTGGATCAGGAGGTGGAATGAATGTGCTTTGAGGTGCTTGTTGTGTTTGATTGATGGGGTTTTGCTGCAAGCTCTACTATTCTTTTAAGGCTTGTTGATATGCCTGCATTTGTGCCAACAATGCTTGTTGTTGGTCATGTTGTTGTTGTTCCAACAAAGCTTGTTGTTGGTCCTATTGTTGTTGTTCCCAAAAAACTTGTTGTTGGTCTAGCTTTTGTTGCGCTAACAAATCTTGTTGTTGGTCTAGTTGTTGTTCCACCAAAAAATCTTGTTGTTGGTCTAGTTGTTGTTGTGCCAAAAAAGCTTGTTGTTGGTCTAGTTGTTGTTGTACCAAAAAAGATCTTGCAGGGCTTGTTGGTAATCTTGTTGATGGATTGCTTGTAGTTGTCTGTGGTATTGTGCTTGTGCCTACTGGTGTTGGGCTTGAGCTTGGGCATGTCCTTGATGGGCTACTTGTGTAGTTTGTGCGGCTTGTTGGGTAGCTAATTATGCTTGTGCTTGTTGAGCAGCAAGTTGTGCAACTTTTTGTTTTTGTTGAAGTACCCTTTGATGGGTGGCTTGTTGAACTACTTGAATTCTGGTGATGAATGAGTTTGTCATGTTGAATTTTGGTGGTATCAGTGGTGGATTGGGGATGGTGTTGACCATTGTGATGATTGGAATGGTCATGCTGGCGATCGGGGTTTGAGTTGTGGATGGTGTGATCGAGATGCATGGTCCCTAGGAAACCATGATTTGAGAGATTTGGGGAATGTTGGATGTGTTGACCGTTGGGGTAGCTTGGATGGTTTCCATTTGTTGCAATGTTGATGGTAGAATGAGAGGGTTTGATATGATGCTTTGATTGCTTTGGTTTGAAAAACTGGTGGCCAGTAGGGAGGAAGACCCAACCCAAGAGGTGATACAGATGTGAGTGGTAATGGAGGGAATGATGGTGTGTTCCTTTGGAAAAGTGATGAAGAGGAAGGATTAATGACTCCCCTTGTCTCGAACAACCCACCCTCTTCTTGTGAAATCATGGGGAGAGAAGTTTGTATATTCAGTGGATAGATTGGTGTTGCATGAAATGAGGATGAGTCCACATGATTATGGAAAGTAAGTGGAACATACAGTTGTAATGAATTTATCGGGACAGAGTTATCCGGTGTGGTGTTGATATTTATTTCTCTGTTGTTTACAAGGCGATGCTTTTGGATTTCACGAAGCATGGCGCTTCCCTTGTTAACAATTGGTGGGGTTGAATCAATTGATGATATGACTTGGGGAATATCCTGAGTGATGTTTGAGAGTGATACCAGGGGTATGCTCACAAGAGGCCTCTCCATATTGGTACTCATTTCAAATTCGGAAGGGAGTTTGGCCCCTTCTTTCGTCAACATACACATTTATAAAGAGGGATTAAGTTTCAACATGGTGTTGATGATTCTATGATTCTTAGGATTCTTAACCATTTCAGCTAATTCTTCTTGTGTCATTCCCAAGTCATTGACGGTGGTGTCCTCTACATGACCCTCCTCTTGAGGGTGTTGTGATGGTAGAGAGGAGTTGTTTGGAGGATTTCTTGATTCTACTAGATTCTTCTCGGGAGTCATTTGACTTAGGTCACTTGAAGTTGATGCTTCCTTAGTGATTTACATGTTCTTCTTGTATTAAGATCTTGTTTGCACCATAAAATAGATATCGCTTGATCTTGATCTTAGGCACAAAAGAGAAGAGCTAGGATAGGCTATGGATCAAAAGTGATGATGGGGATGAGATAAATGGGAGATGGATGATGTAGATGAATGAAACTCTTGAAGAACTTTGGGGGGGGGGATGCTAAAATTTTAGGGCTTGAATTGATTTGATTTTGATTAAGGATAATTTGAATAGGTGCATTAAGCCAAACAATATGATAATGAACTTCTAAACCCCAAGATAATGATTTGAATAAGTGTGTTAAGCCAAATGAAGTGATTTTGAACTTGTAAATCTTAGGAAGTTGTGTTATCCTAGAGGTAAATTTTCTCAAGAGGATTGATAATTTGACTAAGTGTATTAAGTCAAACAAGGTGATGCTGATTTTGCCTATAATTTTAGCATGAATGATGTTTCGAAGTTCTCAAGAGTTTTTTGGTGAGATGACATTTGATTTTGATTGTTAAAAGACGGGTGAGAGTGATGATTTTGATCCTAGACTTGACCTAGACAAGACTCTTTCTTACAATACCTTAGTATTGAAGAACCTGCCATACTTGCTATGTAAGAAAAAAAATCTTTGAAAAAGAGTTGGATTCTATTGATAATAGAACTCATACAAACTTGGGTTGTTCTTTGAAGCCTTCTTGTAGAAATTGTATACCAATCTTTCTCTAACTTCCAGAATCATTTCAAGACTCTCCACACAAGCTTTTGGGCTAATCTTATTGAACCCTAGTTTTTGGATTTTGATTTTACGGGAAATAATTTGAGAGAACACATGTGTGAGGTCCAATTGTCCTTATCTTTGTTTAATGAGTTCCTTTTATCAAAAACAATTTCTTGATTATGATTTCAAACTAAATTTCTATGCCTCAATTCCTTTTCATTCCACAAGGTCCATTATGTGAAAATCAAGGTTTCAAGAGTATAGTTCCTTAGATTGACTTTAGTGGAAACAAATGATGATTAAACCCAAGCACTTAGAAACCTCTAAGGATATAATCCCTAGGGCAAGCAAGAGCACTTAGATTCATCAAAGGATATTTATTTCCTCCAAAGGGTTTGAAATTTTGAAGATTTTGGTGAATGTTCGTTTTCAAATGTTTTGAGACGCAAGCAATGTATTTTTTGATTCCAAGAACATGTACAACCCTAGGATGAAGAGACAATATTTTGTTGGGTTCCCACTTGGATAAATCTAGCTACACATATTCAGTGTGGATGATTAGATGGTTGACCACACTGGCTCCCCTCCATGACACACTTCTCAATTCAGCCAAGCACCAATACCCATGAAACTCCCATGGCATATTTTTCATCTCTACAATAAAACCACATGTATATGTGGGGCCGCTTCAAAGGACATGACCTTTTGCACGAACAAAATAGTTAGGGATTTGGCCTTTGCTAAACAAGGGTTTTAATTCGGAATTTTTGTTTGTAGGAGTTGACCCATGTGGCAAGAGACCATTGTTTCCCTTCTCGTCGGAGGCAACCGCATGATACTGGCTTTTGTTCTAGTACCCACTTTTATATCCCGGTTGGAAATACACATGTCCTTAGTGTGTTACCGGTTGGGTCGTTCCCTTGGGTGATTGATTTTTCCCACAAGGCAGGCCCTCTAAGATAAACAAAAGTGAGCAAACATATTCGTAGTTTGATCAACCTTCATTTACAAACAAAGGGAGAACACACGCAATAGGTTTAGTGACACTCGCAAGATGTTTTGTTCAATTTTAATCCCAAAATGAAATGTGGAGGTAATTTATTTACTCAACTTAAGATCACCAAAAGGCCTTTTGATTCTCAAGATCACCATGAGATGCGAGAGAAGCTCATAAGTCCTTTTGAAGGTATTACTTTGAGTAAACAATTACAAAACAAAAACAACACTTGTTCATTTTAAGTCCACAAAGCAAAAGTGAGTTATTTTTATAACACCAAATCAAATGTGGGATTTGCCTTGTTCAATTATTAAATCCGAAAACCAACTCCAGTAACTTTGTCCTAAAATTATTTTTAAGCCTTTTTTTTGAAAAATTTGAAAGAAAATTTGTATTGTTCTTTTTATGGCCCAAAAGGAAATTTAGTATTCCCTAAAGCATGAAAGATACCAAATTTCTTAATAGAGATTGTGAATCCTCTAAGAGTGTTAAACAACACTAAAGTGTTCAAAAACACTTGGTATAAGATGAGAATAATGGTCATAATGTAACCTTCCACTTTGCTTCCATTCTTACCATAACTTGCAAAATGATTAAAACCAAGAGATATAGAGACAAAAAATAGGTTAATAGGTCAAAAAGATAAAACAAAAAGGCACATGTCAAAAAAAATTAAATTTGAATTTTTTACTATCACCTACCAACACAATTAGCAAATGCGGTAGAGTTTAGAAACTCCAGCGGTGCAATATAGCGTTGCATGTGACTGAGAGCAGCGCTCTGCAACAATACATAGAGTGCAAAGGTGACACTATTTTAGCCCAGTGGCACAGTTTGGAGTTTAGAAACCTGCAACACACTTTGTAAATTTGAAATTTGTGGGCAGGGAAGACTCTGGTGGTGGAGTTTGGAATTTTGAGCGGTGCAATATAAAGCCGCTTGTCTGATAGAGGTGCAATATGGCATCACGAGACTATGAGCGGTGCAATTTCCTATAGGCACAAAAAATGTCCAAAAACCATGGATTTTTGGCAAAACGTGATGAATTTCTCCAAATCATCCCTCCTTCTAGTGCCAAAATGTGAATCCCAATCCTACACCTGCACAAACATAGCAAACAGACATAATGTTAGATCAATATGCAAGTTAATACAAGGATTCCCCATGAAATCCATTTGCAATGCTCAAATAGGAAAACAAATGACAAGATGAACAAAGAAAGCAATGAAATCTTATTTTAAGATGCAAACTCTTGATCCCATGGGGGAATTGGTGCCAATTGTGTGTAGAAATTAGCCGTTTCCCAACTCCTTTGTAATCTTGATGTTTATTTGGTGATGGTTGTAGCTCCTTGATGAGATTTTGGCATAACCTAGCTATGAAACCATAAAATGATGAACACTTGCTATGAAGTAGACAAAATTAGCTTTCAATTTGAAGAGAGTAAATTTGCATTCAAATTGTGGATGATGAATGAGAGGAAGAGTCTCTCATTTATAGATTTCCAAATTGGAAGAGAGAGTGAAATTCAACAATGTGGGATCATTCAACATCCAATGGCGAAGTACCACTTGTCAAGATGTGAATGGTTGAAGATTGTGCACATTTTGATCAAAGTGCCAATAAATGATATTAGGTGGAATTTGAAATTGAGGAAATGACATGTGAGAGGGAAAAAATAATGAAATTAATGCCACTTGGCTCAATGCACAAGGACATGTAAGAGGAGTGAATGCTTTGTTGGAAGGACAAATCCACTTGGATTTGAATTCAAATTTGAAGGAATATTCCTTATTTATTCCATGTTGAGAGAAAATAGGCAATTTAATAAATCAAAGTAATTGATTTATTGTACAAGTTGCATTCTCTAGAGAATGTGACATGTTTTAGGATCAAATTAATTAAAGATTATTTAATTTAATGAGGAATTAGGAGATATGACAATTTAGACTTAAATTTAGGAATTGATTTAAATCAAATTGAGAGGAAGGGTTTGATTAAATAAATGATTTGATTTATTTACTAAAGGGGACAATGTTAGATTAAATTAAATAAGGTTTAATTTATTCAATTTAATAAGAAGACTTTAGGGACTTAATTTAACTAAAATGAATTATTTAAATGAATAGAGATAGAGGATTAATTAAATTAAATTGATTAATTTAATCAATAGAGGGGAGAATGGCTTACTTAAATAAATAATGATTTATCTAATTAAGAGATGAAAGGTGATGACAAGTTGAGAAGGTGATTTACGATGAAAAGATGTTAGTAATCAAGATCAAGTGTGTCGGTCAATTTTCCATGTCTACAATAATATGTTCTTACTATGTGTTGTGGTGAGAGAACCGTTCTTGCTTCATTTTCTTTCCCCATAGTTAACTTGTGTGCCAGAGGACTCATGCTCGTCTTAGGATATGATCCCATGTCTTTGGGTTTTGTGTTTAGTGGGCCGCCCTATTGTTATACTGGTTTTTGTGTTGTAGAAAGAGGAGTGGATCTCAGTGGGGATGATGCACAAAGTAGCGCCAAGGATAACCCATGTGAGATTTTTCTAATCAAGTGAAAACATAGTAAACTATTTAGAGGGTTGGGTACAGGTTCACTTAATAAAGATAATTGGATGCCTCTTTCATACCGTTAGCGCTCGTACATGCTAAGGATGAAAAGAGAAGGCTTGGTCAAAAATACTAATATCCTTGTCACCACAAAAGGATAATTGGTCCCACATGAGTAACCCTATGGGGCCGACATTGTATGTACAGTTATCAAGACAACCATAGATGGGGGTCGAGGTCAAGTAAAGGACTATCAGGACAACCCATGTAGAACCATGCGATGACACTCTCTTATACTACAACCTTGTTATGTCATGATAGGTTTCCATATGTGGTTTATGTGAGTCTCTGGTTACTGTTGCTCTTTCGTATGATACTATGTTATACTTTTATGTGGTTACTCCGTCAACCTTGTTGTGTTGTGTTTTGTCAACTTGTTGTACTTTTGGTGTGGGACCCTTTTTCTGTCTCCTTGCATGGGGGGTGGACCTTAGGGTACCACATGGATGGGTGGAATGCACCTTTTTATCCATTAGGTTTCCCCTCTTATCTAGGTTTTGTGATGACTCCTGGTTTGATGAACCTTGCAGTGTACCAGTTCATGTGGATTATCACTCTTGATCTTGTATTATGTTATGATTTGGTGTATGTCATTGTAACTACAAGATGTACTCTACTGTTGCAATCATGGAGAAATTATTTCTCTAGATGTAATCACATTATCTTGTAATTCATTGGAAGTTTTCTACTATTGTGATTGAATTAGTAATTGACATAGTTTTGTATGACTTCTATGGAGAATTTATTGTATTGATTAACATTACTTGAGATTAGAATGTTGTGTTATATGTACTATTTTAGGCCAGCTTAATGGTTAGTGTAGTGTATTTAATGAACCTCTTGATTAGTGTGAAGTAGTCCAAATTTGATATCTTGGGGAGTGACTTCCTGGATTTTATTATCTTAGGGAGTCACTACTCAGGATATCTCATCTTGAGAAATTGAATTATTCTATTCGTACTGCAGGTGATTCGTGTTCTTAATCTTGGATCTTGTATGAATTTGATCATGGATATCATTCTGGTAAAATGCATTATGTTGTTAATCCAATGATAGGATTCTCATTGACTATAGCCTTGTTAGCAGAATTGACAATCTCTTTATTTGTTATCTTTGTTAAGTTATGGGTGATTCCTATTATCAGTTGATTGAACTTATTATCATGGATTTGATTTTCATAAAAATGTTTTGGAAATTATGTTAACATTACCATGGACCTTAGAGGACTTAGTTTAGATCTATGTTAAGTGTTGTGTTGCACTAGTGAGGTTAAATCTTCTTTAAAAAAAATAATAATAATTTGTACCAGTTTTAGGTGTAGTTGTGTGTTGTCCTCTAGGGTCTTGTGGCGAGGCATTACACATGGTATCAGAGCCCAAGTTCAAACACTGGGTTCTCTGGGTATATTCAAGAGCCCATTAAGTGTAGTAGATGTGTATAATTTGAAAGTTTATGAATTCCCTTCTTGACCTCGTCTAATACATGAAATTGTCTTTCATGGTGTCTATGTAGGATAATGCCTAGAGGTAGGGGTCGAGGTGGAGGATGCAGTAGAGGACGTTGTGATGGCCATGGGGCCAATCGCTAGGACTCTCTTCCATAGAGTTCCCACGAATCTGACCATGAGGAACAACAAAGTTCACAGAATAATCAGGGTGGTGGTGATCAAAATTCGGGTCAATCGGGTTTGGAGGGCGCACAGTTGTGTCAAGTACTTGAGGAGATTTTTGGCTGTCTTGGACTGAGACCACAAGGTGAGCAGTTGATAGTTAGCGAGAGGGAGAGATCTCTTAGGAGAAAGGAGGTTACTGTAGAACATGAGGCAGTTTTAGCAAGGCATATGAAAGATTTTTTGAGAGCTCGTCCTCCTACATTTGATGGGAATGACAGTGGTTTGGAGGCTGAGAGATGGTTGATTGATCTAAATAGGTGTTTCTCCATGCACCCATACGGTAGAAATACCAAGGCTAGAAGTGTTATCATGCATCTCTGAGGTTTTTCTTCCATGTGGTGGTGTCTAGAGGAGTAGAAGCTCCATTTGGAGATAGATTCAATGTCATGGGAGATGTTTCTTGAGCAATTTAGAGCATGGTTCTTATCTAATCGCTGGCACCAACATCATACGAATGAGTTCCATGAGCTAAGATAGATGGCAATGTCAGTTGAACAGTACGAGAGGAAATTTTATGAACTCAAGCAATATGCGGGCATAGTTGATGATGAGAGTATGTTAGTACAAAATTTTATCAGGGGCTTGAATGCCCATATCAGTGGAGTTGTTTGGGTATTTGAGCCGAAATACATGGAGGTAGTTGTGGAGAAAGCTCGATTAGTTGAGGATAATTTGACCTTGGCTCTAGGTGGTCATATAGGGGTGCAGATTGGCAGTACACCTCCAACAGGTTTCAGTACTCAGGGTGGTCAGTCTCAGTCATCAGGACCTTCTAGGAGCCACCATGCACCTAGTACGGGTGGTCAGCAACAACAACATCAACAACACTCACAGGTAAAACATAAGATTTTCCAACCTCACCAAGGTAATATATTTTAGTCTAGGAAGAATTAGAGTTGGCAGAGAGCTTAGTATTGCCATCCTAATCAATCAGCACAAAGTTCACAATCTGTAGCTAGTAGAGGCAGTTTTCAGAAATCTAGTGCACCTTCAGCTGGTAGAGGATTTGGCAGAGGTACAGGGTTCTTTTCATGTGGTCAGTAGAGTCATATTGCTCGTCAATGTCCTTAGAAGGGCACATCTAGATTCAGTAGGAGACCGATGGCTTTAGAGCCAATAGTGGGGGATGTAGGTAGATCACATCAAGTGTTTGCTATGGTTGATAACCGCTAGGCCGAGCATCAGGGAATAGTGGTTGATACTTCAGGTGAGTTACAGGGCAGGCGAGTCTCTATTTTTTTTATTCGGGTGCCTCAAATTCCTTTATATCTCCTTCAGTTGTTGCACGATGTAGACTGGTGGTAGTGAAGTAGGATGATAGGTGGTAGGTTGAGTTAGCCTTCAGCGCTAAGGTCATAACTGAGTCTCTCGTTCATAGTTGCTATTTGAGGATTGAACCTCTTTGCACCATAGTTGACCTTCATGTCATTTCCCTTGGGTCTTACGACATTGTATTGGGTATGGATTGGTTAGAGGTTCATAGGACAGTCATAGATTGTTGCCTTAAGTCGATACAATGTATTAATGACTCTGGAAGTGAGGTAGAGTTAGTCAAGATTCAAAGGTTGATATCCTTGAGGATGATCTCAGCTATGCATTTGAGGAGGTGTTTGTGAGAAGGTTGTCAGTTGTTTGTAGTGATAGTTAATGACTTGGAGCTATGAGAGAGTCAAGAGGAGGTATCTCTTGATAGGAACCATATCCTGAGATAGTATGTAGATTCTTTTTCTAGTGATATTCCAGGGATGCCACCTAAGCGTGACATCAATTTTAAAATAGACCTTGTTCTTGGAGCTGAACCCATTTCATGGGCTCCATACAAAATGACCACGTAGGAGCTTAAGGAGCTCAGACTGCAACTTGAGGAGTTGTTGGTGAAGGGATTTATCCATCCTAGTGTCTCTCCTTGGGGAGCACCAGTGATTTATCAAGAAGAAGGATGGGTCTTTGATTGTGCATTGATTACCGGTAATTGAACAAGGTTACAGTGAGAAAAAAGTATCCATTTTCGAGGATCAATGATCTATTTGATCAGATTAAGGGTGTAGGGTTTTTTTGAAGATAGATCTTAAGTCAGGATACCATCAGTTACACATCTTCGAGGTAGATATCCATAAGACTATATTTCGTACTCGATACAACCATTATGAGTTCACAGTGATGTCGTTCGGGTTAACAAATGCGCCTTCAGTATTTATGATTTTAATGAATGGTGTATTCTGTACATACCTCGCTAGATTTATTCTAGTGTTTCTAGATGACATCTTGATCTATTTGAGAACCATGGAGGAGCGTGAGGAGCACTTGAGGCAGGTGTTGTAGTGTTTGAGAGAGAATCAATTGTATGCCAATTTGTCAAAATGTGAGTTTTTCCAAATGGAAGTCAAATATCTAGGTCATATCATCTTTGGTGAGGGCATTGCAGTGGATCCTTCAAAGATCCAAGTGATCATGGATTGTCCTGCGCCCACAAATGTGGTAGAGGTTCACATTTTCATGGGTTTGGCGGGTTATTACCATCATTTTATGTAGGGATTTTTGAGGATAGCCTATCCCATCACTTCCCTGCAAAGGAAAGGGAAGAAATTTATTTGGTCAGATTAGTGCCAAGCAATGTTCCAAACTCTTAAGGAGAGATTGACCAGTGCACCTTTATTGGTTGTTCCTAATCCTACTAGGGACTTTATGGTTTGTACAGATGCTTCCTTGGAGGGTTTAGGAGCGATGTTGATGTAGGAGGGTCACATGATTGCCTATGAGTCTCACAAACTCAAGGATCATGAATTGAATTATCCCACTCACGATCTAGAGTTGGCAGTTGCGGTACATGCTTTGACGAGATGGAGAAATTTTCTTTTGGGATATTGATTTGAGTTGCACACTGATCATCGTAGCTTACAATACATTTTCACTCAGCCTAATCTGAATGCCAGGCAGAGGAGATGGATGGAGTTCCTTTGTGAATATGATTTTCAGGTGAAATTCATTCAAGGAAAGGAGAATGTTGTTGTGGATGCACTTAGTAGACAAAGACATGAGCTATCGACAGTGTCACTTGGTGTGGACTTGAGGAGTCAGATCCTTTCCGCACTCCCTTCTAACAACTGGTATCAGGAGGTGAGGACTAAGGTGGAGTCAAGTAGAGTGTTTGAGGGTAGATTTTCCAGATACTCCTTTGAGTCGGATGGCCTCTTGAGACACTTGGGTCGTATTTATGTCCCTTCCTCTAGATATTTTCATACTTTGATCATGAAGGAGGCTCATCGGACACCCTATTCAAATCATCTAAGTGTTAAGAAGATGCACACCGATCTTTGATAACTGTATTTTTGGATTGGAATGAAAAGGGATATCGCCAATTTTGTGTTGAGATGTTTGGAGTGTCAGAGAGTGAAGGTAGAACACTAGCATCCTACAGGCCTTTATAGTCTCATTTGGCTTCGGAGTTGAAATGGGACATTATCTCATTGGATTTCATTGTTGGTTTACCCAACTCTTCTCGTTGCCATGATACCATAATGGTCACTGTGGACAGGTTGATGAAGGTGGCTCACTTCTATCTAATCCAATCCTCATACAATGCTTCATCAATGGTCAGAGTTTTTATAGAGGAGATTGTTAGACTTCATGGTATTCCTCATCAGATTATACCAGATAGAGATCTAGTGTTTACTTCAACTCTGTGGACATCCTTGCAACATGCATTGGGGACCTAGTTGAACTTCAATCCAACGTATCACCTAGAGACTGATGGGTAGACTGAGAGGGTCAATTAGGTCATTGAGGATATGCTTCGCATGTATGTGATGGATCAGCAGTCACAATGGGAGGATTACCTTCATTTGGTGGAGTTTTCTTATAATAACAGTTATCCCAACTCTATAGGCATGCCTCCCTTTCAGGCGTTATACGATCATCCTTATCAGACTCCTTTGAGTTGGGATCATTTGGAGGACAAAGTTCTTGGTCTGTAAATACTCCAAGAGTTGGAGCAGCAGGTATTTTGCATTAGGGAGCATCTGATGGCAGCCTAGGATAAAAAGAAGAAATATGTTGATGCTCACAGGGTGGATCACCAGTTCTCAGTTGGTGACTAATATTTTTTGTGGGTTCAACCATGAAAGAGTCTGATATGATATGGAAAGGGCTCTAAGCTTGCATTGCACTTCGTGGGGCCTTTTGAGGTGTTGGAGAAAATTGGTCTAGTAGCTTACAGTCTTTCTTTTCAGCCCAATCTCTCACGCATACATGTTGTGTTTCATGTTTCAGCTCTTAGACCCTATCATCTTGATATATCTCATGTACTTGATTGGAATGCATTACAGGTAGAGGATGGATAGCGGGATTTGGAGCCTGTGGGCATCATGCAACACAAGCAACACACTCTCAGAGGATGAGACATAGAGTAGGTTAGGGTCCAGTGGGATCTGAATGACGAGTCATTTGCTACTTGGGAGGATGCTTCTAGAATGAGAGAGCTTTATCTGTATCTATTTGCAGGCTTCTAGAAGTAAGCTTTATCCTAGAGGGGGAGGATGCAGTGCCCCTCAATTTATTTTGTTTTGGGATAGTTCTTGGATACCCTTAGACTTTATTATCCCATTTTGATGATAATGTTGATGTTATTTAGGTGATTATGACTCCTTGATGCTTGTTTACGATGACATCATTTTATTTGATGCTATGACGAGATTATGTTTATTTAATTTGTGTATTTTCTTATATGAGATATCAAGTATATATATGTGATGTGTTTTCTAACGATATTTGTTATCAGTTATTATTTTTCGATGTATGGGTGAGGGGGAACATGGTCACATCACTCGATTGCGAGTGCCCTGCGATGCTGTGACTTTTCCTTCACGATGTGAATGCCTATTTTCTACATGCACATGTTTTCCAATGGTTTTTCTACAGGTTGCAGGTACCAGGCACTGACTCCACCTGAATTTCCAGGTTAGAGCATGTCTCATACCCTATGGAAGTTATTGTTTTGGAGATACAATCAGTTTTCCCATGTCGTTTCATCATCCTTGACGATGGTGTATGTGGCCAGTTGTCGTTTCCCATTCGTGTGGTCTGCCTGCGTCATTTTCCCATTGTGTCCATCATTTTGTATTATGTTTCATTCGGTGCTCTAGTAATTGGGTATCCAGTTTTGGTGTATTCGTTTGTTTGATGCCTAGGTAGATTTTGCTTTATTTCTAAGATTTCGTCTAAAAGATATTGATTAAGTTAAATAGATAATAGATATAAATTATAGTCTTAATAAATAAAATTTCCATTAACTTATACACGATTTTAAGAAATTAAAAGAAAAGTATACCTCAAGAAAATAAATTAGTAAAATAAGGATTAAACAACTCAAGATACATACAATATTAAATAAAAGATTAAGTGATTAATTTAAATATTCTTATTTAGATTGAGTCTTATTTTCAAAGTTTAGCTTGTGGAGGTTGCACAACAATTAATTATACAAGATAAAATTTGAAAACATAAATTAAAACTAATAAAAGAAAAGTGGAGAATCAGTTACAGAAGAAGAAAAGAATGACAATAATTAATTAGTGTTACTTATCTAAAAGAGGGGAAAGTGGACTATTTTGGGGAGGAAAAAGAAAACAAAAAAAAGGGGATTTTGCATTCTATACAGGGGTTTTTTTGTTTTTCTAGAAAATTGAATACAGAGTCCATTTGGAGGCTTGTTCGGGAATAGGGTGTTTTTTTGTCAAGAATTTTTTGTAGTTGGAGAGAAGCTAGAAGCAAGGACTAAGCCCTACATCAAATCTACAGCTTGGTTGTTCGGTACATTCAGGTTCTTCTATTATTTTTGCATAAAATACCTAATTTAATCATTTCCTAATGAAATTCTTGGAATAGTCTTATAGAAATTGTGTTGATATTCTGTAGACTTGCTTCTTGATGTTCTTTATTTTGTTGTTGTGAATTCTTTGGATTTCTATACTTAGTTTCTCTTTTGGATTCATTCCAAATCTTTTCTCCACTAGCTGTCCTCTTTTACCAGTTTGGTTCTCTTTGCCTATCTAGGTTGTCTTTTTGCTCTTGACTAACAGTAGGATTAAATTACTTCTTACCACTTGGCCATTGTGCTTTGTAACCCATATTCTATAAAGCAAAATACTCTTAAAAAATATTTCCTGGGAATTGTCAATGTAGGCATGCTAATTGGTGTTATACTCTCCTCAAATCCTTATCACTCCTTTCTATTTATTGAAAAATATTGCTTTTGTTGGCGTATTTCTTTATGGCTTGGCCCAGTTGATTCCTTTGGATTTCTCAAATAATGCCTCTCTGCACCCTTATTTTGTGGATTCTCCTATGTGGTAGAAACGTCAGGCTCTTACCACATTTTTGTTATTGGTTAAGCCAAGTCTTGATGAGGGCTATGTGAACTGTTCATTGCATCTATAGTTAAATTGGAATTTTGTCGATGGAGCTTGGGAGTTAAGTGGAAGAAATTTCTTCGCATGCTTACTCTTTTGGTCATCGTTCCTTATAATGGAAGGTGTCGACTTATTGCCAATCAACCTTTAACTTATGATTATGCCCAATATAGAAAATATACTTACATTCGAGTCATAGTCTCTCCTTATTAGCAGTTATGGATTAATTTGTAACATGTCTTTATCACTGCGATTGCATGTTAATGAGTTACGTTTGAATGAAGAGTTTTGATGGCTCGCTTGTCCTTAATTGGAATACCCCTGGTCATTGATGTTAAAGTAATTGGTTATTTACTTGATTAATTAAACAATATTTGTTTAATTAATTAAAGTTCCCTTTATCTCTTTTACGCTTAAGATAACATTAGGTGCATAATAATTAATTATTTTATTAATTATTAATGTGCAAACCTAGGGTTTTCCTTTTTAGGGTTTTTTGACCTATATGTGGTTGAAATATTTTCTTTTGTATCATTATTCTTTTCACACATTGGTGAATATAGAGCTCCACATCTTTGAGCATTTTTACTTTTCTCTTTGTTGCTTCTCTTTGCTTATCCTTGTAAAAGGTATTCTTCGCTTGTAGAGGTCACTGGGCTTCTATGAAGTTGTATTTTCTCAACTTCTACATGGTATCAAAGCTTCAGATCTACAACTACTTGTTCTTGTTTTGAGAATTTTGCATTGGAAGCACATCTAGGGTTTCAACAATTTTGTAGGGTGATTTTTGGTGGATCCGACATACTACATTTTTTGGGTTCACTTTGATTCCAAACGGACCTCACCGTTGGATTCGCAGCGTCCAAAAACCCCTAAATTGATTGTTCATTCGTCGATTTTGGCTATAGTTGATCAGGGAGGCAAAAAAAAAATTGCCCTAAGGTCATACGGCCCCAGGGCACGCCTTCCGCAGGCAAAAAAATTGAAAAAAAAATTCATATAGATCTCCTCCTGTAGGTCACCATGCAAGAAAGCACTCTTCACATCCATCTGAAAAAGGGGCCATCCCCTAGAAGCTGCAAGTGATAGTACAAAGCAAATAGAATTAATCTTGGCAACAGGGGCAAATGTCTCGGAGTAATCAATACCCTCAACCTGGGAGAAACCCTTCACAACAAGATGTGCTTTGTACTTATCAATAGAACCATCAACAGCATACTTGGTGTGATATAACCATCTGCATCGAACCATCTTTCTGCCCTTAGGAAGAGGACAAAGATCCCAAGTACTGTTCCTCATCAAAGAAGAAAACTCCTCCTCCATAGCACTATCCCACTCAAGGTGACCTGTCACCTCTGAAATTTTTTGAGGATCCTCTAAAAGAGCATGACTCAAAAGACTAGAACCCACAGTATGAGAACGGGTGCGATGAGTGTCTGAAGGATCACCTGCCATAGATCCTATTGCGCCTCAATAGTAAAGAGAGCCCATTTGGGCATTTGAAGTGGAGCAAGTGGAGGTGGAGATGAGGGATCATCAACATCAAAATCAGAATCATCCTCAACATAATCCTGAAGAGCTGCACTGGGAGGAGTAGGAAGTGAAATAGACACTGGAGACAGGGTATCCACTGTGGGAAGGTGCTCATCAAACTAGACATCCCATCGAAACGAGACCTCTCTGGAATCAGGATCAAACAACCTGCATGCCTTAACATCCTCACAATAGCTGAAAAAAATGAGGGGTCAACTCTTTCACTCCATGGCTCTCCTCTGAGCATCAGGAATAAATGCCCATGCCTTACTACCAAATACTCGGAATGATGAAACATCAGGGGATCCTCACATTGTTGGCTACATTGACTCAGATTGGGCTGGTGATGTCAATGATCGGAAGTCTACTTCTGGCTTTGTTTTTTGTCTTGGCTCTGGTCCTATCACATGGTCTTGCAAGAAGTAGACTGCTCATGCATTATCATCTACAGAGGTTGAGTATCGAGCTGCTGTGCTCACTAGTTAGGAGATTTTATGGCTTCGACAGTTGATGACTGAGTTTGGTTTTCCTCCTGATAGTCCCACTATTCTTTGGTGTGACAATCAGAGTGCTATAAACATTTCTCGCAACCCAGTGGAGCATCAGCGGACAAAGCACATTGAGCTTCATATGCATTTCATTAGACAGTTGATTCAGGATGGTTCTCTCATCTTGGAGTATATTCCCACTGCCGAGCAGGTTGCTGACATCTTCACAAAGCCTTTTGCATCATTGCGCTATCTTCAGTTGTGCTCTATGCTTGGGGTGAAGGAAGTCGTCCTTGGGGGTTCTTTATGAGGCCTTCCTTCCTTCATGTTTCTTTCATCATGTTCTTCTATCTCTTTTTGGAGAGGAGTTTTTCCCACTGGGTTTTCTCCTTTTTCTCCATTTCATAGAGATTTCCTTGTACTTGGGTACCTAATCTAGCCTTGTTGTTGGGACCCATTGTTGTTTGCTTTCAGTAGCTTCTTCTAGGTTTTAGCTTCTCCCTAAGTCTAGCTTAAGGGGGGGTGTTAGAGTAATTGGTTATTTACTTGATTAATTAAACAATATTTGTTTAATTAATTAAAGTTCCCTTTATCTTTTTTACACTTAAGCTAACATTAGGTGCATAATAATTAATTATTTTATTAATTATTAATGTACAAACCTAGGGTTTTCCTTTTTAGGGTTTTTTGACCTATATGTGATTGAAATATTTTCTTTTGTATCATTATTCTTTTCACACATTGGTGAATACAGAGCTCCACATCTTTGAGCATTTTTACTTTTTTCTTTGTTGCTTCTCTTTACATCTCCTTGTAACAAGTATTCTTCGCTTGCAGAGGTTGTTGGGCTCCTATGAAGTTGTATTTTCTCAACTTCTACAATTTTTGTCCTGGATACCACATTTTATTGACCCCTGATCATTACTCCTCGAAAAATATTTATTTTACCTTAGTTGGAATTCATGTTAGACGAGTCGTCCCCACAAAATCAGCTAATTCAAGTTTACTTTTGATTGTATAGTTAAGAATCTAGCTGGTTTCTTCCAAGACTCTTAACGGGGCTCATGTTAGAGAACATCCATTTTCGGTTATGGGTTGAGTTCCTTATCTCTTGGATGTATCTGCTAATAGTCTCATAACATTGTTGGCTTATCTATTCTGAGCTTAGCTAGAAATCATTGCATGCCTTGAATCTGCACCTCTGCCATACATTGCTCACTGTGTTTTCTCAAGCATAGTTTGTTCTTGAAGAAAACTAAGCGATTGTTGTGATTTATTTGTTGTTATGTACCAACATCCTGATCTCCATAGTAGTCGGCGCTAAGTAGTGTATTTGTTATCATCAAATTTGACATTTACTTAAAGTCAATGTTTATTAGAAAAGACTTTGTAAGTGTCCTTGTTATCAGTGTAACTTACATTTCAATTTACACTGCGATTAATATAAAAGAACTTGTGGTTAGTGCATCATCTAATCATATGAAACATAGAGTCTTTGTAATCAGAGAGTTGCAATTATTAGAAATACAAAATTCTTAATTGTGTATGCATCAATAAATATATATATATATATGTATGTATACTTTTATTGGTTCTTGTAATAGTACTTAATTATATGTTCTTTAAATAGGTTATGGCGATAAAATAATAATATAACAATAGGATATGATGATTATAAGGGAAAAAGATAATATGATAAACGATAATAGGGTGATATGCTCATATGATTAAGGGTAAGATGGTAACATCGTAATATGGTATTAAAAACTAATGCAGACTTTGTCATTGGAATGGTAATATTATTGTTTAGAATTTAATTGAAAGGAAATTAGATATATGAAACTTGATCTAAACAAGTGATTGAATTAGTTCATTAGTTAATGAAAGAAAGGTAAGAATATCTTGGAAACTTGTCATGTAAATGCGTATCATGCCTTTAAGTGTATCATAGTTCGATGTTAATGTAGGTGTTGTTTGGATAACATTGTCGGTGTCCTTGACCTTGTGAGTAATTTAGATATTGGTTTGATGTTTTTCTTGTATTTGATTTTTGGGTAATATGTTCTTACTATGTGTTGTGGTGGGAGAACCATTCATGCTTCATTTCCTTGCCCCATAGTTAACTTGTGTGTGGGAGGACTCATGCCTCGCCTTAGGGTATGATCCCATGTATATGGGTTTTGTGTTTAGTGGGTCACCCTATTGTTATGGTGGTTTTCATGTTGTAGAAAGGGGAGTGGCTCTCAGTGGGGGCCAACAAACAAAGTGGCATCAAGTACAACCCATGTGAGAGTTTTCTAATCAAGTGAAAAAATAGTAAACGATTTAGAGGGTTGGGTAGAGGTTTACTTAATAAAGATAATTGGATGCCTCTTTTGTACCATTAGCACTCGTACATGCTAAGGATGGAAAGAGAAGGCCTAGTCAACAAGACTAATATCCTTATCACCACAAAAGGATAATTGTACTTTTATGTGGCTACTCCTTCAGCCTTGTTGTGTTGTGTTTTGTCACCTTGTTGTACTTTTGGTGTGGGACCCTTTTTCTATCTCCTTACATGGGGGTGGACCTTAGGGTACCACATGGATGGGTGGAACATGCCTTTTTATCCATTGGGTTTCCCCTCTTATCTGGGTTTTATGATGAATCCATCTGGTTTGATGAACCTTGCAGTGTACCAGTTCATCTGGATTATCACTCTTGGTCTTTTATTATGTTATGATTTGGTGTATGTCATTGAAACTATGAGAAGTACTCTACTATTGTAATCATGGAGAAGTTACTTCTCTATATTTAATCACATTATCTTGTAATTTATTGGAAGTTTTCTACTATTGTAATTGAATGAGTAATTGACATAGTTTTGTATGACTTATATGGAGAATTTTTTGTATTGATTAACGTTACTTGAGATTAGCATGTTGTGTTATATGTACTATTTCAGGCCAGCTTAATGGTTAGTGTAGTGCATCTGATGAACCTCTTGATTAGTGTGAAGTACTCCAGATTTGATATCTTGGGGAGTGACTTCTTGGGTTTTATTATCTTAGGGAGTCACTACTCAGGATATCTCATTTTGAGATACTAGATTATTCTATTGGTACTGGAGGTGATTTTTGTTCTTAATCTTGGATCTTATATGATTTTGATCATGGATATCATTATCGTAAAATACATTCTCTTTTTAATCCAATGATAGGATTATCATTGACTATAGCCTTGTTAGCGGAATTGATAATCTCTTTATTTGTTATCTTTGTTAAGTTATGGGTGATTCCTATTATTAGTTGATTGAACTTATTATCATGGATTTGAATTTCATAAAACTATTTTGGAAATTATGTTAACGTTACCATGGACCTTAGAGGACTTCGTTTAGATTTGTGTTAAGTGTTGCATTGCACTAGTGAGGTTAAATTCTCTTAAAAAATAATAATAATAATTTGTACCATTTTTAGGTGTAGTTGTGTGTTGTCCTCTAGGGTCTTGTGGTGGGGCGTTACAAAACCTATTTGCAAACGGTTTCAGATCCCTTCAAAACATGTTTCTCCCATAATCTTGATTTTTTTTTTAAAAGGTCATGATGCTGCAAAGTTCCTACGAAATACAGGATGGTTTTGTTCTTTGACTTGTAAAAAAATCGAGAACAACAATGGTTCAATCAAATTTAGATAGGGTATACAATCATTAGTTACTAGGGTTAGTGAATCAATTAGTTCCAAAGATTAGTTGCATATGAAATATGTGTGTGGTTTTTAAGAAGAAAATAACACTTGTATTTCATGTAAATGTCAATTAACAAAAATAAAAAAGTACTTGCATGCTATGTATATGGTTTTCAACAATAACAAAGTATTGATTGTGGTGACAAGTATTGCTTATTGCAAATGCAAAATTATTTTATGAAAAATGCATTGTCTACTATAGAAAATGTGATGATCCTTATTAGAATTGAATGCAAAACATATAGTTAAATTCCATGACTACACCCTGCATAGTAATAGTGTAACTTCTTGATTGATTTGTTGCTAAAATTTGACATCCAATTCTTTCTATTTTTTTCCTTCTTGTGTTTTGGCTTATTTTTTGAAACTATTTTGTTTAGTCTGAAGTTGAAGGTGGAAGCAAGGATTGCATGGAATAGATTTGAACAAGTTAGTGGAGTGAATGACTAAAAATATTAGTAATGAGGTTGGTGATATTAAGCATGTTGTACGTATTGATTCTATATGTTGGTATAATAAAAATTACATAATATGAGTGTTGATTTTTCATCATTATTCCCTACTTAATGTCTTATTTGTTTACATATAACTTCCAAAAAATATTTCAATTTATCAAATTTGCAGGCTTAATTCTTAAATAGACACTATGTGATGTTGAATGTTGGAGAATCCTCACTTAAATGAATGATTTTTTTAATGCTTACTAAGCCAAAATGATGCTATTTGATTATTTCAAGATAATGACTTTCTTTGTAAATCAATAATTGCAAAACATGGTTCAATAAGAAGTGTATGCACTGATACAAGTGGTGATGAAACATTAGCATTACTTCAAGATTTTATATTTTTTGTCAAACATCATATATGATGTTTTTGGAAGCATTACATAACACACAAGGAAACAATATACATGATATTTGTGAAATTTATTATGGTTAGAGATGTGCATTCATATGTTGATCAAATTGAATTAAATAAAATTATGATTGGACAATGTTTTTGAAAATGATTAAATTGAAAAAGATTAAGTCAATTCAAGCACTGGTGTGTATGCATACAATACTACTGATGCCTATTCCATGCTAATTTTTACAAAATAATCCTTTTGCAAGTAATGTTGGTGATACAATATTAACACGCAAAATCGGTGATATAGAACAATAACAAGGAGTATAGAACACACATTACTTTTATATTTATAAGAGAAGGTATATGATACTCTATCTTTTCCATAGAAGGTGTCCCAACTTGTTGATGGAGCCACACCATCAAGGGGACCTCTTAAATTGTTAAAAAAAAAATTATACATGAGACATCTCAGTAAATTATCTTAATATTTAAAATATTGCATATTAACATCAAACAAAAGTTTATTCAGTCCTCCCACCATAATATCTCAAAAATAATAGCTAACAAAGAAAATGGAACATTTAAGAAAATGTTGAGGCCCAATTTCTCTCTTGAAGTCTCAACGATGCATTTGAAAAAACCCATGTTTGAAAAGGAAAAAGTCACAATAACATCATTGGAAATACCCTTTCATATTAGAGATTAACAATCACCTTTTAATGCATGCTTGTAATATTGAGGATTATAGAATGCCTAATAGAGTTGTTGCATTAAATAACTTATTCCACATAGGTTATGAGAAGAGGAGCCATATTGAATTTATAAAAAGTAAAACCTCTAGCCTTAAAAGTAAAAAGTAAATAAAATCAAAATATACACATGCCAGCCAAAGAAGCCATCATATTTTCCATACAAGTTAGGCATTTAGAGAATTGGTCTCCCACAAAAAACAAAAAGAGAGAAATTGATAGGATGGATTGTGTACAAATAATAATCCAATTGGTTCAGAAATGCCTAGCCAAAAAGTAACAAACCGGCCACAAAATGATCCCAAATCAAGTAATATTGCATTCGATGCTTTGTGTGTTTGTGAGTATATGTCCATTCACCTTTAACTTCATAAAAATACTAATTTAAAATGTGTGTTGTACTTGATAATTTTGGATATTTGATCCATGCCAATCATTTTCTATCAGGAAATTTTGCCTCATAGATATAGGAAGGTTGCACAAGAAACACCACAAATCAAAAAATTAAACTACAGTATAATAACTTGACCTATAATAGTAAGTTGTGTCTTCATGAAGCTTAAATGGCATACCATGAAAGTTGTTGTAATCATCTTGCCAACAAACCATCTATTATGGAGAGCATGGTGTGCACCAATTGCAGATGTTGCACTGCCAAAATACAAGTATACATGACCAACACTATACCTGCCACAACAAAAATGCACACTCAAGACCTCATGGAAGATAATAAAAATATAGCTTAAAATAAAATTATTTACAAGATCAATGCAATCATTTTTAGTACTCAACTAATACTATGAACCTAGAAAAATAAAGAGAACTTAATCTGACTAATGGCTACAAAAAATGAAATGTATTTTACCATATCATATGAATAATTTTAAAATATGCCATCCTACTAAAGATGAAATTACAAGATCAACCTATTTGACTGCTATTTTTTGTCTCATATTTATTCTAATAATTTTCAAGTAAGCATTGTTATACTTGTAATAACCAAACTATTGCATTGTAGACTGAGCCTTATTTTGACATGGATATTAAAGAGGATGTGCAAGATGAGTGCTCAAAATTTGGTGCGGTGAAGCATATTTTTTGTGGAAATGTATGATTCTCATTCTAAAGGATGACTATTATGATCCTACAATAGAAGCAATTGTTTGGGAAGTTGTGATCCAAGGAGGAGGAACCCTTGTCCAAGGAGGAGATTGAAAAAATAAGCTATAAGAACAAGATGTTTTGGAAGAAATCAAATCTTTAGATCAAGCTGCATGTTTCCTTCTTCAAGCTTTCTGAACGAATTACACAAAATTGGGACAACAAAGGTACGAAATCATACACAATTGTGATCAACCAATTAACTCATCCAAGAGTGAATAGATATGCACTTTCAAAATTGTTGGAAACAATGGCGCAACAATTTTGCGTAGTAAATAAAAGTTACAAAATAAAGAGCAAAGACTCTTATTTATAAAAACTCAAAGGAGTAGGCAACCCTAAAATCTCCTTGAGTTAACACTCAGTTCTTGCCAATGTGCAAGATTCATTCCTATGTCTAAATGTAGGTGACCCAACAGTTAACTGGAAATCTACTTCACTTAATTGAAACTAAGCTAAAAGTCAACTCCAATTACAAAAGTGCCTCCAAAAATAGAGATCCACAATTAGTGGAGATCTAGAAATATACATCCATAATTAGTGGGATTTGACATGCACGATCAGTGGGATGGTGAGTTAACTTGGAATGAGGCACCAAGTTAACTCTCGTTGCCATTAATCATATTTTGGAGGGTAGGATGTCCTAAGTGGGTGTTTTACACCCACCACCTTTAGTCAACAATACTTCTGACCAGTCGTTGAATTCTTCATACGAAGACCATCACATGACTCAGCTATCAGTGTCAAAAACTTGATGTATGTATCTCTTTCATTCTATTTTCCTTAGGAGAGTTACTCCTTGTCTTTCTATCTGTGTTTCCACTTTGACGTGGAAGGTAGTGTAGTATTCACCGGTGGCGGATTTGTGTTGGGAATGACTACCTTTTGCAACTTTACATTATTGATGTTTTCCTTGATCTTTTTCAATGGAAGAGTGTTGTATGATGAAACTGTGAAGCTTGATGATGAAATCATGAAGTTTGACTAGCAACACTCCAGCTGTGAGAAATGCACATGAACTTGATGCACACACAAAATTTTGATGGTTATTGTACACATCTAAAAATGGTCACATCATATTAGCCTGGTAAATTAATTAAATATGCATTATTTAATTAATCTTCTTAATTAAACTACATTTAAATAAATTTAATAATTTATTTATAATGTTTACCTTTTCTATAAATCATTCATTATTATCATTTTCTCGTGTCTTCTTAATTAATTAAATAAACACCATTATTTATTTTAATTAATTATCACATTACTTTATTATATAAAGTAAATACATTTCTTCAAATATCAAAACCCATAACTATACACTTAATTAAATATTTCATATTTAATTAAGAAAGCTTCTAAAATATTCTCCAAACATATAATTAAATATTTATATTTAATTGGAAGCTTCCATTTGCACGTGTCACAAGAAATTAAATAATATTATTATTTAATTGAACAATTATCTTCAACAAACAAAACTACTTCATGAAAAATGACAATTTGTCTCCATTTTTGAATGAGGAGGTTTTGTGGGTTGAAAACACAATCCATCTTTTTCTCTCTAGCAGTTATATTCTCTCCAACCTCTCCATCTCTAACCATCCATTCTTTTAGGCTAAATCTCAACCATTGAAGCTTGCCAACAAAGCTTTTTCCTTTTGAAAATTTATAAATACAACCTCTTGGCTCTTCCAAAATATAGATTTTAGTTACATAGTAAGAGCATTATAGTGAAATATCTCCAGCAATCAAGCACAGTAATCTAGTTTCAATTCATAGCTTAATCATGTTCATTAGTTGCACAATAGATGTATCATCTTACAATTATTTAGCATAGGAGTTTAGATTTCTTAGCTTGCATAATACTCATTCTTGGAGTGGTCATTCTACTGAGCTGCCACTTAAACCAACTGAGAGCAAATAATTTCTGTAGAAACACTTAAGATAGAGGACAATGGAATGCCTTTGAAGAATCTACATTATTTAGTTTGTTTTACTTAATTAGATTCTTCATACAATGTTTCAATGGTGTGTTTCATATTTTAGTTATTGACACGTATTCTCACACACATTTTTGGTGTCCACAGTGGGGCCCTTGCCCCATTTTTAATCTTTTATTACATGTTTTCTGATAGGTTACAATTTAGAATCATGGTTTAGCGCATACAAGATCCGTTTTAGCACATCCATTGAACAATTTAGCGCATACGACGCATGTTTTGGCGCATATATGCTCTGTTTTAGCACATCTAACAACTGTTTTAGCGCATCTGACAAATGTTTTAACGCATCTAACACCTGTTTTAGCGCATCTAGAATTTGTTTTCATGCATCTAGCACTTTTTTTTAGCACATCTCACACTTCTTTTAAAGAATATGACTTTTGTTTTAGTGCTTCTGTGTTTTAGCGCATATACTGTCTGCTTTCTTTTTTTATAGTCAATCTTAAAATGGCCATATCTTGGTCATATTTTGGTCTTTTTCAAAGCATTTTTTTTTAAATGGGGTAGAATTTCATAAGCTATCTAATGGTGTAGGTTTTTATTGACTTTTATAACATTAAAATTTTCAAATTCTCACTTAATGTCTAACCGCAATGAACCTTGGTCTAAATTTTAGGGTTCTTATGCTTAATCATTTATCTAACCCTCATATCTTCTTGTTTCTTGATTCAATATAATATTTGGAGCTTGTATTATAGGTTTTAAAGGATCATGGAGCATGCAAATGAAATAAAAAACATGATCACATGATTGTAACAAGTGTTTTTAAACACTTTGGGAGCAATTATAATCCCATTCTTAAATTGTTGTTTGGATTCGACGTGGCCATGACCAGTGGTTTTATTGATGCATGTGGATTAAAATGAACCAATCCTAGGATAGACACTTAAATATGGAATTAATCAATCATAGGATAGTCACCAAAAATTATTTTATCCTGGTTAAAATGAATCTCATGCTTGTTGTGAAGCAACATCTTCACTTAGTATAGAAAATTGCCATTTGGGATTTAAAATTGAACTATTTTGTTTGTTGTGATTGTTGGGTAATAGTTTTATACTCTCCCCTTAATTGGGTGATCAGAATGTCATACTTACCTTTTCATTTTATGCACTTTATGTTGTATTGCATCCTTTAGAAGTCCTGCTCTTGTGGGAAAAAGTACTCACCCAAGAGGAACGACCTAAGTGGGAACACCTAAAGCCAAGGTTTCCAACCCACTCTAATCAAAAGTGAATTTTGGGGAAACTCGTATTCAACAGAAGTGAGCAAGATAACCATCCCCAAAATATTTGTTCTAAATATTTGGAGGTCTCCTGAGGGAGTTTATCTATTGCCACGCCAAACGGATATCTTTACTAAAAACTTTAGTGTAGAAGCCAGTCGTGTCAGTATCCAAACATCATAATATTTACAGTGCAAGGGGAGGGGAGAATTTGCCTTCAAGACAATCACCATATAATTACCACGGATTGTTTTCTCAAGGGACCAAGAAATCTAACCTTGAGTACGCACCTAGAAAAGACAAAAACACGGGCACCCTCTAGGGGGTGACATGGTTGTGTGAGTCAACACAATTCTAAGATTTTGGCTATGATTATTATGATGATCCTTTGACCATTAAGAGTGAGTCTTCTTGAAGTGTCTTATTGTTCAAATACCACTGAAAATAAAAAAGGGTCATGCTCGATCCTTGAACATACACTCAATGTTTTAGATTATATGTCTTTAAAAACAATTGTCTTCCTATTGCATGTTGTGTTTTAAAAACATTAATTCAGATAAGATCATCCAGAAAACAGAAGAATTTGACAAATCAAACCATGAAAGTATGTTAAGGGATTGGAAATCAACAATAGAGAAAAACTTGGAAACATTAGGCACCCACAAAAATCCTTATTTTCACAAACTACGATCAAACATCACAAAGTGCAACATCACCTTTATTTTGTTTTCTAGTTTAATTCCTACAACAGGATCATCGTCCTTCCAACCAGGGAATCACAAGCTAAAAATTAGAAATTTCTTTAGTCATATCAATAGAATTCTTATTCTATTCTGACTAAGATATCCCGCAAATTGCACTCTCTCAATTTTGTGATCAAAGTTAGTTGAAATTTGGTGTAAGCTTACGCCTATTGTCACAAGGTCCCAAAAACACAAAGAAGAAGACGAAAGAAGAGATCCACTTTACAACATGGGTGATAGGGAAGAAAATCCTTTTCATAGGTTTTGTACTGGAAATAGTTCAAATGATGAAATAACCGATGAAATAATTCAAGAAGCTGAACAAGATCCACAATTTCACATAATTTTGGACAATATCTTAGAGCGAAATAAAGAAGGATACTTTCTTTCATTGGAAAACCAAGGTGCCAAATTGCCCTCTGACTACGATATGGAGAAAATTAAAGAAGATCCTGAAAGAATGAAACTCCCTTAAAAAATCTTAGTACTCCTACCCAACAGATAAGAGCATTACAAGGGAAAATCAAGCGAATACAAGGGGGCACAACTAAAAATTCCTTTGACAGAAATATGAACGTGGCATCTTCTCCTCCAAAAACAACATCATCCAAATTCAATGTTTTTGAATTTTTGCAAAGGTTAAATGGGAAGCCCAAATCTAAGCCATCAAATAACATTGACCAATCCTATCATGTCATGCATTTATCTTCATTCCCTATTATTCAAAATAAACCTCATGGTTCTTCGACCCAAGTTAATGATCCCATTCAATCACCTTCTTCTATAATATCCTCCACATCCAATTATTCATTTCAATCTACACATCTCAATCAAAACATTCTTTCCACTCCATCCCATAAAACCAAAAATTCTACAAACCCTTCCAATCTTTGATCAAGATCCCATCTCTCAAGAACCATATGATGATCCCCTCCTTTCATTATTCACCCTTTGTAATCCTCTTCCATCTCAAGAACAAAATTTTCTTCCAAGTTCTTTTTCCACCCCATTCAATGAATCCATACTCTCTTATGATTCCATTGCATCCCAGGAGCAGAATAATTCTTCTATCCTATCCAAAGATTCCCTTCCATTTGATGATCAAGCTACTCCATCTCCTTCATCTAATGATTATTTTCCTAGTCAAGATCAAAGTATCCCATCATCCTCATATCAAGAGCCTCTCACACCTCTTCAAGCTATCCATGAACCCCACACCTATAAATTGGGATCCTCCACCTTTATCCACTCATGTTTACTTCCAACACCTATCCTTTCATCCATATCATATCCTCCTCAAAATGGAATCGCATCTTGTTTCACAAATAATGTGTATCCCATGGGTAGACGAATGTGGAAAATTATGAATTACAAATGCAAAGGCTTAGTCCTTCATGAACAAGGTATCCTAGAACCCCTTTCTATCCAAGCACATCCATATTCTCACATCCTTGGTTATACACCTCATGCTCAACCTAGGTATCCTAGTTCATCAAACTCTCCATCTATCCTAGTTCCTTATCCTAGTTCATCAAACACTTCATCTATCCTAGGTCCTTATCCTAGTTCATCAAACCTTCCATTTATCCTTGGTCCTTATCATCCCAACCCTAGCTCATCAACCCTTCCATCCATATTAGGGTCCCACATTTCTCCATCTCCTATCCATCAAGAACAACAAAGGCACACATCCTTGATCCACTTTCAAAATTCTTCCTACATTAACTCATCCATCATACCTCCATATCATGCATCTCAATACACTCCTCCCATTGCTCTTAGAAGCAATTTTGGGTGCCAAATGTCAAAATCTTCAAATATAAAAATCCACATGTATCAAAGGATCAACATGTCTCCTTGAAGAGTCATGCAAAAATAAAAGAAAATTTGATCCAAAATTCAAAAGGCCACAAAGGCCCATCAAAGCAAAAGAAAAATTCGAAAGGCCACAAAGGTCCATCAAGTCAAAAGAAAAATTTCAAAGACCACAAAGGTCCATAAATCAAATAGAAAAATCTCAAAAGCCACAAAGGCCCATAAAGCAAATATCAAAATCAAAAGTCATGTGGATTCCTAAAAGTCTCATAGAAGCAATAAAATAAAAATTTGCATCCAAATTTTATAATCCGAAAGCTTCTCCCCATCTCCCATCTAAAAACATATCACCTTCCAAATCCACTTTTCCTCCATCACTCCACCACCCTTCAAGGTGTGTGCCAGTGTTAATCTTTCCATCCTTTCCATCTATGTATCACCAAGCCTTCCAACCTCCCATCCATTATCCGACATCCAATCCCCATTCTCCTCCTTTAATTCAAAGCTTTGTGTAAGGCCTTAGCCTCTTTTATCATGCCACCATTTATAAGTCTAATTCCCATGGTCTATTAGAGCACATATTTGAGGGATAGTAGTCGTGAAACTTGATTCTTAAACCCTTCCTCCATCTCCCTATCATGCAAATATTATATTTCATATCCATATACTATCTTCCATTTTCCTCTTATCATTCATGGTCATTATCCTCATTTTCACCTTTGATCTTGACAAGGTTAAGGATCTTCTTGAAAATCATGCATCTTATCCTTAATCCAAATCTTCCATACCATATCCTCCATCATGCATCTTCTCTTATATTTTGGGGCATCTTTTTTCTTCAATTGGTCATCCCATTCCATCTTAAATGTCCTTGAAAAATCCAAAAAAAAATCAAAATCCAAAAAAAAAAAAAACATCAAAATCCAAAAAATTAAAAAACATCAAAATTAAAAAAAAAAAACAAAATATTCCCGAAATCCAAAACAAAATCAATAAATTGTATGCTTTCATCAATAAATTGTTCATGTCTCACCCTAGACTGGGGGCAAAATCTTGAACTCGTTGGGGGCAATCAACTTTTCGAAGCTTTTGGCAGACAAACGACAACATGCGTCAAGCATTAGATCAACAATCGATTATCTGATCAAGTCTAGTCAAAATAGCTTTAAGACATGTCACACTTTGAAACTGAAACAAACTGGATAATCTTAATCTGAATTAAAATGAATGGAACACTTAAAGCATAAGTTGAATTATTTTTTTGAAATTTGATGACATCATATCTCTGGAGTGGCTCAATGATGTATTGAACTAGAGTCGCAAGGAAGGAGTATGATATTTCTTTGCCTGTTGTCTGTGAGTTGATCATTACTGTGCAAATTTTTCATGGGACATGCTCTACAACGCATCATTAATGACATTTCAGGATTTGCATAGAAAAATGGTTAACTCTTGTTTGTTTATGCAAGAAATACTTAGGTCATCTTGGTTCAATTATACCTCGATGCTTGTCTTAACTTGCTATATCAAACATCATTGAATCAATACTCAGGTCATCAATGGTGTGAATATCCCTTTTGACACTTGTACTAACTTTCAACATTTCAAAAGGCTCAATGATGAAAATTAAGCACAAAATTGGCTCACAAAATGACAACAGTGTGTAGTTCATTTTGCATAGTTAGGATTGCATGATTCATATAGATTGCATCCATATTAGTTTATGCATGAGAATTATCATGTCCATCTCATCTCATCTGCATAATAAAATCCATCTCATATCACCATAAAGCATCGCCCAATCTCATCTAATTTTATCCATCCAATCACTTCTTCCAATTTCATCTAATTTTATCCAGCCAATCATTTCTTCCAATCTCATCTCAATCATCTAATCAATCCATTCAATCTAGCACAAATCCTTAAATCATACCTTTAGTCTTGTTCCTAGCCTTATGGCAAGCCTTGACATTATCATCATCATTGGGATGTATCCTTCCCTATCCTTGTGTTGTTTCGGGATGTATCCTTCCCTTATCAACAAAACTCTCATCATCATCATCATTGGGATGTATCCTTCCCTATCCTTGTGTTGTTTCGGGATGTATCCTTCCCTTATCAACAACTCTCTCATTATTATCATAATCGGGATGTATCCTTCCCTTATCAACAACACTATCATCATCATCATCAATCCATTTCAGATTGTAGTTTGACTGGGGCAACATCATACTTATTTTTTAATCCATTTGTGTTTTCTTTCTTCTCATTTTCTCTTACCAATCTCCTATCACTTATCATCCTCTCTTGTCCATCATTTTGCATCATCTTCCTCATCTTAACTAATCGATCCATCATCTCAATCCAATCATTTAATCATTCAACCAATCAATCATCTTCATCAAATTCTTGTATCAATCCTCTTCTATCAAATCAATCAAATCACTCTTACTATTTGTTTTTCATCAATCATGAAAGAAAATTTATCAATCTTACTATTTGTTTTTCATCAATTATGAAAGAAAATTTATCAATCTTACTATTTGTTTTTCATCAATCATGAAAACAAATTTATCAATCTATCTTATCATTCTTATCAGTCATCATCAATCAATCATCACAAATTCACTATCACATGTTGATTCAATCGAAAAACATCATCAATCGAGGAAAAATCATAGTTCTTCATCTTCATATCAATCTTGCAAATAATCTTTATCAATTGATGAATCGGACATCAAATCAATGTAAATTTTTAAAAATCCGAAAAATTCAAAATTTTATCCGATTCATCACCAGAGGGGGCATATAGCATCATCAGTCAATTTTTCAAAGCCAGGGGCAAATTTTCAAAAGTTGAATTTTTCTTTGAAGCAATGCTAAAACACATCACTTCAAAGAGGGGAAAAATGTACACATCTAAAAATGGTCACATCATATTAGCCTGGTAAATTAATTAAATACGTATTATTTAATTAATCTTCTTAATTCAACTACATTTAAATAAATTTAATAATTTATTTATAATGTTTACCTTTTCTATAAATCATTCATTATTATCATTTTCTCGTGTCTTCTTAATTAATTAAATAAATACCATTATTTATTTTAATTAATTATCACATTACTTTATTATATAAAGTAAATACATTTCTTCAAATATCAAAACCCATAACTATACACTTAATTAAATATTTCATATTTAATTAAGAAAGCTTCTAAAATATTCTCCAAACATATAATTAAATATTTATATTTAATTGGAAGCTTCCATTTGCACATGTCACAAGAAATTAAATAATATTATTATTTAATTGAACAATTATCTTCAACAAACAAAACTACTTCATGACAAATGGCAATTTGTCTCCAGTTTTGAATGAGGAGGTTTTGTGGGTTGAAAACACAATCCATCTTTTTCTCTCCAGCAACTATATTCTCTCCAACCTCTCCATCTCTCACCATCCATTCTTTCAGGCTAAATCTCAACCATTGAAGCTTGCCAACAAAGCTTTTGCCTTTTGAAAATTTATAAATACAACCTCTTGGCTCTTCCAAAATATAGATTTTAGTTGCATATTAAGAGCATTATAGTGAAATATCTCCAGCAATCAAGCATCTTAGTTGCACAACATTAGCAATCAAGCACAGTAATCTAGTTTCAATTCATAGCTTAATCATGTTCATTAGCTGCACAATAGTTGTATCATCTTACAATCATTTAGCATAGGAGTTTAGATTTCTTAGCTTGCATAATACTCATTCTTGGAGTGGTCATTCTACTAAGCTGCTGCTTAAACCAATTGAGAGCAAATAATTTCTATAGAAACACTTAAGATAGAGGACAATGGAATGACTTTGAAAAATCTGCATTATTTAGTTTGTTTTACTTAATTAGATTCTTCAATACAATGTTTCATTGGTGTGTTTCATGTTTTAGTTATTGACAGATATTCTCACACACAGTTATAATCCTCTAAACCGGCCTTGGAGTGGTATCAGATATACGAGGTGAAACCATTATGGAACCTATGGACTTGTGTGTCTATGCTTGCAATTTGTCCAAATTGACCTCTGGGTGTGCCCGACGTAGATCGGTGTCAGTCATTTTTAGGAATTCATGGAATATGACTATCTTGGTCTTGTATTCAACTTGGGAGAACTGCATTATGAAAACCTTGAAGATTGACTGTGCACACGATGATGTTCTGACAATATTTTTTGGAATTGCTAAAAGTAGCCTTGTCGAGGCAACTTTTACGAAAAATTTTGAGACGTGGGTTTTGTTGAGAATAATTTTTTAAACAAACCCAGATCGTCATAAATTCAAAAAACTGAATTTTTCTATGATATGCAAGAGCCCTTCGGTGGCAGAGACAGTGAGGCACCAAAAAATGTTTTTTCCTCAAAAAAATCTAACACATGGGTTTTGTTTGTGCTTTAGAGTTAAACAAACCCAGTTTGTCTGTTTTTCAAAATTATGAATTTTTCCAAAAATTTTAAAAAATATGGGCAGTAGGGCTACTTTTTCTGGAAAAATTTAACATGTGGGTTTTGTTGAAAAAGTAGTGTTGATCATACCCAGTTGGTCAGATTTGTGATTATCTGTTGTTTTCTTGGACATGCAAGAAGATCTAAGACAAGGAAAGAGGGAAAAAGACAAGAAGAAGATTGGAAGTTATCGACTATCTTTCTAGAAGAATTATGCCTTTTGATGCAACCTCTGATGAATGGTCCCTCTGTGCAACAGATCTTCAAGAAATATGAAGAACGGTGAAAACCCCTTTGTCAGATCTTCAAATAAAACGTTGGAGAAGAAAAATATCTATTCTTGAGCTCCTCAACCTACAAAGGAATAATGAAGAATGGATGCCTAGATGCTTTGGTATATCAATTTGGAGTTGCAAGCATCAATTGGGCGTCGAAAACCTGATTGGATAGTTAATATGCCTAATTAGGAGTTCACTGGAGCAAATTCCACCAATTTTGGGATGTTTTAGCCATGTAAAAGCCTTCAAAATAGTCAACTTTAGTCAGTTGAGCCTTATTTTGACTTTAGGCGTCTATTTGAAGAGTTGAACAGTTTTTCATGGTGAAATGCCTCTGTTTGATCCTTGATCCTAGTTACTTAGATGATCTTGAGGTGTAGTTGATAGATGCATTGCTGAGATGGAACAACTCTAATGAAGTGTGCTTGGGAGCTGCAAAGCTCAAAATCTGAGTTTGGTGCTTCTGATTCTTGAGTGCATTTTCCCAAGAAAGTGATTTTTCCCACCAGACAGTCAATTTTCTTGAGTGTTCTTCAATTCCTCCAGTTTGATCTTTCGTGCTCTGATCTGAGATCTCTGTTGACTGATGATCAGAAACGTGGGATGGATAACCAATTCAGTCCCAGAAAGGATGACTAGTTTCGTGAATCCTGAAATTTGATCTAGGTACTTCAAAAACATGGGTAACCCTAGCTTGCACGGGCGCTTTTGACTATTTGACTTATGATTTTCAACTTGTAAGCTTCCACGATCGTTCCTAGTTTGATCTTTTTCGTCAGATGTTGGATCTATCTATTGTCTTCATTAACGGTGTCATTGTTGAGATTGATCACAACGGAGAAGATCATCCTAGAGGTCATTGAGCTTATAGACTGCATCTGATTGCCCAAAAAATTGGTTGCCTATTCTCAACAGGGGTGATTTTCCTTGACACTTGTTCAATTTCTCTATGCTTTCCATTCAGCCTTCACCTTTGGTGTTTTCTACTTGATCTTTTCCTATGAATGCTTGATAGGTCCTATGAACGTGCAATTGGATTGATCAAGAAGTTGAGAGGGAGTTGAATAGATGCCTTGTAGAAATTAGTTGTTGAAGATCTCATCAGGTGACTCAAAATGAAGGGCGCCCCTGGCTAGCAGGGGCGCTTTTGCCTTGATGTGCATTGATTTTCCCTCCATTTTGCATGCTTGAATGATTAACAATTGTTGTCGTCTGATATGTCTTGTAGGCTAGTGAACAGGTTCACTACGAGGTTAAGATGATGCTGGAAAGATCACATGAAGATGAGCATGTTCAACAACTGATATCTGGAGCATCTAATTCAAGGGAACTCTTGGTTAGCAAGGGCTCTTTTTTTCATGTTTTGATTGCTATCTTTGATGTTATTTGCCTTCAACATCTTTTGTCTTCGCCTTCATTATCGGTGTTCGATGAATCAGGTGAACTTGCTTGATGATGCATTGGAAAGCCAACAAAATTACGGAGATGACTATATTGGCAAGACTTGATGACTGCCTTTGACCTCTTGAACTCATGGGTGCCCTTGGTCAACAGGGGCTCTTTTGACTACAACTTCATCATTTCCTTTAAGATCTTCATCCCTTCACGCTTTGTGTTTTACCATTGTAGCTTAACTAACTTGATCACCCTTGTCGACGATGCAGACACGTGCATCTTAGCAATCATCTTCACCATGTTGTGTGTATGGGTGTTCGAAAAATGAATAAGGCATTCAACTACACAACCTCCTTGGTAGCAAGGCATTCATTTTCCAGACAACCAATTTTTAGTATTTTTCATTTTGAAGATCCCCTCCATCGCAGAGCATATTTTTGAGCATTTTCGCCATAGATTCCTTGTTGAATCTTTTGAAGCTTAGATTTTTCCACCTAGTATTGGCCATTCTGCCATCAATGGTTGCAGAGGTCCTAGTTTTCTTCCCGAAAAATGAAAATATACCCACCAGAGTAAAACATACTTTTTGATGATTCTAACTTGACTAGTGTGATCGTGAAGTCAAATTATCCTATCAAAATAATTTTCAATCATTTATGGAAAGGTCCTATTTTTAGGGTTTTCCTAAAAGAAGGGTTTTAAACCCTAATTTTCAAATTTTCAAAAATTTGCAAGCATCTTTCTTGACATAAACCCACAAAAACCCTATGTTTGGTTTGACCTAAAACATACTTTTGACAACATTTTTACATGATTTAGCTCGATTTAAGCAAAATGCCAAAAAAATATTTTGGGTACAACAATAATTAATTAGATAAATATTCAATTAATTATAGAGTAAATAATCAGGTTATTAGATAATCAACAATGTGTCATTTTTAGGTGTCTACTCTAACAATGGTCACTTGCTTTACATGGAACAAATATTCGTGTAAAATGTTTGAATAGTTATTATTCATGGGAAACATCTTGAAAACCCAAACCAATTATTTTTTATATTGGTCCAAGAAGAATTATATGCTCATTCTTTGCATCAGATATTAGTTCTCTAATCCATGTCTTGATCAAGGGGGCAATCAATTTCACACCCTTTATGATCATCATGTTTGTATATAATATCCAACTTAGAAATGCATGCACAATCTTAGATTTACATGCACATCAAAGTGGGGGGAAATTTTAAGGGTAAAATTTGCATATTCATGTCATTTCCCATTTATTTTTGTTCCTACCTTGATGAAATATTTTAATAAAATCCCATGTATTGACAAGTGGCACTCTTGTGTTGATTTTGGTTCATGGTTTTGATTTTCAACGTTTGGATGAATCACTTCCAACCACGTATTGTGAAGATAAATTCAAATATAGCCCTTGGCTATTTTAATTTATCTTAAATCGATCTATTTAATATTGAGGAGGCACCTCAATTATGATGCCTTATTTATATGATTAATAATAAATAATATTTAATTATTTATATAGCTGACTTTGTGAAAGTCATCATTTTATTAAGATGCATGTTTTTCTAAAGGGGGCCGACCTTCATTATGAAGAAATACGTCCTTTCTAAAGGGAGCCGACTTCCTTCTTGAAGAGGTGCATAGTTGTGTATATATACAAGTTATTATTCATTCATTTTATCATGAAGCTCATTCAGCATAATTCACATTCCTAGAGGAGTTTGCACTTGAGCAGCAAACCTTCAATTTGGAGCAGTAGATCATTGTATCTATAGTAGCAGATCATCATTTCTGTAGCAGTAGATCTTCATTATGTAGCAACAGGTCGAGCTCAAGGAGAAACATATTCATTTGTAGCTTGCATCTAAGAGAGGTGCTATCATCTGTTGTATCAAATCAACATTGTGTTGTGCCTGAGTTATTAGCAGATTTCTGCTCTCACTTTATCAATATATTAGAGATATATTGGCTGGGTTTTTTCTCCCTCAGGTTGGAGGGTTTTCCCAAGGTATCTTGTGGTGTTCATTGTCTCATGTGTCACATTTTCTGAGTGCTTTATGTTCTGATATATCTGATCATGTAAAATTAACATGGTATCAGAGCAGGTTTCGGGGAAATTGATCAGATTTATTTTAGCAGTCCAATCAATTAGAGCCTATCTCGGGAATTTTGGGAAACCAATCTTGGAGAAATTCCATTGATAATCTTCAGGCTTGAGATTGTGTAAAATAATCGAAGGCTATCTAGAGAAAGTCGTTAGCGAAATTAATATTGTAGATCTCACTCTAGTAATATCTTTACTCGCTCATGCACCTGGGCAATTGTCGAATGTTGAGCATCACTTCCTTGAACAATAGAAGTGTTGAGCAAGAGTTTTGTGCTTTGGAATCTCAATGAAAAATCATGACATTAGAGATTATATTTTGATTGTGGACTAAAGATCTGGCATTTAAAAGGCAACTGAAACTCTTGATTGTGATTCCCTGAGTTAGTCATCAGCACCTAAGAATACGTGGGCTCGTGGCAACAATGCAACACTAGCATCTTGAGAGCCCTATCGTCAGCGTGCATTCTTGAGCTTCATTCAACTCACGAAGTTGGGAAGGGAGTCAGATTTCCTTGTATAGCATTCACACTGAAGGCAGTTTTGTCATGCGTTCTCCCTTCTTCGTCGGGCATTGACTTCGTTAGGACTCCTGATAGAGGCTTGCTTCTCTTTGCTACACCTTATCTATGCGTCTCAAGCCATGTGATCTCATGTGTATACCAGACGGGATCCTTGTGACGAGTGAAGCTCACTGGGTTTTAATGGTTGTGTCGGGAAGCTCTCCTTGCAAATTTTGAGCCATTACCATTAGCAACGCATCTTCAGAGCAGCCTCATCCTTGGCAAGCAGCGACTCTCTTCTCAATTTTGGAGGCAAGGGTAAGAGACGCCACTGTAAAGGGTGTCGAATTTTTCTTATCAACTGGGCACATCAGCTCCATGTCACACCTACCGTCACCTTCAGATCTCAGACTTGCTACCATTGCAAACTGTTACTGTCTTGCATGATAAAATCGTAACTATGTTTATTTTTGTTATCATTGTGATTTGTGTGTGACTGCAGGTATCAGAGCGTGTTGCATCTGAATCATAATCTGGTTGTGAACTTATCTGAGTGCAAGAGCGGTGAAGCTTAATGTGTTCAATAATTGCATCTATCAGAATATTTAAAGAGATAAGTATTCTTTGTTTTGTTTGAAATCACCTTTCTAGGCTGAATTTCAGTTATTTCATTTATTTGGATCATGTGTGATTAGGTAAGAGAGATCATGGTTTCTCTTGAATTATTTTCACTGACATAGGATCCTTTTTAAGATTCAAATTATTCTTTGCAAGTTATTTTTAATGCTAATTGTGAAGATTTCTGAGTGTGACTTAGAGATGAAAAGAGAACTGCAATTTCGATGATGATTAGTTGGTCACATCGATATCATTCTCTAATGCATGAACTGTGATAGAGCCTTGAATCTTGGACAGGGCTAGTTCTACATAATGCATTCAAGAAATCTGTAGTTTTTCAAATTGTCTTTTGTTGTGCTGAGTTTAGCACTCTCGAGAGGAGTAAAAGATGGGAGAAAGAGTTATATTATAATTTAATAAAGATAAGTTTCTTTATCCCTTCATTCTAATCTTCTGATATATTTCTCTTATAAGTTGATTTATTTATTCATGTTTTAATATTCTTCATAAATTCTTATGCATTCATGCTATAACCTGATTCTAACCTTGATATTTTTTTGGATAGTTAGTAATCTCTCTCTAAAATGCTTCCAGGACAGATCTAGGAGCAAGAAGGTGATGAGATATTTCTTAGTGCTTGAGGCATCTTGTGAAAAAGTCATGCTGACCAAAGAAATTATCAAGCGTGGAATCATCTTGCAATCATGTGACCTAGTTGGTGGCTAGAGGGAGTTCACCTCCAAGAATCTTCTTTGCAATCTTTGAAGCAGGGATCTAGAGGGAGTTTTGTAACTCACTGAGAAGTGAAGATTATTGTATTGCAAGGCTAGGTGCTAAATCCTTAGAGGATCCCTTCAGCTACTGAGATCAGAATTTCTCAAGACTGTCATCTGGATTTGACATTGGTAGCTCTGCAAACCTATTCAGAATATAGTGATCTGGGATGAGGTCGAGGAGGTTAGTCCTGAATTCTCTACAGTTTCAGAGGTGTGCGCTGAAAAATATTCTCTAAGGCAAGCATTGCAGACAATCTTGGTCGAAGAGGTCAGAAGGTTGTTGCAAGTACTTGAAGATTTAGAGGGAGCCTACTGAACCTGAAGAAGATGGTTGGGGTCTGCGGTGATTTACTGGTGTAGAAGGAAGCAGTCTTCAGTGGCACTGAGCACCGCAAAGGCTGAGTATATTGCAACTTTTATGGCAGCTCGAGAAGTAGTGTGTCTTCGAAATATTCTTGCAAGATTGTTTGGACAATCAATGGAGCCTCCTATCATTCATTGTAATAACGAGAGCTATGTGAAGCTTTCTATCAATCTTGTGTTTCATGATAGAACTAAACATGTTGAGATCAAATACCACTATATCAGAGATATGGTATTAAGGAAAGCAATTCAGTTGAGGTATATCAACATTGATGAGTAGACGACAAGCATTCTCACCAAGCCTCTCTCTATGATAAATTTTGTGTACTTTTGAGATAAGCATGGTATGGTGGAGAATCAAGCCCTAGCTCAGAAGGAGTCTCAATATCAGTGATCCTCTTTAATGCATTTCTCTTTTGAGAGATATTTGAGGTGCAAACCATTGTTAATGCATTTCTCTTTGATATTTGAGGTGAAAGACCTTGTTTCCACCCTCTAGGAGAGCCATGGTGGATGTCATGTGTGTGACTCCATGACAAGATCATGAGAGAGAGTTCGTGATGATTTTCTTGTACTCGTGTTTACACCCTCTGGGAGAGCCATGGTGAAACATCACGATGAGGTGACAACATCACGTTGAGTGATGAGCACTTGTACATACCATCCATGGGTGTAGCCATGATGGTTGATATCATGATGAGGTGATATGCTTCTTTTTCACACATGGGTGTAGCCATGGTGTTTGTCATCACGATGAGGTGATATGAATTATATAGTTGGAAGTATTCCTCCCTAGTTGAGAGGGAGTATTGATGTTCAACGTCTGGACAAATCACTTCAAGCCACGTATTGTGAAGATAAATTCAAATATAGCCCTTGGCTATTTTTATTTATCTTAAATCGATCTATTTAATATTGAGGAGGTACCTCAATTATGATGCCTTATTTATATGATCAATAATAAATAATATTTAATTATTTATATAGTCGACTTTGTGAAAGTCGTCATTTTATTAAGATGCACATTTTTCTAAAGGGGGCCAACCTTCATTATGAAGAAATAAGTCCTTCTTAAGGGATCCAACTTCCTTCTTGAAAAGGTGCATAGTTGTGTATATATACAAGTTATTATTCATTCATTTTATCATGAAATTCATTCAACATAATTCACATTCCTAGAGGAGTTCGCACTTGAGCAAAAAACCTTCAATTTGGAGTAGCAGATCATCATTTCTGTAGTAGCAGATCATCATCACTGTAGCAGTAGATCTTCATTCTGTAGCAGCAGGTCGAGCTCAAGGAGAAACATATTCATTTGTATCTTTCATCTAAGAGAGGTGCTATCATATGTTGTATCAAATCGGCATTGTGTTGTGCCTGAGTTATTAGCAGATTTTTTCTCTTACTTTATCAATATATAAGAGATATATTGGTTGGGTTTTTTCTCCCTTAGGTTGGAGGGTTTTCCTAGGGTATCTTGTGGTGTTCATTGTCTCGTGTGTTGCATTTTCTGAATGCTTTATGTTTTGATATATTTGATCATGTAAAATTAACACATGGACCAATCCTTATATATACTCATTCTTCCTATTTACAACTATTATCATACATTTGACATTATATAATTCTTATTTGTACAAGACCTATTATGTTCACCATTTTTATCTATTTAAATCAACATTTACTTCCAGAGAATTCATTTTTTTCCCTCAAAATCATCATTTCCCCTCCTTGGTTTATTTTCAAGTGGCGTGAGACTAATATGGTTCAATCCTAAGCTTGGTGGAATTAAACCCTATCTATAAATATTCAAATTTTAATTATAATTTTCCCTTTGATTTATACTAGCCATTATGGGCTAACTTTGTACAAGTTTATGTGGCTTATCACTATGTTTATATATTTAAAGACATTTAATGTACAATTAATTTATAGATAATTACAAGTTGAAAACATTAGAGTGCACTTGTATTTTGTAAGGGACAAATAACACATGTGAATATATACATGTACATGCATGGTATCTTCAATTGTTTCTCAAAACTATAATGTACATTTGTATAGGGGCTTGGCCTAAGAGAACTTGACCTTGGTGATCTTGGAATCTCCCCAAAGGTGTTTGACCAAAGGTGAAGGTGAGAAGACCTACTGATTCCACATTCTATCAATTCAAATATGTGTAGCACAAATATAAAATCAAATGTGTAGAAGTTTAGATCTATCAAATATTGAGAACAACCTAGTTCATAATTTATTTATTTTATTTCCAATACATATAAGGAGTGATGACTCTAAGTTAAGATATAATAATTATGATTAGAACAGTGGACAAATATTTATCAATTATTAGAATTCGCTAGTTTTTTTTTTTCAAGATTTTATTACATGAATTGTCACTACTCTAAAATAGGTTAATTAATTATCATATTCACTAAAACTAATCTTATTAAAGATCTGTTTGTTTCTTTATAGATATATAAAAGCTAAGTGAAAATTAATTAATTGAATTTTTTATAAATATGTAAAAGTAGGTGAGTATATTGAATTAAAAAATAATGTTTTAATAAATATGCTTATAAATCACATTTACATAAATATCTAGGTTGATTAAATAAATACAATCAATTAGCAAATTGATTAACTTAAGTAATAGAGTTGGGATGATAATATAACTCAAATAAGTCTAATAATTTAATAGGAGGATAGGTCCACTTGACTCTAGAATTGATGATGGATAAAATAATTTTGATTTTGTTCCCAAATGATGTGCCACTATCAAAAAATAATTGTTGAAAATAAGTTAAGACAATGAAAATTCTTCCTACACTAATCTATGAGAGGAGATGTCCAAAAAATATGATCTAAATAATTTCAACAAAGAATAACACACTAAAGTACAATCACATAACATAAAAATTTATCCTAAGAAAATCCTTTTAAAAAAACCTAGTAGCAAAGGTGTCAGTGTCTTGTATTATTTAATAACAATATGATTACAATACAATCCAAGCACATCCATCCTCGTGCATCACCAATTGCATCAATGGAGTTTTTGACAACATAATAAAACCTATAAATATTCTATGAAACCTCCATCTCAAGTGTTAAATAAATAGGAGAAGCAATACATGAAACCACCAAATGTTAAATGGAAAACCCTGAGCTAAAACAATCCAAAGTATGGTGTCCAAATCTCATCAAAATCCAATACCAAATCCCAATGTGAGTCTACAAGCTAAAATATCATATTTTTTACACTTGGGATTAGTTGTCATAACTTTGTCACCAATAGTGGCATGGTGCAATGGTTGAGTTGTTGTGTTTTTATTCTTGACATCAAGGTTCAAACCCCATTGGGGTGGAGTTGTTGAGAATTTATATTGGGGATGAGGTCCCCTATTTGCGACCTCACTAGTTCATAGCTTCAGGTCAAAAGTGTTTACCCCTCTTAATATAAAAAAAGAAGTTTTCATAACTTTGTCATGATCTACTCACCAACTTGGATGCTCCATTTTAGGTCCATTATCTCCATTCAAAGATTATATATAAAAGATCATAACATGCATCACAAGTTGGTCAACAAGTCAAGTCAATAATTTCATTACCATCTTACTGCATGCTATTATTTGCATCATGGAATCTTTATGCCTCTTATATGTTTGTGCATTGACATATATGCTCTTACACATCTTACATGACAAGCTTATCTTATACAAATCATATCAATGCATAGATATGGAAAAATAGTTGTCATAGTAGGACAACATTTTTTCATGAGAGTTTTACAAATAATTAATAAATAATAAATAAATCAAACATTTGAATTACAAATGCATGGCACACCTATCCAAACATTACCCCACTTTTCATTTACCTTGCAAGAGTAAAGGAGAACAACAAAAACTCAACTATCTATTAGGGAGTGAGAATCCCATAGGCTTACACGACCTAAACTTCTTTGTGCTTACAAGCTTCATTAATGTGTTTGTAACATTCTCCAAAGTGTCAAAATTTTCATGCATCATCTCATCCTCCACCATGTCTTAAAAAATATTGAACATCAATGTACTTTGTTTGCATGTGAAAAATTAGTTTCTTTACCAAGTTAGTGACACTATAATGGTAGTATTCAATTTAAACTACCCCATGACTTGACCCAACATCTAAACATAGTCTCTAAAGACAAATGGCCTCCTTATAAGAATGAGTAGCTACCATATACTTTATCTTTGTTGTAGACAAAGTAACCATAGCCTATTACTTCCTTATCTAATTAATTGCAACACCAACCATGTTAAAGGTAAAACCATTGGTAGATATCTCGTTATCAACATCTTCTACCCAATTAGAATCCACATAACCCCAAATATTCACTGATTGCTACAAGTCCCCCAAGACACAATCTCTTTGATAATATAAAGAGTACTTAAAAGGACCCTAGAATATTTGAAGAACCTCTTCCCTATAACCAAATGTTTTCCTCAAAGCTTAGCCATGAAACGGCTCAAGATCCACATTGCTTGGGCAATGCACAATTTATTGCAAACCATAGTATAGATGACTACCGAACATGAGACATATCCTCCATCTCCCCAAGTGTAGAAAAACATTGTTAAATTGATAACTTAGTCCCCACTAAAATAAGAACACTTATTGGTATGTCCTATTTCATACCGAAATGTTACAATATATAGAGTTTATATACTTACTCTAGCTAAACAAAAGATTTATATTTTCTCTCTTCTAATATTCATACCTAAGATGAACTTAGTAGCCCCCAAGTCCTTCACATCAAACTGTGCAAAAGGCTGATATTTTATGTCCCTCATCACATCCTTGATGTTACCAAAAATAACATATCATTAACATAAAATGTGATAACAAGGAAATGATCATCGTCATATTTATAGTAAACACAATGATCTAATTTAGACCTCACAAATCTTAGTCACAACACAAAAGTGTTAATTTTTTGGTAACATATATGGGATGAATATTTGAGGTCGTACAAATATTTTTCCAATCGACAAACCGATGGCTCCTTACCTTATATAATTTTCCAATCCACAAACCAATTTTAATGTTATATAGCATAGTGCTCTATTTGTGATATAAATTTCTTCCTCCAACTCATCATGTAGTGTTAGTTTCTTCTACCCAAAAATTATGTTTAACTCCATTCTAATAAGAGGTGTCTGGATTTGTCTTGTGTATATCATTAAAACAAGGTAAATTACTACAAATGTTACTTGATTTTATTAATGCAACATTTGATTACCCGTTAAGGGATCCGATGGAAACAAATAGAAATCAACAAACTTACATGGAGAAAATCTTGAGGGGAAAACTCCACCATCAAATAGAGGTGCAAGTATGTATTAATTTTCAACACAAGAATGCATATGCAACACACTTTCTCCCTTCAATTTGATAGCATTTTGGCAGCCTCTATGTACCTGTGAAATCTCTAAAAAACTCACTTCTTCAACAACACACATTTATTATAATCATCATCATATTCACCTTTATTTTTCTTCTTTCACTCCTCCTTGTAGTCTCTTCTAAAATGGTCTACCTTGCAATAAATCTAGCATTATACCTAAGACCTTTTACTAACAGAGGTAGGTTTCCCACGAGACTTAAATTTTATTTTATCCTTCTTCATGTCCTCCTTTCCTTTCTCCTTCGACTACTACTTCCATCATGGATTCAAAATATTTTCTATTTCATGTTCTTCAAGAGTAAAGTAGCCACTACCTCATCAAGCACAAGCTTTTAAGTATTGCTTCCAATAGTCATTGCCAAGTTATCCCACAAGTCTAGCAAAGGACACAATAGGGTCATGCATAAATCTTCATCTTCTATTTTCACACAAACTGATTGTAATTGGCTCATGGTCATGTTGAATGCATTGAGATGCTTGGCAATAGAATCGCCCTCACCCATTCTCAAAGTGTTTGACTTCTTCCATAAAAAAAGCTTGTTTACTAGGGATTTGGCATGGTACAAAATCCTTAAATTTGTCTAGAGGGTTTTTTGTGGTGGGTTCTCTTGAAACATTCAAGAGCACTGAATCAACCAAGCAAAGATAGATAAGACTTCTTGGCTTCCTAACCAACACAACCCAATCTTCTAGTTACAAAAAAGCTTGTTTACTAGGGATTTGGCATGGTACAAAATCCTTAAATTTGTCTAGAGGCTTTTTTGTGGTGGGTTCTCTTGAAACATTCAAGAGCACCGAATCAACCAAGCAAAGATAGATAAGACTTATTGGCTTCCTAACCAACACAACCCAATCAAAAACACAAGTTTCAAGTTTAGATATAGAGACTACATCCCACAAATCTCAATCTATAAGCAAGTTCTCCATTTCAAACTTCTAAAGCTCAAAATTTGTGTCACTAAAATTTCCATCTCCAATATAGACATGTTTTTCATCTTCCTTGAAACAAAGATCTCCTTTACACATGCTCTCAATCAAACCAAAATTAGTTCAAAATCTTTTTTCCACCACCTAGGACCCAAGTTGAACAAGTTCTAATACCAAATCAAAGGAAGCTAAGATAGCATAAACACTTCCTATATTGAATTGAAACCAATGAGAAAGATCAACGATAACATTCACAAACATTTAAATGGCCTATATGATGATGGTGCAGATTCAATTCCTTTATCACCCTTTAGAATTGAAGTGTGTTCTAATTACTACTCTATAATCATCGTATGTTGTAGTGCACAATGAATGTTTGTAAGTACCATGTAGCAACAAGTCACATCAAACATGTACTACGTTGGCTCATAATGGCTAGTAAAAGAAGACAAAAAAGTTTAAATTTGAATTTAATGTCTTGGATTTAAGGGGTCAATCCAACACTCGTTGGAATTGAACTAAATCAATCCCATGTCCCTTAAAAATGATCTAAAGAGATAAAATGTTGATTTCAAAATACATAATAAATATATGAGAATTAGTGCAAATAGATATAGGATCGTGAGCTAAGTCTAATATAAAAGCATGTCACTTAATATACCTATATTAGACTTGGCTCACATAATAAATATATGAGAATTAGTGCAAATAGGTTAGCATGTCGCAAAAGAAAACCCAAGAAGTAGATAAATTTTCAGTAAGACACCAACATAATTCAGAACACTCCTCTGTCGCAGTTTCTTGTGGACTACTTTTTCAGACGTTTATTAATGTACTTCTCTTCTAAATTAATATATATGCTTTTTCTTTAAAAAAATTACAAAATTCAAAACACTTTTTCCCAGCCGCAAAAGCTAGAGAAGATACAGTAACAAACTAGTCCTTCCTAAGTAAATAGAAAAGCTCCGCCCATGGAAAAACCTTATTTCATGAATAGAACAGAGACCCCATATATTTCAGATAAATGCGAAGTACAGTATTCAATTCCACCATAATATGACACAGATAAGCAATTCAATAATTCTCTTTTTTATGCAACAATTCAATTTGGTAACTGAAGATTGGTAAGAGTGGTATACATCATCAAATGAACACCAGCATTTATATCTTCTTTTTATTAAATGGAGCTAAAAAGCAGTTGATTGATCTATATTTATCTTTGCCATGACTAAAGAGGGGAATTTGTTTCTATGCAGCTTTTGCTTTATTTAAATTTGATCAGATTCCTACTTTTAAACGAAGGGCTGTTTGTTTGAGCGGTGAATGTTCTCCTAAAAGAAATATTTGTACAGAATACTTACAGGAAGGGAAAAAATGGTATGTGAGACAAGTAGTGGCAAGTGTCTTTCTCCAATTACATAAAAGAATTTACAGAATTGCAAAAAAGAGAACAGGAACAGATCACATTCTCAAGCTGCTCATGTACAACCATATCATGGCAGTAAATACACCAAAGCCTCCTACAACGTGTATATAGCTGGTTGGCTGTCATTCTGGCTGAATCACTGTAACAAACAAATCACCATGCTGGTTGAATCACTCAAACCACCAAATCGCCATGCTCTTCATTCTAATGGAAAACAAACATTTACATGACAGGCGGTGTTTGAAATGCATTCCAAATTTCTCTAAATAATGCATAAGAAACTGTACATATATGCTGCAATCTTGTGTGACCTAGCATTGGTCAATAACAACAAACCACTTTTTGGCTTGACCTTGATTGTTTGTCATTGTCTCTGTGGTCCACATGTCACTGAACCTTGACAGCTTGCATTTGGAGCATCTCTAATTTCCTTGGCCTCTTGTAATATTTCAGTAAAAGTGAACAACAGACAACACTCACCGAAGAAGCTGCCATGGCAGCCCCTGCAATCCATGGAGGAATACGGAACCCAGTGAATGGAAACAATAATCCAGCTGCTAAAGGAATTCCCATTGCATTATAACCCAACGCCCACAAGTAGTTGAGTCGGATTCGTCTAAATGTAACCCTTGAAAGATCAATGGCAGTAATAACATCTTCTAGGTTACTCCTCATCAATACTATGTCTGCAGCTTCAATTGCTATATCTGTACCTGCACCAATTGCCATGCCCACATCGGCAGCCACAAGTGCTGGTGAATCGTTGATACCATCACCCACCATTGCCACCATCATACCAGACATCTGCAGATTCAAGAGAGTACATGAGCTCTTTATATCAATATTAAACACACATTTGCAATAGCTTGGACTATTTTTACCCCTTTTGGATGGCTTCTTCAAAGAAAACTACAATCTCCGTTGCAAATTGGTAATAAACTAAAAAATTGTTTATGACCCCTTTGGGTAGTTCAAACAAAATACTATAGGGGAAGTAATGCTTGGCCGATGCTTTCAACACTTAAAAAAGGTGCTTGTGACAAAAGTACCTGCAACTCTTTCACTTTGTCTGCTTTACCCTCAGGTAACGTTTCTGCCATAACAGTCTCAATTCCAACCTCTTTGGCAATGGCATTTGCTGTACCCCAGTTGTCTCCAGTGACTAGCATACTTTTAATGCTCATCGACTTCAAAATGGACACTACACCTTGTGCCTCTGGCTTAACTGGATCTGATATTTCAATTATTCCAACCAACTCTCCATCAAAAGAAATCAAAATTCCTGTTCGAGCCATCTCTTCAGCCTCCCTCAATTTTTCATAAGCATCTTCAGACATAGTGACTTCGGAATCTATCATCAACTTTGTGTTTCCTACAAGAATAGTCTTGTTCTGCACTAAAGCTCTGACACCATGGCCACTTATGGACACAAAATCTTGCACTTCAGGCAACCAGCTTAGATCTGAACTTTCTGGTCTAAAGTTTTTAGCATACTCAACCACAGCCTTGGCCAAAGGATGCTCACTGTTTGCCTAGAAAACAATTCAATTCTCAACTAATCAATCAGGAAAACCCTTTCAAATATTTGAACGAACGAATCAATTAGCTGCAAATCAAAGTCAATGATTAAAATGATGTTATATTCGCAACAATCAGTACAAAGGAATACTTCCTCTTTCCCCTGCCAAACCATAACCTATCCTACAAGATCCAATCACAACAATGAATTGAATAAAGAGATACTGAACAAAAAACACATTCATTTGCACAAGAAAAGGATACTGAACAAACAAGCAGTAATCGGAGTATGTTGGTGTTTAAAAAAACAGGTTCCATCTAAGGCCCTACCTCAGCCGCAGCAACCACTGCATAGAAATCACGTAAGAGCATGGTTCTTAGGAGGTGTGTGTTAACAACAACAGGTTTTCCAGTAGTGAGTGTTCCTGTCTTATCAAATACAATGCAATTTACCTGCACACAGCCAAACCTCAAAGTCATCAACTAACCATTTTTAACATATTTTAAACAGGAATCTTGTATTCCCCAGAACTTAGAATCTTAAATTTAATGACAAAATTCTCAATCAAAATAAAATGCTTACTTTATGTGCACTTTCAAGCGCCCCTCCCCCTTTGATGAGAACACCTTGCCTGGCCCCTACTCCAGTACCCACCATGACTGCAGTAGGTGTTGCAAGACCTAAAGCACAGGGACAAGCTACAACCACGACAGCTATGCCAAACTGAAGAGCAAGTTCAAACTCATCCATTCTAGGCGGGATCCAAGACTTGGCATATGAACCAACCTTTCCTGCTACAAACCATGCTAGCCATGTGGTAAAAGAAATTGCAATAACCTACATAAAGGGTACCAAAGTACAACATATAGTTATTAAGTAAACCAAAAAATTGAAATCAAGATGGGGTTCAGCTTTCTCACGTCTATCACTATTGGATAAACACAAAACAGTTAAAGAATCATTTTTCACTTACAAGCATGAAAAAAAATTCAAATATGGTCAAGGCCTTAAGTTACTGATGTCTAATCACAAAACTACTATAAGATGCATATGCTTACTTACAAATGGTACAAAGAATTTTGAAATTCTATCTGCAAATTTCTGCACCGGTGCTTTAGCCATTTGTGCTGCTTCAACAAGTCGGACTATTTGTGATATAGCAGTCTCTGAGCCCACGTGTGTAGCTCTAATGTGTAACACTCCATTTTCATTCAGTGTTCCGCCAATGACTTCATCACCAATTTGTTTTGCAATGGGCCTAGCTTCACCTGTTATCATGCTTTCATTGACATGACTCTGTCCCCAAACAACCAATCCATCTGAAGGAACTTTCTCACCAGGCAAAATTTTGATTATATCATTACGTTGGATCAACTGACTACTAATTGTGCGTTCTGATGCAACTTTCCCATCATTGTCATGAATTAGTAAAGTGGCTGTGTCAGGTGCTAAATCCATTAACTTGGCAATAGCTTCGGAGGTTTTCCCTTTGGCAAGAACCTCTAAATACTTTCCGAGAAGGATGAAGGAGATGAGCATTGCACTGGTTTCAAAAAAATCAGTACCTTTGAAATCCACATCAGTTGCAGCCCTCAATACTATGTAGACTGAGTAGAAATAAGCTGCATTTGTTCCTAAGGCAACCAAAACATCCATGTTGGCAGAGCCATGACGTACAGCCTTGTATGCACCAGTATAAAAGTGCCGACCAATGATAAATTGCACAGGAGTTGATAACATCCACCTTAAAAGTTGTCCAAGCATTAACATATTAACCAGTTTTAAATCTAGCCCTCTTTTAATTCCTGGAATATACATAAAAATCATGGCTAAGAGAAATACTGGTACAGTGAAAACCAAACTCCATAAGAAAGACTTATGGTACTGATTAATTTCTTTGCTTCTATCAAGACCTCCTGGCCCTTGAGACTGAAACAAAGTTGCCTTGCAGGTTCCAGAACATGTTTCCTCAATCACCTCCATGAAAGTTCTAGGTCCTGTCATTTCTGGATTGTATGACACAACTAGTTTCTCTATTTGCATATCCAGTTCTATATCTAATACACCTGGTAAAGCATGAAGAGAACTCTGAATCAATTTAATTTGTCCATCCGAGAGGATTCCCTCTAGTTTCAGATGAACCTTATTCCTATCTTCCCCAGTACTAATCAGGAAAGCTTCAAAACCAGTGTCATCAATTGCATCAATCAACTGCTTGTAGTTAACCAGTTTGGGGTCATATTTGATTTCTGCTTCTTCAGTTGCTAAAGCAACTGTAGCCCTTTTCACCCCCTTGACCTTTTCCAATGCAGATTCCACAGTGCTAGAACATGAAGTGCATGTCATTCCTTTTATGCGAAGCCGACATACAGCTATTACAAACACCTCATCGTCAGTTTCCATTAAGGTGGCTTCAAAGCCAGCATCTTCAATGGCCTCCCTGATCAATTCCTCCTGTACAAGCATGCAAAGCAATTTTAGCATAACCCAAAAGAGGAAAATCAATGTGTTCATAAAAAATGCATTAACAACTGTGATTATTTGTACCAGTTGCTAAAAGCAGCTGTGATTAAGTATGCAGCAATTGTGAAACTTAGAAAGCAACCTTTGGATTCAATTCCAAATAGGTACCTTTGGTGTCAAGCATCCAAACAAACCCCTCATGGAATTCAGCTTTATGAATTTAGTATCTTTTTATTTAGATGTGTTTATTGTATAAATAAAACATAGGGTAAGTACTACAAAAGGTGACAGCTAGAATCACTTTGAAATATAAGCTGGCAATGTAAAGCATGCTATCATAACTATGTTTTCCTAGCTTTGTCATTTTAGCTTTTCTATTCATCAACTTTCATATTTAAAATCAGTTTCCCATTCAGCTCAATGAAAAAGAAAGAAACAGTAAGAAAGGAGTTCAAAGTGCAGGGACTTTTTGCCTAAGAGAAATGAGGGGATCAACTAAGGCCTAAAACAGACAGTAGAAGAGAGTTGACGTTATGGCATGTGAAAGCTGTCCCAAATAGAATATGAGAATAATATAAATAATAAAGAACAAGGGAGGGTATAATGTCAGCTAAGTGAAATGACTCTTCAACAGAGGATATTGGCTCAAAGAACAGTCCAGACTCCAAAATAGTAAATATAGATTGCAAATGGGTTGATTGTACAGTGGTGGAGAACCTCAGCATGCTAATTGGAGGTCCTAAGTTTGAGTCCTAACTGGTCCACAGAAAATAACATGATATCAGAGCAAGATTAGGATCCCCAAGCCAAGAGGTGTGGCTTGAGAGGGCTATCAAAAGAACAGTCCACACTGAGACTGCAAATGGGACAGCAGCTTAGTGGTAGAGCACCTTGGCATGGCTGGTCCATGGTAAATAATATGGTATCACAGACAGACTGGAAGCCCCAATCCATGAGGGATGGATTGAGGTGGCTGGCAAAGAACAATTCACACTGAAGACTACAAGTTGGATAGTAGCTCTGTGGTGTAGCACCCCAGCATGCTAATGGGAGGTGTCCTAGGATCAAATTCTAACTAGTCCATGAAAAATACAATTTGTGGTTGTTGAAAACTAAAACGAAGTAAGAATGTTAGGCTCCTAAGCTCAAGTCTAGATGTTCCATATGATTTAAATTTTCTAAGGAAGAATTTCTTGTTGAGATGGGTTACACTGAAAAGAAACATATAAAAGAAAATGCCGAAGTTACTTATGAAGGAGAAGTTAACCATTTGATGTGTGCACAAAGGCCATGGCTAACACTTAGTTGTAATCTTCCTATGCATTCTGACACAGTCATTTCTCACCCAAAGCGCATTGAGATTTGCATACCATCATTAGGTCATGTATGTCATTAATACAATGAGATAGAAAAATGCAAAAGACTATAATACAAAATGATAATAGACTTTTTATGCATAAATTATGGTAGAATTTTTTTGCTTTCTTCTACTAAATCCTATAATACTGGTCTGCAAGCTCCAGACCCCCAGTTCGGATCCAATCCATCCTGGGTCCGGGTCATAGTTGGGGCTGCCTAGGGTCCTGCCAAATGCTTGTGGGTCCGTCACAAACAAACCCACGCATACCCACAGCGAATTTGGTGGGTACTTGCACCCAGACCATAAATTTGGCTGCTTTTTAATTTTTTGAACTTCTAATTTGCCACAAAAAGTGAAATTTGCCCCCCCAAACCCTAAAACGTGGTATAGAAGATATCTAAAAGACAAAAACTAATATATTATTCATCCTTGCTGAACTTTTTTTCTTACTTTCCATTGCATGAATAGAGTTGAAAATTGGTCAGTGAACATTCCAAATTGGTTGGTTTGTTATTCCTACGGATTTGCAAGAGTTCATTTGTTGCCAAGGAGATCATAGAGGAAGATTTCTACAAAAGGTGTATGTTTTTACAACTTTGTGATTTTTTTTTCCACAAATGAACTCTCTTGTTTTGTTTTGAAGTTTTTGTTTTTTTTTTCATTCTTCTAGGAATCTATAACACATGCTTAATTTTTTCAAATGAATTAAGTTGTATATATATTTTTTGTTTCCATTTGTTTCAATTCTTCAAATGCGTTGTTTATTGAACTTGTTATCATAGGTATTACAATGGCATCTGGTTCTAGCTCTGTGAGCCAACCCTACTTCAAAACAAACCTAACCTCCCCCTTTGGAAATATGTTAAAATGGTATAGCAACTTCTAGGTGGTGGGGGTTATGTCTAGATTTGTAGTGGATGTGATGTTAGTTATTTGAGCTCATACAGTCGATTGAAAGGTCATTTGTGCAAAATCCCTAGAATAGGCATCAAATTTTGCCTAGGCAAAGATGGTAAACCCATTCTAGAATCACAAGTCTTGGCATTTATTAATGAGTAAGAAAAAGCAAATGAAGTAGCAGATCATATATCACATCATCCTTTGTTAAAGAAAGGATCTCGAGGGATGAATCCCCCTCCATTGCCTTCTAATCTTCAACCTACAAAGAGCCACCCATTTTTTTCCACACTTGAAGAACAACATATGGCCTATGCGCATAAGAGATCAAAGGGACTATTGGAAATGGCATTTCAAAATGAGTCTCAAGAGATTGCCAATCAACACATAGCAAGATGTCTCCATGCGAATGAATTGGCATTCAATGTTGTTCACTCACCATATTGGAAAAAAATGGTGAAAGCAATTAATGAGGCTCCAAAAGGGTACAAGGGCCCAAGTTTTGAAAAGGTGTGTAGCACTTTATTGGAAAAAGAGGTAGTTTGTAGAGGAGTCCGTGAAGCCCATAAGGGATTTGTGGGTTGAAACAAGGGTGTCCATTTTTATAGATGGAAAGACGCAAGAAATTGGCCATTGATCAATGTTATTGTAGTGTCCCCTAAAGGGGCAATGTTTTTTAGAGCAATTGTGAAGGGGAGGTGAAGGATGGTGCATTTATTGCTAACATTCTTTATAAAGCCATTGAGGAAGTGGGCCCTTGAAATGTTGGGTGAGTTATAACAAACAATGCCGAAAATTGTACAGCGGTTGAATTATTGGTTAAGGATGTTATTCACACATTTTTTGGACACCTTGTGCTGTTCACTCCCTCAACTTTATGCTACAAAAAATTGGCACCAAAATTGATTGGATCAAACAAGTGCATGTTGAGGCCAAAGAGATCCAAATGTTCGTCACCAACCACTATGTCACAAGGAATATTTAGAACATTCTCGAAATTGGAGCTGTTGAAGGTAAGTTAAATATGTTTCTTTAGTAAACTTTTTAATTTTAAATTTTCTAAATCTATTTTTTTAATTTTGATTTTCAAATAGGTTGTTGAGACCCATTTTTCCTCCAACACAATTGTGTTGAGATGACTTGTGAAGTTCTATGAGGCACTTTCTAACATGGTCATCAGTCTAGATTGGTTCATATGGACACAATATAGCACTACAAGGGCAGAAAAGGTTAAGAAAATGATCCTAGATGACATTTGGTGGGATCGTGTTGAGTATCTCCTCAATTTCACTGAGTCCATATTGAGCATGATCCATTATACCAAAACAGATAGGCCTTGTTTAGGTGAAATATATGATGGCATCGACTCAATTATTGAGAAGATAAAATCCATCATAAATACAAAAGAGAAAGATCTTGAAGAAACTTTCATCAACCCACACAAAATCATTGAAGAGAGATGGAACAAAATGACCACTCCGCTACATCTTGCCTTTGCATTGAGTCCCAAATATTATAGTGTTGAGCTCCTTTTTGTGTCAACAAGAGTTACCCCATATAGAGATGTTGAAGTCAATCAAGGGTACAAGGCAAAACTTCACATACTCTTCATTGATCTGGACATGCATGATGCAGTGAGGGTTGAGTTCATGGATTTTGCACACTCGAATGACTTTAGTATTGATGCTCTTCAAGACAAATATAAGGTCGACACTCATAGTTGGTGGTACTTCCATGGAAAATATTTCACACACCTACTGTTGATGTTATAGCAGCTACGGTCTGCACTTCATCACACGAATTCCAAGAAGAAAAGATAAATTAAATGCATAGCCTCTCGACTATTTAATTTATATCAAACAATATATATCTATTAAGGGCCAACCCCTTATGGTTCGCTTATTCTTGTCTTAACTTGAGCTGACCTCAATATATATATTCATTGTTATGTTTTCCTAAGAAAGGCTGACCTAAATGAAGAGGCGCCTAAGATGTATAAATATAAGGTCATTAACATTGTATCATCCAATTCGATTTAATCAAGCAAGTTCGCACCTTATCCTTCAAGAGCAGAAGTTCGCATTTATTGTTCAAGAGCAGAATTCGCATTCTTAGCAGCAGTCTGATCTCAAGGGAGAACAGATTCATTTGTATCTTGTGCATCAAGGAGAAGTACGACTTCATTGTAATTCTCTATTGGCCATTGTTGGGCCTGTGTTGTAAGCAGATTTCTGTCATTTGTTATACATTATAGAAGAGACTAATTTGCTGGGTTTTTCTCCCTCAAGAGGAGGGTTTTCCCAGGGTATCTTGTTGTGTTCATTGTCTTATGTGTTGCAATTCTATTAAGTGCTTTCATTGTTTAATCTGATCTAAGAAAGACTAACATGGTATCAGAGCGGGTTTGAAAAAGATCGTGATCAGATTTAGTTTGCAGCACTCACTCTAATATTTTTCAGTCTATCTCCTATTTCAAATTTCAAGATGGTGAACGGTCTGAAAATCGAGGATAGACTCGAAGGAGTTTCTAACTACACATCATGGAGGTTCAGGATCATGCTCACATTGGAAGAGAATGATTTGGCTGAGTTTGTGAAAACAAAAGTTCTCGAACTTGAGGAGGAAGAAGAGAAGTTGCAGTGGAGGAAGAAAGATACTAGGGCAAAGAAAGTGTTGGTTGATTCGTCAAAGATCATATTGTTCCGATTGTCTTCAAGTTGGATACTGCAAGGGAGATGTTCAAAACATTGGAAGAGATGTACGAAATCAACAACACCAGTCGTGCCCTAACCTTGAAGCAACAACTACTTCACATTAAGATGGCGGAAGAAGAGTTTGTCATCACCTACTTCATGAAGATTTCCGAATTGAGAGATCAACTCTCTACCATTGGTCATATTGTTGATGACAAGGATTTGACCATGATTGCTCTCAATGGTCTTCCGCTTTCATGGGAGTCATTTATTCAAGGAATCAGTGCAAGATCTAAACTTCCCAAGTTTGATCGATTGAGGATTGACTGCATTCAAGAGGATTTGAGACTAACGGCAAGGGGCATTGGTCAAAGTTCAAAGAACGAAGATTTACATGTTCTTGCCTCTCATTCATCGAAGAAAGGAAAAGTTTGGAAGAAAGGATTCTTTAAAAGGAATCGAGATAATGGGTCAGATGGTGCTCCTGCATTCAAGAAGAAGTGGGACCTCTCTTGTGTTCAATGCTTTAAATGTGACAAATTTGGTCACTATGCGATGGATTGTCCTACCAGGCCTAATCAACATGCTTCATTTGCGGATGTGATTGAGATCTCTCCCCAAAATGATTCTAGTGAATTTCTACTCTAGTCATGGGCCTATGTTCAAGCTGTGAAGGTTGTGTACTAAGCACAAGAACAACATATCATACGGTGTCCACCCTTCAGAATATTTAAGAGATAAGTATTCTTTGCTTTTGATTGTATTTACTATTCTAGGCTAAAATTCAATTTGTTGAGTTATGCAAATCTGGCATTATTTACTTAGGATTATGTGTGACTAGTAAATAGTGATCACTGTGATAAGATTATTTAGATTTACTCATTGCAAGTAGGATCATGCCAATTTTTGAAGTTTGTCTTTTGTTTTTTTGAGATTAGCTCTTCTGTGAAATTGAAAGAAAGACATGTCATGATTAATAAATTAATTATCTATTACTCAGGAGATTTTTGAAATCCATGAGATAAGTATTGCATGGTTGAATAATGTTCATGAATTGTTTTTTTGTAATTATTAAGAGGCTCTTACATTGAGATATCCTGAGCATCTAGCATTCTGCATCTGGAAAGGTTGGATATCAAAGTCTTACCGAATGAAGAAATGATGAAGAAATGATCAAGCTTGGAGTCATAGCTTGCAATCATTAAACTACACTAATGGATGGAGATATCTCTTGAAGTCAATGTACCTTCCAGGTCGTCATTGTGTTCAAACTGTGAAGGGTACGGATTGATCTGAGCTCAAGTACAACGTATCACACTATGTCCAGCATTTGGACCTATCAGAATAGTTAAAAAGATAAGTATTCATTGGTTGCTGAGTTATATCATTTATTTTTTTGGATCTTGTAATTAAGAGAGATAGTAGATTCTCTTGAATTGTGTTGTGTTCACTAGTATAAGATCTTTGGAAAAATTTCATTCATGATATAACTTGTTCGATTCTAATCTTGATATTTCTTTGGATAATTATGGACTATTAGTAATCTCTATCTAAAATGCTTCCTGGACAGGTTTAGGGGGAAGAAGATGATAAGAGATTACTTAGCGATGAAAAGCTTGAGGCATCTTTTGAAGAAGTCATGTCAACCAAAGAAATGATCAAGAGGGAGTAAACACTAGAGGGACTGAGTTGATGGCTAGAGGGAGTACATCTCCAAAAGTCTTCTTTGCAATCTCTGAAGCCAGGATCGAGAGGGAGTCTTAGTATCAGTGTTCCTTTGTTTAATGCAATTCTCTATTGAGAGAGAGTTGAGGTGCAAGCCCTTGATAATGCAATTCTCTGTTGAGGGAGAGTTGAGGTGTAAGCCCTTGATAATGCCATTCTCTGTTGAGAGAGAGTTGAGGTGTAAGCCCTTGATAATGCAATTCTCTATTGAGAGAGATTTAAGGTGAAAGCCCTTGTTTCCACCCTCTGGGAGAGCTATGGTGGATGTCATGTGTGTGACTCCATGACAGCATCACGTGAGGGAATCCGCGATGATTTTATTTATACCATCTATGGAAGTAGCCATAATGGTTAATATCACATTGAGGTGATATTCTATTTTGTTTTCATTCTAATATGATGTGTCTTGTGCAGATGGAAGTTCATCCCTAGCTGAGAGGGAGTGTTGATGTTATAGCAGCTACGGTCTGCACTTCATCACACGAATTCCAAGAAGAAAAGATAAATTAAATGCATAGCCTCTCGACTATTTAATTTATATCAAACAATATATATCTATTAAGGGCCAACCCCTTATGGTTCACTTATTCTTGTCTTAACTTGAGTTGACCTCAATATATATATTCATTGTTATGTTTTCCTAAGAAAGGCTGACCTAAATGAAGAGGCGCCTAAGATGTATAAATATAAGGTCATTATCATTGTATCATCCAATTCGATTTAATCAAGCAAGTTCGCACCTTATCCTTCAAGAGCAGAAGTTCGCATTTATTGTTCAAGAGCAGAATTCGCATTCTTAGCAGCAGTCTGATCTCAAGGGAGAACAGATTCATTTGTATCTTGTGCATCAAGGAGAAGTGCGACTTCATTGTAATTCTCTATTGGCCATTGTTGGGCCTGTGTTGTAAGCAGATTTCTGTCATTTGTTATACATTATAGAAGAGACTAATTTGCTGGGTTTTTCTCCCTCAAGAGGAGGGTTTTCCCAGGGTATCTTGTTGTGTTCATTGTCTTATGTGTTGCAATTCTATTAAGTGCTTTCATTGTTTAATCTGATCTAAGAAACACTAACACCTACAACCTTTTGTGATCAAAATTTTATCACAAATTTTATAAAAAAAATCTTTAATTTTTTATGTTTTATTTATATGTTAATATTATAATTTATTTATTTTAATTTTGAAACTCTTAGCTCTCTAATTTTGTCTTAATAGATTTCTCTTTCATCTACATCTAAGAGGAATTGGAGCGCATACTCCTTCATCAACTCAATAAAGTGCAATCGACTACACTCAAAAAAGGCAAAGGACTTGGTGTATGTGCATTCAAACTTGCGGCTCCTTACACACAAACAAAGCGGCTAGAAGGAAGGGGACACAAGGAAGTGGGATATCAAGCCAAAGCATATTGACTTGGATGCTTCCACTTCCCACTTTGTTACACTTGATGTTGAAGATGAGCCAACTAGTGAGCATGAGAGTGCTAGTGCTAGTGGCAGTGCCAATGGCATTGTTTGTGGTTCTTCCAATTCACTAGTACCTACATCATCTAATATGGATGATGATGATAATATTTTTGAAGACCCATATGATGATTTTTATTTTTTTATCAATGATGGTTGATTGTTTTGATTAAGGTAAACACAGGAAAAGGGCTAGGACCTATTACAAAACAGCCATAGAGGCAAGCAGGACGAAACTCACCAACAATGAGACTATAAAAAACAATGAACAAAGAAAGTCTCCCAAGGAGACAAGAATCAACTACAAAGAAGAGAACGACAAAGACCAGCAATACTTTTGATTAGAGCAAGGAATTGAAATCTAGTTTTTGGAAGGACCCAAAACCACCAACAAAGATAGTCAAGGCAATTTGAAACCAAATTTCACCAAAGGCCTTAAAAGAGGGGCAAGACAAGAATGGAATGTTCTTCCACTTTTCAAAAGAGAAAACTCAACTGAAGGGTTCACAAGAATAGCATCGAGTTTCCTTTTAACCTTGTGATGGGCTCCTTTTCCCTTAGCAGTGTGATAATTCACTTTTGATAATAGCAACCTCTTGTCCTCCAAATGGATTTGAAGATGACAACCAAGGGCAGTCCTAACCTCTTTCATTTATAGTACCAACTCCTTATCCTAGGGCTACGAACACACCACATCATTGGAGTGCTCATTATCATGGAGGGCTTGGTAGATCAAGGAGAAGCATCCAACACTATGGAGGTGGTACATCCAAGAGGGCTCATAATGAATTTCTTGTTCCCAATCCCCAAGCTTGGAACACTGTTTAACATTGTTGGGAAACTCCGAACCAATTTCAACCATGACACAAAATCTAGCAAAGAGAAAACTAGATCTAGATTTAGTGACATTATCAATGGCAATAAAATGACCAATAGCATCAGCAATTCTGTGAATGATACATTCATCCCAGAAAACCAAAGGAAACTCTGGGAGATGAACCAAAATAGGGATCATGTTAACCTTTTTAACGTCAAGACTAGCAACCCAAATTTTTAAATGAAGAAAAGCATTACCTAGAAACCAAGGACCACCTTGAAGAATTCTATAGCAATCCTCATAGGAATGAATGGAGAATAGTAGGAAAACATTCATCATGGCCACAAAATGAATACCAGGAACTTGCCAATAGTGAGAAGCCCAATACTAATAATGTCTGTGTAGTCTGTGACCAAAAAATCTCCCAATGAGAGCAGAATGCAGCCTGACAGAAGCTCTGCCCACCCACTCAAGAATAGTTAGAGAAGGAGAAATGCGAGCAAGGGACACCTCAACAGAGATGACATCCCCAAAATCATAGAGCAGAGAAGAAGATCAAGGGTTAGGAGACCTAGGCATGTCAGAGGTCAAGGAAAAAACAACTAAAACAAGAGACCCAAGAATAGGAAACTCCATATTCGAAGGGGAAGGGAAGGTTTTCAAGACCACAAGATCCACAAGTTCACATTCGATAGACAAAGGATGTTCCATCACATCAACATTCCAAACATCCACATTACCACCAACATCTTGCATAGGGGGAATAGGGGCAGCCACATGATGCTCTACTGGGAGCTTGGGAGAGGGTAGGAGAAATCCCCTCTTGAGAGCACGATCAAGTTCCCTCAACCCAGCCCTCGAAAAACCATGCTCAGTAGAAGACAAAGACACAAAAGAATGCTCATCCTTCCAATCATCCTTGCCCCTCTGAGCAATCAAACATGACTCTAGAAGAATGTCTAAAATAATTTCATCCTCCTCTTCTGGCTAGACTATGTCCCAAGCAACCAAACCAGTAGCATCCTCATTTGAAACACCCATGCAGTCCCCTACGTAGAGACAGTCGCCAAAAACTCCACCATAGCAAGGAGCTTCCATCTCAAGGGAAGACACCTTCACAAGGAGAGCCACCATCCTTTTCCCAACATCTAGAACATGTTGGACAAGCAAACAAGCTTCCAACAAAATATCGAGAAGCTTCTCGTCATTTTCCTATGCCTGATCATGTCCCCAGTTGTCCAACTTTGTGCCTACATAGCCATTGCCAACACCATCATCTTCCTCAGACTTGTCATTGCCATCCTCCACATCAGAGGAACTACCATCGCCTTCACCCTCCAGGGTTTCGCATGCCATCTCCATGATTGCGGTATTTTTTATATGGACAATGATGTGTTAAGAATATATGATTTAATGATTGCTAATTGTTGACACTTGACATTATTATTTTTTAATTTTAATACATACCATGACTAATTGACATTGTAATATTTTTTATTTTTATAGTGTTTTTGTTTATTATATAATATAAGATGCTACGTGTGGTGTATTTTGAACTTAATCACTGCAACAAATATGTAAATATTTCTTATATGTTTTTGTATGGATGAACCCAAAACAAAACCAACCCCCAAAATAAATTGACCAAACCTATGAATTGAACCCTCAAACTCGAACTTGAGCCAATACTAAGTTCAATATTTTAGATTAACTCTATATTTGAATGGATTACATTAGGGGATTTTATGGGCACTTTACCCAACACACATTACTCTAATTATAAACACATGCAATGCAAATCACAACACCAATCATGTGCACCTGGATGGCAAAGCAATTAAGTTGGATCCTAAATGGTAGGTATAATAGGGTGCACCTAGTTAATTGAGTTGCACTCACAACCAATAGAGAGATGTGCATGCTCCCACTTTTAGTTAGTAAAACATTGTAACGTGCTATAGGAAAGGTACATCATGGTGACAACACTTATGTTGTAATCTTCCTACATGCCCTTGTACACAATCATTTCTCACCCAAAGAACACTTGGGTTTGGATACCCTAGACCATAGTTTACATACTCGGAATCGAAGAGTACTTGGCAAGCCCAAAAATTTTGACTTAGGGAAAACACAGGAAATACTCAAAAAATACTCGGCAAATGTGTGTGGATATTTATGTATGTGTATACTCAAGACTGCACTGTGCACACATACATATCTATAAACATACACAGGATGCCAAGTTTGCATGCATATACACACAAACATATTTATACACATACAAACTTGCCAAGTTTGTGGGTTTTTTGCGAGCTACCAGTGCTTACTCAATAATTTGACAGGAGAAAATCCATCTGCATCCTGCTCAAGAGTAAAAGCAGAAATTACTCGACATGCAAATTTTTTGGAGATTACTCGGCTACTTAGAGAGTATGTAATCTATGCCCTAGATAGGTAATGCATTCCATTAATACAATGAGATAACAAATGCAATAAGACTATAATGTACAATGATAAACAATTTTTTTATACATAAAATGTGGCAAAACTCCAATGCTTTATTCTATTATCTCTTTGTTTGAATGGATTACATCAAGGGGTTTTATAGGTGCTTTACCCTAGCACACATTAAACCAATTATAAACACATACAATATAAATCATCAAGCCAATCATGCACACCTACATGGTGAAGCACTTAAATTGGATCCTATATGGTGAAAATTGAAAGGTGCACTTCAACTAACTAAGTTGCACTCATACTCATGGTGAGACACACACACTACCACTTTCAATTAAATACAACATTGCAATGCACTAGAGGAAAGGCACATTATGGTGCCAACATCCTTTTGGTGCAAAATTTTCAAAACAATTACAAAAGTTTGAACAAAACACAATAGAAAGACATACAAAATGAAGAATAGGTTCATCAATCCAAGGAGAGGATCAATTGAACCTCAAGGACGAAAGGATGGAATACTTCTTCAAAGTTTCCCACAATCCTACTTGAGCATTATGTGGTGTACCCATAAATTCATTAGCATTGGCAATGATTCTTTGGATGGTCTTCACATGCTCATCCACTACAACTTCTTGTGAGCCACCGATCCTTGTAGATGTTGGCATAGATTGTGAGATTTTGAAATTACTCATTGGAATTCAATGCATACCTTCTACTCCAATGATTGTAACATTGCTTTGTACTAAGTGTTCTTCACTTCAATGAGTGCTTGTAGTTCATCCTTTTTATCAATCAAGATGCCCACTTCATCAAGTTTGGGGACCGCATGCTAAAATTTCTACTCAAGCCCATCAAGTGCAACCTTTTGTGGAGCTAAGCATGTGTCCACAAAAGCTTGTGCCTTCAACACCATATTGCCAATTTATCAAAAAGTGGCCACATCCTTTACAAAATCACCACAAGCCATTGTGAGGAAAACTTCCCAAAATGTGGGGACATCCTCAACAGGTTCCTATTACACTTCCTATTGTGTGGCAACATCCCTTTGCATCTTTTAAATATGGCAGATTGATTAGTGCGGCATCAAGGGTGACAAAGCAATAAGCTAAGCACATACCAACTTCTCCAACAAATCAAAATGTGCAAGCAAATTACCATTTGGACCCAGTACAAGAAAAGTGGGAGGGAATAAATTTGGACAGCTGAAATTATATCATGTTGCAACAACTGAACGCAACCAACTACTTAAGCCATTGCTGCATCCACTTAGGCCTAGGCTACTTTTTCATTCTCAAATGGAATGCCTTGCACAACCAACTTTTCATCTTGTGACTTCACCTATTATTAAAGTGCATTGTGATTGACCTATAGTTGTGCTTCTTGTATTCTTTGCTCTACTCAACAAAAACTCAAGGAAAAACTCGACAATAACTCAACAAATTTATCGAGCATTTGAATTTTATTTTTTTCTTCAAAAACAAACATATTACTAAATTTGTAGAACATATTACTGGTTTCCATCATATATACTCAAAATTAGAGTTTACTACTTATCATAGACCAAAAAATGAGTTCAACCTCTATATGAGTGACAATGCTACTTCCACTAGCCAAGCCATATGTAGAAGTTGCCTCATCTAATGAAATTTTTGGCAAGTTGTGCAATAATAATGTCTAAGTCAGCACACTCAAGAGATATCCCAGTTTATCATCACCCCCTCATTGAAATCAACTTTCTTATGTGACAAGAGATCTCAATAACTACTGGGGGGTTGGGAGTGAAAACCTTAATGGAATTGAGGGGCAGTGCCTTGATGGGGGTCTAGGGGCAACACTCCCAGCAAGGTCGAGGGGCAGCACCCCTCATGGGGGTCTAGGGGCAATGCCCCCAGCAAGGTCCAAGGGTAGTGCACAAACCTTCAAGAGCAACACCATTTTCACAATTTTATCACTTGAGGGCAAAATTAGGTATTTGGCACTTTTTTCTTTAAATTTTTTTTTTATTTTAATTTCCTTTTTTCTTTTTTCTTTGGGTGGCCCTTTGGTCCCCTTGGATTCATGTGCCCTAAATTGCCACCAATTATTGCCAATTGCATGCCTGAAATGCAAAAATCATAAAAGGTTTTTAACATTAGGTGAAAAAACACATTTATACCCTCATTAAGGTGAGTTTTTCATAAAAAATACAATATTTTAGCAAGTTATTGACAAGTTTTAAGCAAAAAATGTTGAGTTTTGCAAAAACTTGTCGACAAGTAACTCGCTAGGGTTTTTAACTCACAATAATTTTTCAGCTATGGTTATATTGTGAGATGACTACATAATGATGACATATGCATACTATTCTTGACAATATCCCACCATATGAAACAAGCTCTAAAACACATGAAGAGACATTATTTTAAACATACATTTAATTCTTATTACATTCCCTACATATTGATGAGCTTACTAATGGAATTTGTCAGCCATGGCAAACCTAGCGACATGTCAATCATAAATGAAATGCAATTTCTTCTCCATCATAGCCTTCAAAATTGCAATGATTTTGGAAAGCTGCCTTTTAATTCTTAAATCCTTAATTATGCATGTTGGTGCCACAAATGTGGGGATATCATTACGAGGTACATTCAAAATCAATGCTAGATATCCAACTACAACTGACATAGGCATTCCTACACAATCTAACAATTGTACAACACTATTGTAGCTGAAAATTTAACACAATCACTGCATGTGTGTATAAGAAACTTCTAGTGCAAACACATGAAATCCTTTGTGCGGATGTATGTGTTGTGCAATATCATTTTATCCTCAATCATTGGTGAAGATAGCTTTGTGCCATAGATGAACAACCCTCCATTCCTCATGTATCGGCACAGTAGGCAACAAACTATAATGTTCCATTTTGCACACTAAGAATTGGGTGTTGGTAACTAAGTGAAAAGTATATAGTAACTACTTGATTTCCCAAATTGCATTTATATGCACAACTTGTGTTTTGTGCCTTAAAGCACTTAGTTGCACCATGTCTTGCATTTCACTAGAACATACATTTTTCTATATCTCAAACATGATAAATAGTCTTCAAATCAAATTATCAATTTCTACCAAACATGCAACATTAGAGAGTGAATAAAAGTGTTCTACAATTACATTACTCCAACATAAAAGTTATTATATTGACCACCAACGGCACAAAATCGTAAAAATGTGCATTGCCTGAAAATTAAAATGTTTTTGCAAAATTAATGGACCCAATGACCTCATAAACAAAGTTCTTAAATCAAGAATTCATTGAGCCACTACACATATGGATTTCACCTCACACTATTCACTTTCCCCTTCACTGGTGTTCCATCCAACTTATCTAAACTCACTACACAATTTGCAAAGATATTACAAACTATATGGGCCTAATGACCAAACTTTCAACTTACCAAGGTGGCATTAGAGCCAGCTATTGAAAAGGAGTACCAAACCTCTTGGTTGAAACTTGCACTACTTGATGTGGCAATCGTGCTATTTCTTTCGTCTCTACTTTTCCACACACTAGATCCAAAGCGTTAGAAATCTATTTTCTTCAAGACCCACCAATTCTAATATGCACACTTGCAAGGATTCTTTCTCATTAAGGCACACAATCTACACAATGTGTAGACTTGGTATCAAGAGCTCAACCAAGACAAGTACCTCTTTATCCTACACTAGTTGGAATGGATGTAACCAGTAAGCCTCTTAAAAGTTGTGCAATACACCCATAACACAACAAGCACTCTCTCAGCCCAATCATGATGACATACATCACAAAAATTTAAAAAAATATGGTCTAAAATTTGCTAAAGGCTTCAATCGTACCATTTGTTTATAGATGATAGAGCACACTTCAATAATGCTAGATCATGAACATGTGCAACAATACCTAAACATGAGAGAATGAAGTGTGTTCCTTGATCATTGGTCAAGCTCAATGGACAACCAAATCATGTTATGACATTTTCAAATATGAAGTGTGCAACAACTAAACTATCTAGTCCTTTGTTGGCATAGCTTCAACCAATCTTGTAAGGTAGTCTTGTGCCATTAATCGCATAGTAGATTGAATCAATCCCACAAAATTAATTGCCCATTTTTCAAATGGCTTCTAAGATAGACTAGATTGTCTAGAAGCTCATACCTTTAGTTTGGATTTACTATGAATTGGCATGTGTCAAAATTGCACATTAACTCTTGGGAATTCATTAGAAGTGTTGGCTACCAAAGATTAAATTGAGGACCTTTTGTGCAGCGGTGAAGCCCTAATGGTGGCCTCTAGCCTACTCTTCATGACATTCAAGCAACACAGATGCACACTCATGCTCAAGAACATACTTTATAAAGACCCCTTACTAGATTTCCACCCGCACTCCCACTATTAAACGTTAAGCATTAAGTCAAACAGTTGACATAAAGTAAAGGTGCAGAGATTTGATTTGGAACTTGGTTCAATATTGCTTTGTTTACTTCAAGGTGGTGATATGATAAGTAACAATTGCCACAAATTGTAATGTATACACAAACAAAGCAACTATCAGCAACTTCAATTCATTATCTGCTATTTTAATCGAGTTAAATAGACATTTAAACTTGCTGTGTATAACAGAGTATAGGGAAATACATGATGAAATTATGATCTGTTATGCAATACACAGATCTCCTTATCTCGGTTGTAGCTCCCTTAACACCAACACTCGTATCAACTGCTTATCTGGCTATGTGGAGCCTAGCATAAAATATTATTACTAGGTCCAGTGACTACTTACACAAACTAGGATATTTAATATTCTTACGCACACCATAAGGTTCTATGAACTTTCCTCTAATCAAGAAACCACGACTAGCAGAAAATAGTTCCCTGCCGTAACGTCTTGGTAAGATGATTTAATATGCGAAACACTCCTTTTCCTTAAAATTGGCAGCGCCTTAATTCCTTTGAATATATATAACCGCGGCACCCCCTTTCATCTGCATCGCGCCTCTATCACTCTTCATACACTACTCTTATGTGGCCTATTAAGGTTCGGCCTCTTTGGAATACCAGAGGCAGCACCTCCTAGTCAGTCGATAGAGTGGTCAACTTGTCTTTATTCAGCTATATTTTCTTTGTCCATACCTGGCGCTAATCCTTACAACTGTGATTCACGTATTTCAAGCTTATACTTAAGAATGGCAGCTAGTATAAGCGACAACTTATTCAACTGTGGCGGCTATCTCTGGCTAGTAATAGGCGGCGTAATATTACCAATAGCGTCCACATCCTTTAAAGGAATTTGCCCGTCTCTTTTCTAGGCCGTGATACATTGCATCTTGCACTTGTAAGTCCTGCGACGGCTTCACTAATATATTGAAGTTTAATTTAAACTCCTACGGTGGATGCCACCAGTGGCGTAAGATTCCAAGGTGGCGGCACTGCAGAAAACAAAGTTACAATGCTCGAGTATTAAATGTTGCGCTCCTTATTGCCTTGCGACCGCTCTAGTAAGTTGCAGCACCTTTGAGCTTGTATAGCGATTAGAAATAATTCGCTAAACCTTAAAAGGAGATTTCACCGAGCAAACAACTTGCTGAATATAATAATGAGGTATTCCTTACTTACAATCTGGAATAACCTATATATTAATTTCTGTAATTGCGCCCACAGCAATTCTGAAGTCACCTCTGCCAAATATCCAATAATTTTCTCAAACCCTGAATATCCCAAAAATTCTTCAAAATCTAGATTTAACTCAAACCCCTAAAACTTGTCTTTGCACAAAGACTTCACAAATTTCCACAAACCATCAACTGTCTATTGAAACCCATTGTGAATCCTGAATGAATCGGTCAATGGATGAAATTGAGTTTTTGTTCAGTTTTGGTCCTCAAGCTCCTGCTCTCCAAAATCCCGGATAATAATTTTTCCAAAAGATACCAATGAATTCATTTTCACCACCTTTTAACATTTTATTATTAAATATTTTGCTTCACTAAAATAACTTTATTTAATATTTTCTACACATTTTAATAAATAAATAATTAATTAAATATAAATGTCCAAAAAATTGTTTTAAGACAAAATGATATTTAACTAATTAAATTAAATTTTGTGGTGGCTATTCGAAAAGCGAGGACATTACAATGGCTCAATTCTTCAACGTTTTAGATTGATGAACAAGCAATGGAGAGTGATGTGCTTTGGAGCTTTGAAGTACCATTTGTTGAGAGTGAGTGCAATGCCAAGGACATGGAAACAAAGTACATTTGAAGCCAAATCCATGAACAATGATCTCCATATCCTTAAGCAAGCCCAAAGTTTTTCCCCTTGTATTATTGGCCATATATAAGACACAAGGTGATGGGCTTAGCATAGGTTAACACAAAGCTTCTCATATAGCTTTTGTGAGTACATTTATTGACACACTAGCGTCTACCAATACATCATGCAAAATGAACCCATTCAACTCAACCTCCATGCTCTTGAACCACTCTTTACAAATTGTTGTCATGTGTGCCCTCTGGCACACCACCAAAAATTGGCAATCATCCTTTACAACTTTTGTAAAAGTGCACAAGAAGAGGTTTCATGTGGCTTTTGGTGTATGGCATACTATAGGATGCACAAAGCTACAAGAAACAAAGAGCAGCCTATGACTAAGGAGCTCACCTGTTACATCCCAAATTGTGAGGTTACTATTTACTATTACTAGATGTAGTAAAAGTGAATGTGATGTGAATTCTCGAGATGAATTAATGATGCATGTACCTTGTTATCAATATGAATGTTATGTCACTTGATGTTATTTCATTTGATGTTGTCTGAGTTGATGTTATTCATGGTGAAATACTGCATATATGAATAGATGGTTATTGAAGTATAGTTATTCTAACTTTAAAGATGTTTACATATATGATGCTGCTAAAGGTATGTGCTAGTGGTTGGAGGAAAATTTTATTTCTCTAGGGGGAGGGGAAGTATCACTTGGGAGAGGAGTTTGGTCGGTTAATCGGTAATGTGAACTATTTGAGCATACACACCTTAGATTGAGAGAACTCAGTTAGATAAGTTGGTCTTGATAAGTCATCCGTAGGCTTAAGGAGTTTGGTTTACCTCTTTGTGTTTTGAGAGTGATGTTTATTTGTCTATCAAACTGTTATGTGATCAATGTGTGGAAAACATGAATAGATGCATGTGAATAGGTTGAGTGGGTATGTATGCACATGTATACGTTATATACACGCATACATATGTAAAACATATCGATACAAACGTATGATAGGAAAATAGATATGCTCATACGTATGTGTCGACATGGTATACATACACATGCGTATACACAAAGATAGTACGGTAAAACACATGTATATGCATACACATGTTACCTATTATTTGTGAATATAATATTATTATAATATTGCCTTGGAATTTATATATACACATATACATAGATATGTATATTAAAAATATGATGGCTCGCAATATACGTATTTATCAATTAAATATGTAAAAGTATATATATATATATATAATATAAATATATTATAGTTTTTACCAAAATATATATATATATATATAAATATATTTAAATTGTAAAATTTAAATATATATATACATACATATATATTAAAGTAAAATAAAACTATAGTATAAATATATAATTATATAATTAAATATATATATATATATGTTTATAATTTAAATTGATTTGATTTTTGATATAAAATGGATATATTTCATAAATTAAATGAGCAGTTTATTTTCAAAATATCAAAGTCAATGAATAAATCAATTCATGAGATCGAAATCCTTTACGGATATCAATTAAAATCAAAGGATGAAATATCAAATCTTTATTATTTGAATCAAACCTTTTGGAGATAAATCACAACAAACTTAATAAAGGAGAAAATATTTCATTGTGAACTAAAATGAAACTTTTGAAATGTGAATAAAATAAAATGAAGCTGCGCTGAGTGAAAATGTCGCGCCTGAAGCGCACGGCATAGACCAGGGATGAAACGTTGGTTGCTGTCCATCAAGCCATAAATAATGGCAATGTGGGAATCACACAGCTTTGACCTTTTCTTCTGAAATAAATTCCCAAACAAGATTGCTGCAAATCGCACCAAAATGGAACACGCCTGTAGGTGTCGAAATACAGATTTTTCCATGTGCAAGTTGAATCATTCTTTATTTGCTGTCATTGAAAGAGGTCGACTCACCTCTGAAATCCGCCATATTTTGCAGTTTGAAATGTTCAATGCCTTGTCTGGCAGTTTACATGCCATTAAAGGAGGAAAACGGATGTGCAGGGGGCTCTATAAAAGGCCGCCCTGGCCACACTTCATAATCACGCCTTTTGGAATTCGAAATCTCTGAAAATTCATTCATATTTCTAGTGTTTTCATTCTCTGAGAGTTCATATTTCTGATAAACATAATCACAAAAAGTTTTTTCTACTTTCTGAAGTTCTCATATTTCTGAAGAGTGACCATATGCTGTGAACTTCTTAATTACTGTAAGAATACCATATGCTGAGAGTATCCACCATTCTGGAAATTGAATATATCAAATTTTGAGTGTGATCAAGTGAGTAGGAAGAGGCATTCGTGAGACAAGCTAAGAAGCCAGTCATGTAAGTGTTGGGACGTCACCCCTAAAGGAAAGCTTTGAAAGTAGGCATGGGGAAATTCTTCTCTTTCTCCTCTGTTATTGATTAATCAAAAGAAAATAAATCTTTGTGTTTGTCATTATGCATAGGTTGAAAGATAGTCATAACTGTTTGACTGTGTGAAAAAAAGGAAGAAGTATTATGTTTTTTGTTTTCATGTTGCTGTGTTTGCAAAGGCTGAAAGATATTTACTGAATGCAATGTAGTTGTAAGGGAAGGGAAATTGTTTAATTGCTATGCTTAAAAAGGGAATTTAAGTAAAAAGAATTAATGTGAAAGAAGATAAGGGAAGGAATTGAAATGTATTTTGTATGAATAGTGTATATTATATATGATCTCCGTATATGGGGAATACAAGGAAATAGTTAATATCTATTAGCACCGAAATGAAGGTAGAACCAAGTATGGTCTTAAGCTTAAGTTATTAGGTTAACTGAGACAAGCTAAACACTCATAGGATAAAGATTTCCTAATTAGGAGTTATGAAACAAGACACTTGTACACTGATTCATTTTTTAGTAGATAGTTTGTAGTAGGCAGTCTGGGATGACTAAATATCCATTGAAAGATATAGCCTGCGCGTAGTGTAAGATAGCCTTAAGTCAAATCGGCCCTGAGTAGTGTATATGATAGATAACCTTCATTCGAAGTACTGAATGAGAATACTTTGACCAAAGTAGTGAAATGTACGACTGTCGCATAGATGTGAGTTAGTTGAGACTACACTGTCAGTTCATCGTGATCCTTGTACTAGTATGAGATTGTGAAATAGCAAGGTTCTAGTTGTGGATAGGACACAACACTATACTCAGTTGGTTTACAGTATTGATTACCCTATCAATCTCTTCGTTGAAGGGAGGGCTACTATCGAATGATAGATATGTAGGGGACCACATTATAAGTCCGTGGTTGGCGGAAAAGCGTCTGAGTGATGCTTCTCCTCCTTTGAAGGTTACTAGCGCACCAAGATTTGAAAGGACGGATTCTTGGACCTTCTTACTACTATTTGTTCTAAAGCTCATTGGAGCTAAGTTAGATAAGGTATGTTCTCTTGTTACTTGTACTTGTGAAGTTATTGTAATGAAATGAAAACTTTATTGTAATTGTAATATGATATCATGTTCATATATTATCAATAAAGGAAAGAAAAATTATATTGCAATGACTTGTTAGCACATTTATTTACTCTTTTGATGTAAATTGGGAAAAAATTGTTTTATCGAAAGGTCGGGTTGTTACATCACCACTAGACAGTCAATTTCCATGTGATGCTCAATTCAGCACCTTGTGCACTAATGTGCCTTAAAATTGGTTTGCAAGTTGCTCCATTTGAGCAGCCAACTGTCCAATCTTCTCCTTGAGGTGCACTAGAGCCATATGACTCTAGCTCTCCCAAAACCTCTAACCAAAGTTTGGCCTCTATAGCTTCTTTCTAAGTAAACAATGAATGCTACAATAGCTCCATTTGAATGTGCATTGTTATTCTACCAATACACCATTCCTTCTTAATGACATTGTTAATGGTTTATGGGATCATTAACACCAGCTCCTTGAAGTGTTTTATCATACGTTTGCATAGTCACAACCATCTACTGCCTTATCTCCTTTAGTGCAACTATGTTCTCATAGGACATCTCTAAAACTTGTCAATTTTTCTCAGAATCTGGTCTTGAGGTCACCCAAATAATTCAATTGTTCATTTGAGTCACAACACATGTACCACTCTATGTGGCCTTACAATGCGTATACAAACAATTTGACCTTATGTGCATCATCGTTGATGCCTTTCACATGCCAAGCAATTTCACATGTGTGCCAATGTCGTGTTGCATCCTCGTCACTACCAATACTATAGTGAGCATTATCTCATATGTAATTCCTGGATTGTACATGATGTTAGGTTGTGCAGCACTAGCTACCTACTGATGCAGAGCAGGGGTGGATTTAGCTTTACCAGACACAACTCAACACAATTCAAACATTACTCAAGACCCAAGACTCCTGCAATACTGATTTTCAATAATGTGCTTGTCTTTCCAACTAGGTCTCCAAAACGGTGTTTTCTGATATATCTTTTAGAGAAAGCCGTCTCACCTTGAAACCAGACCTTTTCAGATACCCATTAGGCCCTATCCTAACATATCTTAAAGATGGCATGGGTTGCTTTGGAACAGAACTCCCTAATTAGGTCTGCTACGCCTAAAACTTGGCCAATTAGGCCACTTTTGCAAAGCAAGTCCTAAGAAAACCTCTTCCAAACCCCTAAACACTTCTTCAACGTCACAAACCAGTCACATAGGGTCACATTAACCAGGTTTTAGCAACAAAACACTCCTTCAAATTGCTGTCCCACTATTTCACTATCCTACCTAGCCTAACACATGAGAATGTTAGGCTAGGGCTTTGTCAAAATCACCCTTAAGCTCCATCCCCTGCTCCAAAAACAAATGAAACATTGAAAACACTCCTAAATCTACCATTCCACCGAGTTTAACTAATTTACAACAGTGGAATGGTCCTAAATCTACATTTTGTTCTCAAAACCCTTGAAATGGAGGGTTTGCAAGCGGTATGAGAAGAATTGATTCAAACAAGCTTTATTTCTAGTGAAATCACACCACGCTGAGCTCAAATGAAAGCTAGAACATTGTAGAAACTTTTCCCACTAGTCTCAGATCATGACTTTACAGTACGGGTCCGTACAGGATGAACAAACTCAGAAAACTGCACAAAAAAACCAGAAAACAGGGCTTCTTTCCTACTTTTTCTTCACCAAAGATTACAATACTCATGCCTCCAAGTTTGTGAGGCTCAAGACATGACATGCAACTGCCAAACATCAGTTACAATCCAAGAAAACTCTAGTGACCGTTTAGCTTTTTCAAACATGCAAAAATGCCAAGTTGCAAAAGCAACTTTTGCAACTTTCACCAAACTTTACCCAATGCCTAACAACTGACCCTACATGACACTACCATGCAAGAAAGGTCTTATGTCGACCTTATTACATTCATTTGATGATAAAACACACAACTAAAAAAAAAAACTAAACACCTAAATGCATCCCTATGTCTAACATGACCATGGTGCCCCTGCACCACCTACACAACTAATTGATTTATAAAGGGATTGATAGACTTGGTAAATTGATTGAAATTGAAAACAACTAGATAAAAAAACCCATCTAGGGGTACCTATTTCCCCTTTCCTCTTGGAGCCTCTCATCTCAATGTGTATTCCATAGACAAATGCGCTTCTCATTAAAACTTAATGAGTATCTACATGTGCTAGGATCCATGCAAGGTGGTGAACTTGGATTAAAACTCAGTTCATCCTCATCAAAATGCATCTCCTCCACCTCCACATTGGTTTTGGCTCCATATATAGATTACTGATCTGCAAATCACTAATCTTTGTTCAAACACCATCAACCCACTCCTCCATCAATATATTTGTGTGTTTTCCATTAACAATGCTTCCATTCAAGCATTGCCTTATTTGCACAAGGCGTATCAATCTAGGTATTTCTTCCTTAGATGCAGCAACCACAGCTTCACGTTGCCTTTCATATATGTTTTTGTGCTCCCTACACTTTCCACTACTACTACTACTCTCCATCTTCACTTCTACACTCCATTATGAACCACCTATGCCCTCAACCACTCACCATAAGCACCGTGAGAGACTATTCCATAGGGAAAGCTTCCACATTCTTTTTCTATAAGAAGCATCCTTACTAAATTGAAAAGCATACATCTAAGAGGTGACAAAAACTTAGTGCTTCTTCTATAGACATATACTTTGTCCTAGTAAACTACAAGAAATAGGATTTGATTGCACACTTCAAAAACACATCAACAACACAAGTCTAAACAAGATTGGCATGCTTCAATTGAGAGATTAATTCCAACATCCAAGTGACTTGGCACTAGTACTCAAAACATCAATGTCAAAGCCATGCAAAGAACCAATCAAAGATTTGCTCCAGAAGCTCAACTGAGAACTCCTCATACAAATCAGCACCAAAAATCTCTTCCTCCTACCATTGACAAATCCTCACTCTAATGGAAATCTTCACTTCGATAAATCTCTCACCTTGCTGAAAAAATCACTTTTTGATTTCATTCCTCATTATTTGCGCGGGCATAGCTAATCAACAACATAACCATATAGGTTATTGACAATGGAACCAAAATGATAACCATTTGACAACATGTGTGCTTAAACCATGGCAAACACTTAATTTGTAATATTCCTATTGTGTGCTTCCACATAGTTATTTCTCACCCAAAGTACGCTTAGGTTCGAATACCCTCATTAGGTCATGCATATTGTTAATATAATGAGATAATAATTGCAAAAAACTATAATACACAATGATAAACAAAAACTTAACCAATAAATTATGGCAAAGCTTCATTGCTTTCTTCTATTAACTCTTTGTTTGAATCTAAGTAGCCAGTTCGGGTTCGGGTTCGGGTCGGGTTCGGGGGTTCGGTTCGCCGGTTCGGCTAAATTTTTTGGGGGGTGGGTTCGGTTCGTTTTGGGTTCGTTAGTACAAAAAACATGTAAAAAAAATTATATATATATATATATGCAGCCTAGAAGCATGAATTAGGATTAGAATATCACATATCATATAAACAACAAAACCACCATAAACTTAAATGACATTCATATAAACTTGAATTATGTTGCTGCTGTTCACCTTTTCCAGCATGGCATGATGATACCAGGTCTGGTCGTTCTCTCAGATGTCTGATTTCTGATGGCTAGAGAAATAATCTGAGTTGCTTCTATTTTCTGAGTCTAAGTTTAATGTAAGCTTGTAAAGGAGCATCAGGAAATACTTTGTAACAGATTGAATAGCCAGTGTATAACCATAGGCCCTGTTGCTATAGTCCATTCTATTGAAAACATATTGTCATTAAGTTCTAAAACAATTCCTGAGTTGGTTGGAATCTGATATTAATTTCTGAGCATAGTATATTGCAAAAACCAGTCTTATATGAGGCCAGAAATAATCTAGTTTTGCTTGCCAATGATATATATGCATGTTCTTAGCTGTGTCAATCAATCTACCTCCGTCTTGTGTTAAGTTTGATTAAATAGAATATCTATCAAACTGAAAAAAAATGCTCAAAAAACCACTTTTTGGATGCCTGGGCATGTGGGTTCTGTATTGGTTCGCCTGGGTTCTGTTTGGGTTCTGCCCGGGTTCTCTTGGGTTCTGCCTGGGCGAACCAGACCCAAAAATGAAGGACCCTGGTCGAACCCACAGGCGAACCGAACCAAGACCCGAACCAGGAGCGAACCAGGACCGGAACCCGGGGTAAAATAGAAGAACCCAGTAACTTAGGTTTGAATGGATTACATCAGGGGGGTTTCTAGCCACTTTACCCCTATGCACACTACTCTAGTTATAAATGTATGTGATTCCAATCATGCATGCCTACATGGCAAAACACCTAAATTGGATCGTTCATGGCACAGATCACAAAGCACATTCCAATTAACTAAGTTGTACTTGCAATCCATATCAAGATACATGCGCTACCACTTTTAGTTAGCTACAACATTGTCATGCACTATGAGAAAGGGACGTTATGGTGCCAACGTGAGGACAATGGAAGTTGTGGGCAAAACAAGTTGAATCAAAACCACCCTCAAAAAAGGGAATCATCTAGTTCCCTGCTTATGGATCACTACAGTTTAGCAGTACAAGATAAACTTCAGGATAAAATCTCAAAAGCAAACAGTCAAATCAGATCTTGTGTATAGGAAGAAAAAGAAATTATATTAATGTCCATAGATAACCAAAAGTAGGTCAATGAGACTAGAGATTGCAGCTGTTAAAAATAGAAAGTTCTAGGAAGAGAAAACCCTAGATTCAAAACAATGAAACTACATAGGACAAAATAAAGCACTATGCCACCAACAAATAGCAATGAAGGGTGAACAAGGGCACCTCTCTTCATTTGAAATGGAGGAATTGTCTTAGTCATCATCAGTTCCCATAAGAGATAATGTTTGCCAAGGTGTATCCAAGCTTCGAAGGTCATGCTGGGGTACCCTAGGAGGAACCAAAGCAATTCCTCCAAAAACTCCCCTAACATTCAAGGCCAAATTAGTTTCCATAGTAGAAAAGAAAGGTGAAATGTGAATCTACCCCTTTGGTATAGGGGTTGGTCCGTAAGTGATACATGTTGTTGGAATGGGGCCAAGTAAAGCTCACTAGAATGAGCAAAGTTATGATGCCGAGGAGAGTAGGCTGAGGAATCTGAGTAGTAATGGTGTCCTAGGAGAAGCATCATCTTCAAATTTTGAGGAATAAAGGTGCCAAATTTAATTTTGGCCTTTAATATGGGTTTCCATTCAGTTAAACTCCTGAAAATACCTGCTCAAAACCGAAGCAAACACAATATTTGTAACATGAAATTCCAAATATTTCACAAAAAATGATTTCTGGGATAGAGGAAACCATTAGCAAATGAATAGGATATAATGAGTCTAATTGAAATCAACAGAATTTAATAAGGCAGAACTCAGGTCTTTAGTGGCTATTGGATCTATGAAACGAATCAGGTAATAACCATGAGGATTATACAAGGATTGCGAATGGAAAATGGTGGGATGCAAGATATTGAAGATATACTCAAAATTCTCTTGTTTTATTGAGCTGAGGAAAACCTTAGCTGCAGTCACGGGAGTAGAACTTTAGGAGAAAAAGGAGAAACTAGGGATTCCAAGAATATGGAAAATAAGTGTAATCACAAGAAAAAAGTTGAATCCAAGGTACATACAGATGTCTTTACACCCCCATAGCGCAGAATGGCAGTGCTGTACAAATGTACAATATATTTAGGGGTGAATAACCACAAAGCTTCAAAAGGAGGTAGGGAATGCTAAAACAGAGAAGACATTTTAGGGAGTAAACCTAGAATATTCCACAGTTGTATTAATATTTCTGCTTGCCTTTCTTCTGGGCAGAAACAAGCTGAGACCAAGCACCACCTCCACATCCACTCCTCCAGATCAAACAAATCAGAGACCAAAATCAAATGCATGAAATTCAAAAGAATTAAACACAACTGCAAACTCAATCTTCACATTCATTCAAAACAAAATCAAACACGGATACAAATTTTGATACACATATTCAAAAAAATAGTGAACATCACCTTTCAAAATAGCTAGCCAAAAGAGTACAACCTGCTATTGATTATCATGAGCATCAGTCAGAATATAAACTTGGAGAACGTCCCAAGAGCGAGATTACCATATCTTAACAGGTGGCTAACTGAAAGGCTTCAAAACAAGGCAGGGAATGCTAACAACAGCTATGAAAGACAGCTAACTAACCAGTATTTCAAGTATGAATGAACACAACCTTCAAATCTAATACCCAAATTCAAACAAATTGTACACCACCATCACATCCAATCCCAAAGTCGAACAACTCAAATACTACTTTCAGATGAAACCTGCAAATTTAACCTATGAGAACAAAAGAAGAAGAAAAATGCACCAGCGAATTTAATCCATGTTGAAAATGTTCGATGAAACCAACCACCACTTTCAAAACACATCCACAAATTCAAAGGCATCAAACACCAACTTCAGATGCCTAAATTCAAAACAATAAAACATTAAACTCAATCCCCAAAAAAATCAGACACCACATTCAAATCTAATGCCCAAATTTAAAAAAAATAAGCAGCACCTTCAAATCCAATCCTCAAATTTAAAAAGATCAGACACAACTTTGAATCCATTCCAAAATAAATTCACGAACTCAAAAGCACCAAACACCAACTTCAGATGTAATCCCCAAACTCAAAATGATAACACAAAATTCAATCCCCAAACTTAAATGAAAAGTAAAAATAAAACATGTCTATCAAACCCAATTCCCAAAATCAGACATATTAAGCATGTCTTCAAATCCAATCCCCTAATTTAAAAAATCAAGCACAACTTTGAATCTAATCCCCCATTTAAAAAAAATCAAACACAACTTTGTATCCAATTCCCAAATACCAAAATATCAAACACCACCTTCAAACCCAATCTCCAAATTCAAAAATATCAGACTCCACGTTCAAATCCAGATCTCAAAGAATTGAAAATGCATCACACATACCGCTCAAATCTAACTTCAGAAAGAAAATGATTAATTAAGTTGGGGCATTGATACAAAACTCCAGATTCAAATACATCAAAGTCATGTTAATATGTAGTGAGGAGTAATACACAGCATCCAAATCTAGATGCCCTGCCTCAAGTGTCCTAGGACAGTAAAGCCAAGGTAAAGCTCCTGCAATGCTTAAAAGAGAAGCAATTTACCGGGCAATGAAAAAACATAAAAATACCCGTTGCAAGATTTCAAATCAACAAACCAAGAAAAAAATTTCTTAAAACACCACCATAAGTCCAACTCCAAGTTCCAAATATTTCCAGCATTCTCTAATGTCAAACACCACGTTGAAATCCAATCCCCAAATTCAAATATATCAAACCACACTTACAAATCCAAAAAAGAAAATCTCATACACCACCATAAGTCCAACGTCAAATTCCGAATAAACCTTACATTGTATAAAATTTATTTTTAAAAATTATCCCAAAAAAAAACCACTGCATGAAATTCAAAGATTAGAGACCTTACATTGACAAACTCGGGATGGTAAATAACTTGGGCCTTATTGTGAAGGACACTGACAGTAGCATCCTGGATGCCAGGGAGCCTCTTCACAGCCTTCTCAATGGAAGCAGCACATGCTGAACATTGCATACCTTGCACCTTGAGCAGAGCTTTCCTGATCTCCAAAGAAGCTGCAGATGGAGGAGCACTTGTTCCTGCACCTCCACGACTTGGAGATTCAAATGGGTATCTGGGCATTGAAGGATAATACGGTGGAGGAGACAGAACCAGTTGAGATCGTTCCCGCTCTCCATTTTCCTTCTTTGTCTTCCCCAAACAAGAAAGAGCCAAAAACCTGTTAGCCATTACTATCCTTCTGCTTCTTCTCACTGCAGAAAGCCAATATCATCAATGAATTGTTCAAAATTGCAAACTACAGATTTGCATTACACTAAATTAAAAACTAAAAACACTGTGCTGGGATTGCCTGGAGTGGCTACAACTTCCTAAATTTTAGTCCTAAAATTACAATGCACAATTGAGTTTAAAGAGGCTTTTAACCTTCATTGATTTCCTAATTCCGCGCCAAAGTTAAAGGTGGATGTTGTGCACCCTACATGCAATTGAATTGGATTGATTGCCTTTCTGCGTGAACTTGTGTGTTTTTATAGATGTTCCAGTTCTATTTTCAAATACTTAGTATTCACCACACTGAGATACGATTTTACCAAAATTAGGTTTTACATTTTTACCTTTTTCAGGTAGGCCCCATATATCTTGTACAGGTGGGTCTCGGGAATCTAGTGTGTGATGTCTACTGCTAACTTTAATCGTGGGAATGTTAGCTGAAAATTGAGATGTTTAATCGTTTTCTCGTAATTTTAGCTGTAAAAATTCACATGCATAACTTGTCCGCCTCTCTTAACTTGCACAAGTTTTAGTATGTAAACTTCATTAATACACTTTGTTTGTTAGAATTCGTTCAACTGTGCGCACCAACACAGGCCATCTGAAAAGTACACGCCAGTGAAAACAATAGGTAGCCGTTAATAAACCTGAAACTAAATACTACCCAGGTCTGTACTGCGTTCTGATGACTAAATTCTTGGAGTGTTGATTTATATGGGACTGGTTTTTTTTGTTGGGCAGACTGAGTTTGAAAGAGGAAAATAAACAGAACTCTTAGCAATACACAATACATTTTTAAGGGAAAGCAACACATAAAATCCAAGTATGCACTTAATTTTGAATTATGTTATGAGTATGAAAATTAAATAAATAATAAATAATGATAATTAGTTTAAAATTTGAGATAGAGATTTGTTATGTTAGATGTTCTAGATTAATTTTCTAAAGTAAGGAAATTTAGAATTTCTAAATTATCATATTTTAAAATTAGTATCTTTTTGGTTTGTTGTTTTCATTTATTTTTGTTCATTATAATATGAATTTTATTTGTGGATTTAAATCATGCATGCAAAAATATACTCAGAGAGTTTGATGTCTATGATTTGTTCACTTTGATATCTTGCAATGACCTCATTTATGAGATCAATAAACATGTCAAATTTGGATTCAAGATTATCAATGAGACTTGGTATTATGTGGCTTCTCCCTCTTCTACCTCTTCCAATAATAACCCTCATAAATATCAAGTTACTAAATGAAAACGTCCCCCTCGAGGACTTGGTTAAAATTAATTTTGATGGGACTTCAAAAGACAATTTTGGAAATGTTCCAGCATGGGAGGTGTTTGTCGTGATCATAATAGTAGAGTCAAATTCTAATATTTGTCAATAGTGTTGGTGTTGGTACTAATAAATTTATGGAGGCTATGGTCATTCACCAAGTTCTTTTAGAAGCTAAGGCATTTTACCAATATTATTCTAGAATCTAACTCTGAAATATTGGTTGATAACCTCAAAAGAAAGTTTTCCTCTCACTTCCAATTCATGTTTCAATGTTGTTAAGTGGAAGCATAAGGGAAAGAAATCAAGTTATTAATTTTTTGGTTAAATCTATTTCTAATTGGAATAGCATCAAGATTGATACTAGAAATAACTAGGATTGGCACATCTAGGATATGAGTAGAGACTTTAGTGATTTTAAGAATGTTGATTATGATGCCTCTTTTGATTCTTGATTCCTATTGGTGTATTTATTTTTCTTGTTTTAACACAAGGGAAAACATTACTTTTGATACTCAAAGCATGTACAATCTTCGAAGGAACAAGTGCTTATGCTCTATATATGGAGTTTAAGAGTTTCTCCTCTTGTTGATTGTTTATTTTCAACCCAACCAAAATTTAGATTCTCTAGAATTGGTATTGTGAGTCTTTTAAGAATGTAAGACCTACATTGTAATTAGTTGTTGTTTTAATATATATTTTCTTTTATGTTAAAAAATATATTAAAGTATAACTCCCAACATCTCTATATAAATTTTCTATTATTGGAAACACAATCTAGATGACCAAAATCAATTAAATTCATTCTAGTATAAGGTACATACCATCACTTGTCAAACTTTTACAATTAAATTTTTAGCAATAACTTCTAGTCATTGTCTCTTCATGACAATTCCTCACATGATAAAATATCAGTGTTTTAAGGTTAATCCCTAGACTAGACCTAATTCTAAAACCTAATCCTATTCCTCAAGGATCAACCACTGCAACATATAAATGTATTTGAACTTCCACAGATCATATGACTTATAATTCATATGCATAATAATAGGAAAATTTCATCCTCGCAATCTAAGATAGGATTCCTTTTGTTTTGGGTCACAACCATTAATTAAGCTTATACTTACAATACTATCAATGTACAATGGTTTGATGACAAGTATATTTCATTCATGTCTTAGTACAATGTCATAACATGTTTTTGATTCACTAATATCACCTATTGAATAGTTGATAAATCAATTAATATAACACATCCTCAAAAAAATAACAATTTGTCTCTTCAATAAAAATGATGACACTATTAGTTTTCAATCCTCTTATTATGCACAAGTACTCTTAACAAAATTGTCTATCCCTTTTTTATCTTTTTCACTTAAAGAAAAATAAAGGATACAATTTTATTCTTAGTCTAGCACTCAAATATCATGTGTCAAATTCTTCTAGCTTAAGCATCAAGTAATTATAATACAAGTTGCTATACAACTCTCGTGGCTTTATACAAGCATTTCAAATGACTTAAAATCTTTTTTTTGTGGCATCAATTAATGATACATCTTACTCTAAATTCACTATGTCACAACCATTACTCATGAGATTTTTTAATGCTATTACTTATACATTAGCCCATAAATGTCAAAAACATTCAAGTTACCTAACAAGAGTTCAATGTCTCTAGTAAATAACGATTTATATTTCATGCTTAATTACACAACCTATTACCAATTTAAATTATAGTTATGAGATCACCTAATACTCCCATTGAAGTTAAGGTTCTTATGTTTTATCATCTCATACTTAAAGTGTTTTATTTAAGTAATTTTGGTTCTCATGTGCTTGACCCATTGACACTTCATATAAATTCTTATACCATTTAAATCAATGATATCAAGTTTTCACAATTCATACGGTTTATTGTTGAATTTGTTTATGGATTGAACTGTGTAAGATATTTTGCATCAATATCTTACGCAATTGAATCCATAAACAGATTTAACAATAAACCATTTAAATCTTCATTTTGTTTTTTATAAGGGTAAAAAGGGGTTTTGAAAGGGGCCCCACCCTTGTACAAAGTCACAATACACAAATAGAAAACAAATGCAACACAAGACTACAACAAAATATATACAAAGATGAAATCCAATAATCCAACCAAACCAAAGGCTCCAACAATAGTGAAAATCCACTAGTAACTACACAATCCCGAACACAATCTACCAATTCTCACACCCGTGACCCAAGTAATGGACTCCTTTAAAATATCAATCCTTTAAATATATAATTCCCCTTCTAATTCTATTTTTCTATTCTAAAATATATATTTTTTATTTTCAACCAATAATGGGAGAGTACACCTATTAGAAAGTGGTGGTATTTTGGGGGATTCAATAGGATCTCAAAGTGATAGGTTGTATCATGGTCTTTACACCTGATGGTGTGGGATTTAATCTAGTGGGAATTGTAATAATTTCATTTTTGGGTGTGGCAATAAATATAACAATAATAGAAAGAAAGGATGTTGTTTTCCAATTGATGTTACCTTGAGATCTATAGTTTTTACCTTTATCCATTCAATAATGTTTTTATTGTGGTGAATATATGCAATTTTGAGATGAATCCCAAAGACAATCGAACAAGAAAATTGGGAGTGGAGTGAAAAGATGCAGGAAAATTTCTTAAACTACATAAAAAGAGAAATCACTAATTTGGATCTCAAGAAATGGGTCATTAGGATTTGGGATCTCGCCAAGAAAATGAATAGAGCCCCACAAGTTGATGGATATGAAGCTATGACAAATTTTCAATTGAATCTTAATCAATCTTTGAAATGTCAAAATGTCTTTGATGTGGCGTAGTCTCTCAATTGCACCACCATGTTCTCCCTAACAACATGGAATTACCTTTTGCATGATGACAATATTAATATTATGAATCAATCAGAGATTTTATTCTATTATTACCTTCAACACTTTCATGAGATGATTATAAAACAACATAAGATTCACAATAATGTGAAATAAATGGCAAAGGATATGAAGGTTCAACTAGTTTTTGTTACTTTTATCAAATGATTCTCATTGGTAAAGGAAGAGGAGGAGGATCTAATAGAGATCTCTCCCCCCCTCCCAAAGGAAAGTAAATTCCAAAAATGTATGGGTAGCTTGGAGATGGCTACAAGGCTTGTGTAATTTTTTGTACCTCCCATATGTAGTGTTTTTTGTTGTCAATTTATTGTTTTTCAAACTTTATAGTTTGCATCAATTTTTCAATTGTTCAAGGTTTGAGAAGCCAATGTAATTTTCCCTTATTATTGTTGGTTATACTCTTTGCTAATTTTGTATATTTAGATAGTTCGAACATGGTTTTTTGACAATGTTCTTTAATGATAATGGGATGATTCTAAATATAAAAGTTAGCATGTTAATACATGTTTGATTGTATTTCTTGATTTTATAAATTGAATGTTTTGGATCCTACCTCATGAATTGGATGCCATTATTATATATAACTAGACTAAAAGTTTCTATGCTTTCGATAAGACAAACATGAACCTAATGAGCTCAGAACTACTAGTTCCAAGCCACAAATCTATTTTTTTAATCCTGTTTCGTTTTAAGGGGCAAAAATTGGGCCCAACCCAGACTAGTCCATATTGAAATTTACAACCGGTATTAGATTATGATTATTCTTAACTTATGCAAGCCTGTGCCCACCCTTACGGATCATTAGACTGTCTTGACATACAGAGTCCAAAGAAATGGCAGGAATCACGACAACTACATCGATGTCCTCCAAACAAAAACACTCTGATAACATCAAGATAGCCGCCTCTGTCTGGTCCGCCATTACCTTCTTAATAGTTTCTTACATTGCTTTGCGCAGGCCTACCAACGGTTAGCCGTTGAGGTCCTCAGACTGAACCCATATTTTTTCATCCACTTCCTCAAAATAGGACACAGAATCTCCAAGCCGATGTATACAATAAAATCCCCAATGGATTATTCTGTTGTCATACCTCTCTTCCTACGCCAACCGCCTGTCTCCTTCCCATTATCTTTACTCCTTTCTTCCTTGAGCATAATCGCTCCTAATTGTCGCTTCCCTCAGCTCTCACCACCACTTTGGCCTTTTTATCATTTTTTAATAAGTTGGCTTTTATATTTTTATATAAAGATATATATGACACTTTAAATTATTATTAAACTATAAAAAATTATTATACAGTATATATATATATATATATATTTTATAATATTTATTATAAAAATATAAATTAGTTTAAAATCTTTTCAAATATGAAATATAGTTTTTTCTTATTTTTAAAATATTTTTAACATTAAATTTAAGAATTTGACTTATTTTTAATATGAATTTAGATTTTTTTTGTAAGAGTAAATTGAAAATCTTTTCAAAACTTTATATAATTGTTTTTTAATTTTAACATATTGTTAACAAGATTTATTGATGGGTTTTTTGATGATAAAAATAACTACACAATCGAATGCAGAAATCTTCATTATAATCTTGATGGATTGTGGAAACTTGATATCTTTAAGATTTATTTTTAATATGAATTTAAAAACTTCTTAGTAAATTTTTTATTTTTTGATTTATTACTAATTATTACTTTTTTTTTAATTTTACATTATTTTACTAATATATATATAGGATATCTATATGATTAATAACATAACAAGAATTCAAAATACAACATTTGTGTTTTATTGGTGAACATTTGTATGTTTTTAATTCCTTTGAAATTTTATTTGGTTTTTATAATGATTTTTTATTTTTATTTATGATGACTATTTTTATTTACAAAGCTAACAACCGGGTTGGGGGTTTTCGAGTACATGTTAAATGAAGTTGCTACACTTTTGTATGTGAGGAGTAGGAATGAAAACAAAGAAATAACTAGAAATAAAAAGACTAGTTTGAGAGAGAGAGAGAGATGGTAGAGTATAAGAGCAAGCCATCAACTACTGGGAAAAATAATTTAATGATCAAAGACATAAATGCCAAATTATATTTATGTATATGTCAATATGTAGCATTCAATCATATTACAATAACATTTAAACAAAATATAATATTATTAATACTTGCCATCGATAATAAAAAAAATCATAAATTAAATATTTTTTGGCAATTTATATTTTTTATAAAACGTCAAATGAAAGGTATTTAAATGATCAAACTGTCACAAAATTTTATATGACAGGTAGGGGTGGCTACCAAATTCTAGGCTTGCTCACCATCAGCTCCATAGAAACAAACACCACACAATTGGGAATAATATCAATAGGGGAGAGGACTGGTAGTTGAGCATCCACTTCTAAAAATCTTACGTGAAAATTTCAAATCACTTCCATTTTTTACAGTAGCTTACTTGGCAAATCCCTTGCTTATAACTAAGCTTTTAGAGCCACATCATCAAATATGATGTCACATCAGCATATTGTTTTATCAAGGTGTCCAAAAAGACCCAAAAAAAAAGTGAGATTGATACTTGTACACTAAATCATGTTTTATTGGTGCACTGATGTGGCATCACATGATTTGTTTCTTTTTTATGATACCACATCAACATTATTTTTATCAAGGTGTCCAAAAAGGCCCAAAAAAAAGTGAGACTATACTTGTGCACTAAATCATGTTTTATTGGTGTGTTGATGTGGCATCACATGATTTGTTACTTTTTAAATCTAAGGAATTCATTTCATTCAATTATGAGTGGTTATCATCAACACTAACAGGAATAACATAGCGCACCAAAAATTATGAGTGGTCATCATCCACAAAAACAAACACCACACAAACAAGAATAACATCAATAGTGGAGAGGACTCTAGTTGAGCATCTTAATTTCACGCTTTTCAAAATCTTACATGAAAATTTCAAATTACTCTCATTTTTTTGACAGTAGCTTACTTGGCAAGTCCCCTACTTATAACTAAGGTTTCAAAGGCACATCACATGATTTATTGGTGTGCTAATGTGGCATCACAAGATTTGTTGCTTTTGAGATCTAAGGAGTACATTTCATTCAATTATGAGTGGTCATCATCAACACTAACATGACTCAATATCATCGCATCACTAGTACTTCGTACATATATATTGCATGAATCCTCATATCACCTAACTCCTCATTAATAATTCATGATTAAACATGCATCATCATTCTTATGTATGTCCCATTATAGAAAGATATACAATACATATTTAAAATATATAAATATAATAATATTTATTATATATGTTATTAAAAAGACAAACTTATTGAAAAAAATAAATGAATCAAACAATTCTTAATAATGAAAGGAAATATTATGACAAATACAAAGGTTGTGTCCTATAGGGACTTAAAATGAACAAAAATAAAATAAAATAAACATGCATTTTAAAAATAATAATAATATATATACAAATTTTACCATAATTTTGTATTTAATAAATTTTCCTTGTTAACTACTTTTTATATGATCATGTATTAAAAAGTTAGTATGTATATTTATAATCCCCATCCTTTTCAATCTAGTATTATTTAATGAATTTTGTTTGTTAAATATTTTATTTGCTTTTCACATGATCATGTATTAAAAAGTTAGTATGTGTATTTCTTTTTCAATCTCACATTGAAAGAATTTTTTCTTGTTATTTTCAACGTCATGTGGTATTTGTCTAGATAGAAAAAATCTTATTGTGTAAATTTGTAATTTTAGATAATAATTTAAATCACATCTTTATTTAATATGGTATATTTATTTAATAATTTTTAAATAATTAATAATTCATTTTTAGTAAAATATGTTTTTGAAGGAAATATAATAATGAATAAAGTTTTATTTATTTTTAAGTTCAATTATATGGTTTCATGAAGATTGACTAAAAAATACACAATTGAAAAGTGATTCACATAAATTTAGACAATTGATTAAATCTTTTAAAACTATCTAAATCACATCTCATTGGAAGCTTCTTTTTGGAAGGTGGATACATTTAAATTTTTGAGCTCCTAAATTGATGTGCATGAAGTTTTTGTAAGAATTTTCTATCAACTTTAGAAATAAGGGTGGAATAACTTTGGTGTCCCAATTACCTCTTCAACCAAGTGATATTTATTACTTTAGGCTATCCACTCATTAAGCGATAATTTTATATATCATTCATTCACAAAACTTTAAATAATATCTCTAATTTCATTTTTTGCCTTCTATTATTATATTTTAGAAACACCTCCCTTCATCCATTTATTTTGACTACACATACTAGCTAACAATTCATCTAGTGACATTAATTATATCCCTTTTCATTTTTACTCCTTTAAGTTGGGTTAGTCTATGTTATGACCACCACCCTCACATCAAATTATCGAAACATTAAATGGAAAAATATTATAACTCAAAGAAAAAACATTATTTAAGAAGATTAATTCATTTTGATGAAAGACATATATCTATTTAAGGGATTTGTCTTAGAACTTACTTTAACCTATTTGAAATAACAATCTATTCCTAACCTAGTATCCACTAAGTAGTTGTCACTACAAATCCCCTTGGTCCAAAATAATCTTATGAAAGATTGTTTCCCACTTGGAACTAAGGTACATGGCACAACCTATTCTACCTCATTCCAAATTCAAATTTCTCACTCTATAGTCAACCTTTCTAAAATTTATTTGTTATCTTGTTGAGTCACATGCCAAAACTCTTGAATTGTGAGACTAAATACTTTTATTTATAGGCATTCATAGGTCATTAGCAATCTACTAGAATTAACTAGATTTTGTGGAATCAATTGAAAGAATTTGATTATAGAGCATCTCTAAAGATTTATGTTTTCATCACAAAATACTTCATATGTATTCTTCATCTGCATTGCATGTATGTCATATCTATACATGTACATCATCATATATGGACTTTGCTTAAAACTAAGACAAGTTTAGGTCTTCACATCATCATACCCTATCTCTTCATGATATTATTAATATTAAAATCATAATACCAACAATATAAATTTCTAACAATATTATAAAACAAAATATAAATTTAACAACAATATACATATATCTACTCAATAATTTATAATTACATTTAATAATATATAATATAATTATCAAACTTCTATTATAGTTAAAAATATTTTAAAAAGTAAAGAATAAAGGTCAATAGACTATGGATTAGACCATTAAGACCTCTTTACGTGTAAAAGCCTATCCCCATCAAAAACGACAATATAAAGACAGCCGTGAAGCCACTTATTAATATATTATGAGGTGTCTTTCTAATTTACTCAAAAAGGGAAGTATTAAATTTATAATAATAATACTATGTAGACATATGAATAAAGTTATAATATTATACAAGTCACACTAGGAGTATTTATTTTAATTATAAAGGCATATTCATTTGGATTAAACTATAATGGAATATATAAGTAATAACGTCAAAATTTTATTTTATATAAAATATAAGTCAATATATAAATATTATATATTAAAATAATATACTATTAAAATAAAATAATATATTTTTATCATTAAATTGAATAATTTGAGTGTATATTTTCTAGGTAATTTTTTTGTCTAAATCTATAAAACACGTGATTGGTAACATCATATTAAGTATTTAAAATTAAATATATGTTTGATGATTTAATACTATTTAAAATATGTCAAAAGTTGTTACTCTCACGAATCTATTTATAAACACCTCCATATTAATATTTTGTAATTTTTATTCTATATTTTCCAAAACTCACCTTTCATAATTTTGTCTCTTAGGTCAAGAAGGGAATTTTTGTGAATGTCACAAGTCATTAGGTACCTTTCGGATTATCAATAAATACATTCATAATAAACAAATTTATTTTATATTTTCCAAAACTCATCTTTTATAATTTTGTTTGTTAGGTGAAGGGAATTTTTGTCATCAAGTCATTAGGTACCTTTCTGATTATTACGCTGGAAGCGTTATACAGTGAAAGCAACAAAGAATATTCTATAAACTTTTTGAAGCTTCATGAAAATGACAAGTATGTGGACGTCATTTCCCTCAAAATTGATTACATAATTAATTATAAAAAAAAATTATATGGTTTTTTACATTGAATATTCTTTTTACAGAATTATCTTTATTTTGAAAAGAAAAAATGAAATCATTTAGTATTTCTCTTTAGAATTAATATTATTTAAAATTATTATATATATATTTTTAAATTACTTAAGAATTAATTATTTAAGAGTTATTTTTTTTAGTTTTAATACATTGTAAACTAAAAAAAGAGTTAATTCCATTTTATATTTTTGAAAAAGAACAAAAGAGGTTTTTTTTTTTAAATTATATTTCAAATTTAAGGACAATGTTAAGTAAAGAAAAAATATTAATTAATTTTGAGTGTTTTTTACATATATTATTAATTAATATATATATGCTAGTAATAAATACATTCATAACAAACAAATTCACCAGATATAACTAATCTCTAACTTATTAGAGAAGTTGAGATGGAATCTAAGTTTCTATTTAAGACATGAAATTAAAGTTTGTATAGGTTAAATTTTGTATAATAAAAAAGACAATTAATAATGATTTATTTTTTAAAGTAATATTAAGAATCTTTAAATGCACTTTAAAATTTTATTTGATCTTAAAATAGATATCTTACTTAATATTAAAATAAAATAAAAGAGTTGTTTTAATTATATATATTTCCAAATTTATTATAAAAAAATAAGCTTTTATAAATAATTAAAAAATTATCTACAAATTGTCAAACATTATTTTATAAGATTATTTAATTTATAATATTTTTAATTTTTATTATTAAATATTTAATAAATAAATTTAATATTTTGACTTATATTTGATAATTATTAAAAAAATAAAAAAAATTATTTATTGTGAGGTTTCAATTATGTCATGTTTATAACTTCTATTTTTTTTATTAATCAAAGTTGAAATATAACAAAAAAAAATAAAAAATGCAATAGTTCAACAAGGAACTACTCAAAAAATAAGAATAAGGAAGTTACATAAAGTAGTCCAAGGACAAAGTTGTTTGACATGATACAAGTACCTTCCAGCCAAAGAACCCCTATACAACAGATAACAAAAAACAAATAACAATAGTCTTACAAAGAAGGGAGTACACGAGCTACTCTCACATTAATACATCAATTGAAATTGGGAATTTGAACTTATTGGCCGTTATTTATGTCTTTCAACAACTTAACCATCTAGTCTACACCCCATGAATGTAAGTTACCATTTTTTAAATAACACATAACATTTAAATTAAATTCAAAATAAAATTTACCACATATAATTAATCATGATTAGACACAAAATCTAAAAATATTTCATTTCATAATTATAATTCAAATTATTCACCATGTTCTCAAAATTATTTTTCTAAACATTGAAAAGGTATAAAATATAAAAAAATACTAACAAAAAATAACTTTATTGATGCAGAGTCAAAATATAATAAATTGTATAATAAAATGATAAATTTTATTTCTTCTAAATCAATTTATCTATTTTTTTTACAAACACACATAAATAGAAAAATTCTTAGAACATGTTACAAGACAATGATTTCCAATTTGTTAGAGCCATAAATAAGGTAAGAAGAAACAATAACTATATGGATTTTTTGATAATTCCATTTCTAATAGAAATATAGAGAGCCCATCAAGTAGCCGAATTTAGAAAAAGGGGATCTCCTTATTGGCATGACTAGTAAGAACAAAATATTGATCATTCCATACAACCTAGAAAAGTCCATAAAACCAATAAAAAGACTTTGAAGAAGAGTTCCAAAGAAAATGAGAGTTGCCAATTTTTATCCACAACATAGAATAAGGCAAAATTTTAGGATTGGGCATTATGAACAAGATGGAGAAGCTACAAGGTTTTTCTATGAGAAAGAGACCGTCACTTAGAGACATGTTCTAATTACAATTTTTTACTATAGACCATTTAGAAAGATAATTCACAATCGAATTCCATTGTCAAGAGATATGAACAAAAGATATGAATTCAAACGAAGGAGAAAGACAAACAATTTGTTCAACTAAATTTACCAACCAATAGGAGGACTCACAAGCCATCTTCTAATTCAAAAGAGAATCCATGTTTAAGGAGTTTATTTCACAAATATTATTTTTCCATCCCAACTCGCAACCTTTTTCCAAAGTCAAAAGAATAGCATGAGCCTCCATATGATTATTAGCATTGATCTCCATAGCATTAGAGAAGAAAAAGTGAATAGACCCATCTTCAACACAACCAACCCCTCCAAGCTAGGAAGAACAATTATCATTAATTTTAAATATTTCCAAAGGGAGAGGTCCTTTAATAGGGGTGATCCCACAATAAAGGGTTACACTTTTTAGCCAAACTTACTTTGAAATTAGCATTTTTCATCAAATCTTCACTTTCTTACACCTATTAGCAGCTAAACCATTAAGAATTTGAAGATGAATCAAACTAGTGATTTGTGAGATTTTGTGTGTAGATTCTAATTATATTTTAAAATATGTGTGTGTGTGTGTGTGTGTGTGTGTGAATCCTTTTATGTAATTTTTAAAATAACTTATTTTTTCTCCTAAACAACATTTTTAAAAAGTGATGTTTACTTCAGATCGCATAACTTTTTTTTATAGAAAGGATACAATTCTATTTTTTTAAATATAGATTTTTCACACCAATATCTAGTGCATGGATATTTTTTCACAATTTTTCATTACATATTTTTTTAATTAATTTTTCAAGTCAGAGTAATTATAATTTGGAAAGAGGTGCACTTCGGACCTCATAAATTTTTGTGTATGCATTTGAATTAACTTATTCTTTTTTTGTTGGAATAAGGACATCAATACCTAGTGCACGTGTATTTTTTAGAAAAAAAAATCTTTATTTTCCTATTTTTTCGTATGTGTGAAACAAAAACCTTGATGCTCATGGAAAAACCTACATTCACAAAAAATAAAAAATAAATATAATAATCAAATTAAATATATTTAAAAATATACTTTTTGGGAAGCTTATAATAAGGGCTACATACTTACAAAACATAAATTTTAAATGAATTCATTTGATCACCCAAAAGGTAAATCAAAATTAGTTTGTTATCAACGTTTTGATAGGTAAAGAGGAGACTCCATTATAGGTATGGTTTAAAACTAACGGGGTTCTATCCAAGGGAATTTGATCTAAGGGGGTTTGATCAAACCCTCTTTAATTAAAATCATTTTAAATAGAACCTTTAAAGGCTTAAATCATTATATTTTCCAAAAATATGTGATTTCAGACAAAAATTAGGATGCCCCAGAAAGTGTAACCCATTATTGTTGCAACACCCATAGGCATATTGTCCTTTCTAGAAGCCTAGGAGATCAGACATGAATAGAAAGAGGAGACACCATTAGGGTGAAGCTCAAGGATCTTTGAAATGTGAAGATAAGAGGAAGTTAGGTCTTCATTCATGAGATGCTTAGCACCAATAGTCTCCTTAACACAATCCATAGCCTTTTTACAAGTTTGAAAGATGAGAGTATATGGTTTGTTCAAGATCAAAGAAGTTGGTGGACCTTTCTCTTACAATATTGTAATCTCTAGCATATTTTTGCATCTAATATCGACATGCAAATTTTATCTATTATTTAATATAATATGTTGACTACTAGCCTTTTATCAAAAAAAATAAAAATAATGAATAAAATTATAATTATTTTCAAGTCTAATTATATGGTTTCATGAAGATTGACTCAAAAATACACAATTGAAACCTCATAAATCATCACATAAATCTAGACAATTGATTAAATCTTTCAAAACTATCTAAATTACATCTCATTGGAATCTTCTTTTTAGAAAGTGGATGGATTTAAATTTTTGAGCTCCTAGATTGATGTGCATGAAGTTTTTGTAAGAATTTTTTATCAACTTTAAAAATAAGGGCGAATAATTTTAGTCTCTCAATTACCTCTTCAACCAAGTGATATTTAATTCTATAGGTGATTCACTCATTAAACTATAATTTTATATATCATTCATTCACAAAACTTTAAATATGTAAGCGAGGGGGACCAACCACTGCAAGGCCCCAGGTCATGAAAGGTTGAGAGCAGTACGGCTACCCTAACTTACCTCAGTTTGAAAGAGTGTTAGGATGGACAGGATGAGAATGATGAGGACTAAGGTGTCCTTCGATCACTCTGCAAACCCAAGAGTTGAAAGGAGATTAGGCGAGTTGATTTTTAGGGTCAACTATGTGTCTCAGATAGCTCTCTATCAAAGGATAGAAGTGCGGTTATGGGTCTCTTAGGTGCGATGGCATTCGTATGGCCAAAAAACCAAGGAGACAAGGTCTAACCTCTAAAGAATGGACTAACAACCTGGTTTAAGAGTTTCTAAGGGTGCAAAATAACACTATGAAATATGAAACATAAAGACGAATGTGATAAAGAAAGCATATTACTGCAAGGGTGATGAAGACGATCCTAAACAATAATCATTTCGCCAACTTGCTCCAAGATCTCTCCACCTACACACAAAAAAGAGGGAAAATGTTGGGGGGTTGTTTAGGGGTCTACCTCAGTCAAACCCCGGTTTTGGTGTTTCCACCTCCACAGACAACCAAGTTTGCAATGATATAGAAATGCGATAAAAAAGGAAATACAAGCAATGTACACAAAACACTACAAAATAGTAACATACTTACTCAACCAAGTAATAGAGAAGATGAGTGAGGAGCTTACCACCTTCATCCAAAGCGCTCAAGGCTAGTGGAGGAGAAAGATGAGAGGAACTCAAGCATTTGTTGTAATGAAGTCGTCCTACGCTTGCTCTATTGAAGTGATGGAGTGATAGATTGTTGCTATGGAGTGTGAAATGTTACTTCAAAGCTTGTGGATGAATACTAGAAGATTGTGAAGAGATGCTAAAGAGATGGCCAAGAGATGAAAATGGATGATAGAATGGTCAATATGAAGAAGGAATGGAAGAAAACGACCATATTCGGATCGCCCAACCGAAGGAAGGCGTTACACTTCAACTTCCAATAGGAAGTGTAACGTCTCTACAAACTCCAGCTGCAAGAATCTGCCAAGCACGTTTGCGTGCCATGCGAACATCCCCGACAGAAACACCTCCATTGACACGTAAAATAGGCACCAAGTGTGATGGAAACAACGTGCTTATGTGGAATTAAGCCTCCACCTCTGGTTTTCTAAAGTGGAGAGGGGTAAAAGGGGAATTTGCGTAAGGGGTGCAAATTCACTCCTATAAATTTTGCCCCCACTTTAGAGAGCACGAATACTAATGAGTGCTTTGGTAAAGTAGATCAAAGAAGTAGTAAGGTTAGAGATGTATACTTGTACCGATGAGGAAGCAGATCACGATCTGGTGAACCCAAAAGTGTAGGATAGGAAGGGACTTCATAGCTCCGTAGAACTATGAAGTTGAAGAACAAAAGCACCTTATAGGCCCACAGTCATGCAAGGGAGGTATCCTTCAAGGACTCTCACATGAAGGAAACCAAGAAGAGAGCCTTACACACCTGCAGACCTGTAAGGAAGGTATCCCCCAAGAACTCTCACATGAGGGAGACTGAGCAAAAGGGGACTCCATAGAGTCAGCAATGATGATATGTTTACCTATAGATAGAACACGTCAGGAAGTGGATGCACAGGCCAATGAACAAAAAATCATGTAGACTGTCGCCAAATTGGAAGACTTTCAAATGGATCCCTCAGGAACCCTTCAAAAGGAAGAGGGGTCCACTCAAGGGACGCATTGTTTGAAAAGTAAAGTCTAGTCAGGCTACCCCAAAGCTAGACACAATGATGTGAAGTAGGTCTAGTCAGGTTGCCCCTGGACTAGATGCAAATATGTGAAACCGATCTAGTCGAGCTACCCCTGAACTAGACGCCATAGAATTCATTAGAGATAAAACTTTCGAAGAGGTCCCTTGGGAACCCATTGTGGAAAGAAAGGTTCCACTCAAGGGACACACTATTCAAAAGCTAATGTCTTCTTTCTCGAATCAATTCATCATCAAGGAATCCTTCTGAATGATGTTCACTTCATCAAGGAATTTGAAAGGAAGGATATGACCCACACGAGGGGAAGATTAAATTTGTTCCTGCTTTGGAGGAAATTTCCCAAATCCTCTCTTTACGAACCCATGATGAAGGAAACATGTTTTGTTAGAGTTTCAAGTTGAGAATGCAATTCTAAAAAAGAAGTGTGTGGAGGGTCTTGAGAGAAGATTCGTTTTTCAACGAATGCATTTTCTAAAGACCAAGTTATGGAGAAGGGGCATTATCACACATGAAAGGGACAACTCAAGCAAAGAAGAGAGAAAGATAAAGAGAAAGTAAAAGAAAAGGGAACACACACAAAGGGCACAGGGGTAGCCTAATATTTTAGGGTCAAAACTGCTCATAAATATATATAAATATAATAATAGTATATAAATGAACTATCATCAACCCCCTACTATATTAGGCCATGTGAGGAATGCACGCGAATACAAAGTAAAAATAAAAAATTGGGTCAACATGGAATGGAAGCCTAAACACTCGCAACGTTTTGCATCATCCCTAATTTTTTGAAAGTCAATCACAAACATAGAAGAAGGTTTACAACATAAATGCCATGCCTATATCCAAGCCCAGGAACATATAGCACGATCATAGGGGAAGCACATCACAACACATACACACATCTAATCTAAAGATCAAGAAGAGGGTCTCCCCCTAACACTGGTCAACCAAAAGGTCATCATCTTCCCACTCTAAATCATCATAGGGGGAAGGGTGATGAGCGTATAATGGTTTAATGTTAAGGGGAGGAGCTTTTGATCCACCTGCAACAAGGGCTAAGGCAGAGAGACCTATGAGGTCTTTGTCGCTTAACTCTTATGGGTCTAAGGTCAACGACTTTGCGAAGATTGATGACAAGGTCAGAACTTCATCCATCGAGTTAAACATACACTTAACAGGAGTGCCATGTTTCACTTCGACAGACAAATGAGTTTGCACCCGAGGTTCACTGCTAAACTCACCGAGCAATTCAGGAGCGGTGATAAACTCAGGGGAGGCTAGGACTGGTTCAGTCACTAGGACATAACAAGTCAATGCGAGACCACCTTTTGGAGAAGGTGGGCTCTTCTTATGTCCTTTGTTGCTAGAGGGACCACTCTCTACCTTTTTCTTCATCAGAGGAGGAAAACTCCCCATAGACAAAGCAAGAAGGGTAGAAGGAGAGGAGGAAAGAACTGCAGTAGATACCACTGAGGTGTTAATCAAATATACGGGCTTTGGAAAAGGTGATACATCTATAATGGATGTCAACAATGGTGACTCCACTGAAGGAGAGATAAACACCTGCACCTTACCAGGTGCATGTGCGCTTGCAGCAGAAGCCGAAAGCGATACAGAGCTAGTTTGCACATAAACAAAAGGGAACACTACAACAAATCCCTATGATTTGCTCCATATTTTGCTTCATTTTTTTGCTTCCACCCACTATTTTAATGTATTTTTTGCCAATTTTTTGAAAACGTCGACACTATTTATTGGGATGGCGCTATTTTTGGCATTTATTTGCACCGATCAGGACAAGTCGGTGCTAATTTAGACACTCATTGTGCCGAAATTAGAGATTCCTTTAGCGCCAATATTGGCTTCAAGTGTGGTGTCGTCGTTAGTGTTTCCTTTGGCTTTGAGTTCAGCTTCGAGTTTAGCGCCACTTTTAGCTCCGACTTTTGCTTTGAGTTTAGCTTCTGGTTTAGTGCTGGTTTAGACACCCCTATGTCGAAGAGACTTATTTATATATCTCATCAACTATGCAAAATAGTGAAATGTCAACAAGATATAGGCATATCGAGGAGAGAATCACTTATGTCACATCGTCAAGGTATATCTACAAGTGCTCAGTGAAACACAACTCTTGGATATAACAAAGTAATGTCGATGAGACATTCAGATATCGGTAAGACAAATAAGATTGTCTCACCGACACTCTTCAAGTAATGACCAAAATCATACGCCGCTATATCGTCGAGAAGGTGAGCAACATATGTGGTAGAGCGGTATACACTGCAACCCCGCAGCAAGAAGCCTTGAGCAAGGTGGTAGTGCGGTAAATAGCAGAAGGGAAGAGAAAAACACTGCCATACCATAGTGGGTATAATAAGAGACGATGGTAGTATGGTAATCATGGCATCATTATAATTTACAACACTAAATGCAACAAATCACACTAGTCACAATCCATTTGAATAAATCATTTAAGGAATCAAGAATATAGCCTGCCAAAATACTCTAAAACTCTAATAAACATACTCTAAAAATTTCATCAAAATCTTATTTTTAGGCATAGCCCACCAGAATGGAGTTTTCATTTTAATAAACATACAATAAAACCTTTGTTGAAACCTTATTTTCAAGCGTAGCCCACCAAAATGGAGAAGTGTTTTAGTAAAGAATGACAGAGAATGGTAAGGAGATGTGTGTGATAGGAGGCATAAGATTCATTGATGTTTATCTCATTCCTGCTCTGATCAACAAGGGTTACAATGTTCGCACTACTATTTGTAATCTAGGTATTTAATTGACATATGTTTGCATAATCTCAAATTCCTTTAGATGATTTTGAACTATCAATGTATCCTATATAGGGTTTAGAATGACTTCTTTTAATTTTAAAAAATAAATTAGATGCTTTTGAAGTATCAATGTTTCCTATATAGGGTTTAGAATAATTTCTTTTAATTTAAATAAATGATGTATTTTCCTATGATTAGATAATGTGGAGATCTCCTAAATCTTCCCTAGCACACTGTCCTCTTTCGCACTATGTTCATTACTCCAACTTAGGGTTTTGTATTTTACATCTTTAATATCTTCAAGATAGTGGCTTTTAAATAGATCTCAGTCTTTGCTTTAATCTTTATCATGGTAACCCTTGAGTTCCATAATCCACCTTCAATCTCTTCTAAGAATGTTGTCTTAAGCTAGAATGCATAGTATGCATATAAAGCAAGTCCTTCATACCTGCCATTGTTCCAAACCACCACTTTCCTCCTTGCTTAAAATGTTGCCTCCATAAGCACAATAACATGTTTTAAAATCATGGTTGCCATTGATTGACCATTAAGGTCACTACTTTCATCAAGATACAATGAGAATTTTGTCTTCAAACTTAAGGCATTATGCAGGATAACATTGTGAATTGTTTGTTGTGTACAATTTGTTTTTCTTGCACATTTACTGCTTTGCTAACTGCCTTTAAGACTAGACATTGCACCATCAGCTGCAATCTCAAACAACTCACTCATTGTCACTTGAAGATTCCTTTAATGAGCATCCTTGTATAAAATCAAACTATGCCCTATAGACTATCTACTTACTTACTAATATAGGTGACTCATTGTTTCATGGTATTTTGAGTTTTATTTAGAAGGGGTTAATATGTGGCATTTTTATGTGCAGGAAGAATAGATTGTGATGCACTGTTCTGGTATGGATGGTTCAGGAAAAATTGGATTGCTATCAGTGTCATAACTAGGTTGGATTGTACCTTGAGCTGGTGTGAAACACTTCCGGTTGTTTTCACTCTGAAGCAGAACTTGTGTGTAGGAATTTCCAAATATCCAACAAAGGAAGCTCCTACATTCTAAAGATAAAATCATAAATCTACTTATCCAGTTTCTGATCCAACTTTACATCTTTAATATCCGATAGAGAAAGTTTGTACATTCTAAAGATAAAATCATAAAACTTCTTATCCATCTTCTAATCGAATTTGAGGTTGTGAATATTGAACAAAGAAAGTTCCTATATTATAAAGATAAAATCATAAATTTTATTGGTCCAATTTGATATCCAATTTCAGATCGTGAAGCTCCAACAAAGAAAGTTCCTACATTCTAAAGATAAAATCATAAATCTGTTTGGTCCAATTTGAGGTCCAATTGTAAGGATTTGTCTTTTTAATTATACTTTTCGACATTTGTCTTGATACAAATTGTTACTTTAGAATTATGGTATTTCTTTTCTTCTAATGTTTTCAACCTTCATTTCAGGGAAGAGCTCCGAACATGGTTCATTTAGATGGATACTACACTTTTTCGCTATAATTTCCATCTAGAAACATCAGAAGCTCAAGTACTGACATACTCAGGTACAACGGAGTTTGAGGTTACCTTGTTCTCCTTGATATAAAATATTGTCCTTCAATCCCTCTTAAGCATCATTCACTATTATGGACTTCATCATTGTACCTTTCATGCATTCGATTTAATTTGTTATGTGGAAACATGTTGTCTTTGTCTTTGCAAGTGATGACTATTGTGGTAAGCTTTTAATCTACATGAATGCCCCTCATGTTCAATTCTTGTGACTGTTATGATGTTTCGGGCTGCTTACTTTTAACCAGACTGTTAATGTAAACTATCTTGGAATCCTTGATGATTAGTTTCATGGCTATGTTGATAGTGGAATGTTCTTATTAATAAGGATAAATCTTTATCAATAAGGAGATTACCCCTTACGAACATACTCCACTATCCTTGCAAAGATTGATCTTTAATGCTTCATGGATGGTTTACTTGTGATTATCTTTCTCAAATGAAACAATAGGGCAGCATGTTGGGCTCAGCCCTTGTGGGAGCCACATTTCACCCCACATGTTGTAACCAGATAAACAAAACAACAACCTAATTTTATCTATACCTACACAATGAGAAAACATGTTAGATAAAACTGAGCATATGATAGATATGTTTGATAACTTTCTTGTTTTCTTGGACATCTATGGTATGCAAGTTATTTGAATGCACATGATGATCAAATTATATGTTTATAGATGTATGCACATATTTTGACTGGTGACCCTTCATTGCTCTAACAACACTCTTCTCACTCAAATGCAAGGAACCTAGGAGCAGCAAGGTAGACATCAACTTGGAGGCTTAAACAAGCGGGAAGACTGAAGATGATGTAGAACAAAGCAACCGAGATTCGTCATTGAGGCAATGATGTGTCCCCTTTCTCTTTATGTGCATTTTTCTCTTTTGTATCTATAAATGTATAGTTTTTCGATTATATGCATTCAAATAGTCAGTTCCACGACTTTTGTGGAACAACATACATTTATATTATCAATAAAGAATACATTTTTGAAAGGATTGTGCAATCTTTCCTATATTATATGCATCTACATAAGTGCAATCTAGTAATACAATCTTCTGATTTTGTTTATGCACGTGAATGTAATGTGGCAGAAATAAAAATGCACCTTACTCTTCATTTAAAAATCACAAAATCTCTACCTGATTGAGCTATTAAATTTTGTGTCTTCACAAACATATGTTGATACAAAATGAATGGAAGAAGCACCCAAGTAATCCTAATTTTTTATGCCAACAATTCATACCAAAGATTGAACAATTTAAGGATATTACAATAGGTAATTTGTATCGACACAAATAATATTATTGAAGCATTTCAAAGTTTAGGCCATAAGAATCATCCTTTTTTAAACATGGATTGTGTTGTAGCCAAAATTCCATCCTAATTATTTTTGCATACTTCCATTTTCACTCATCTCTTACATCCGCCATATGCATAGAATTCATGTCATAATAACTTAAATTTAATAAAATCCCCCACATGAGCTTCCAAATAAAACCCTTGATCACAACATCAAAGTGTATTCCCCCTTTGAAATACTCCTATGATTGCTCATAGCATATCACCAAGACAACACCATGTCGATGAGAGTCCCTCCAAAGTCTCCTTGACATTAGCACAAAGCACAAATCAAAAATGTAGATGAGACACCCCTATGTCGAAGAGACTTATTTATATGTCTCATAGACAATGTAAAATAGTGAAATGTCAACAAGATATAGGCATATCGGGGAGAGAATCACTTATGTCGCATCGACAAGGTATATCTACAAGTGCTCAACAAAACACAACTCTTGGATATAACAAAGTAATTGTCGATGAGATAGTGGAATATCAGCAAGAGACATTAACTTGTCTCATCGACACCGGCAACCAACATCGAAGGAACATAAGATCTAATGTCGAAGAGACATTGAGATATCGGTAAGACAAATAAGATTGTCTCATCGACACTCTTCAAGTAATGATCAAAATCATACACTGCTATATCGTCAGGAAGGTGAGCAACATATGTGGTACAATGGTATACACCATAACCCAGCAACAAGAAGCCTTGAGCAAGGCGGTAGTGCGGTAAACAACAAAAGGGAAGGGAAAAACACCGCCATACCGACATATCGAAGAAACAAAGGGAATTTTAATTAAAAGTCTCTTCGATAGTTATGAAATGATGATTAGTCCAATTGATGTGACTAACAAAAATATCGATGAGACTACCGCTATTAATGAAGAACCTGATCATAAAGGTGGCACGATGAAGTGTCCTGAAATTTGATAAATATGGCCCCAAAGAAGTTGAAATCACTGTGAATTGTAATTGAAGGATTTGGAGAACCAAGTTGGACGGCGGTAGGCAACTGGAAATTTGCAGCATTTATCAATGTAAGTGGTCTAGAATCAACTCAAAGTATTTTCTCAATAAGTAGATGAAAGCATTGCACGAGTAGGTTTGAGATGGAAAAAACCCCAAGCAAAAAGATAGAAAATTGAAGCTAGGCAATTGAATCAAGACTTAATCGATCAATGTCCTGGGTCTGGGCCAAAATCCAGAAGAATAGCACAGCTTAACCCATCATGTGTGACATTAGAAGATAAAAAAATAAAATTGGGAGATGTATGGACTCCGTGTAGGGGTTTCGACCTCTTCATTTATCATTATAGGAAGAAATTTTGGCATAGCCCAATGTCAATCCCATGGAATTTGAATTTGGGTAAACTTGTAGTACCCAACGTCTTTGTGAACATAGAGTTAATCAAGGTGTTGGCAAAGAATTACAATCTGAAGACGAGAGCAATTCATTTTCCTGATGGGTCACAGTTCATGGTCATAAAGCCAGATTATATTTCCATGATTTTTCAGCTAGACACTTCCCTAAAAACAAAATCATGAATCAGAGACTTATTGGAGGAATACTGCACCATGGAAAAAAGTTACAAGTGGTGGAAATTCCCTCTACATAGGGTTAAAGGTGCGGTTAACCAAACTATGAGGTTCTCTAGTGAAGATAAGCCCCCATTCTCTATGGATTTGTTTGAAGAATACTTTCAATACACTTATTACTCAGTTGGTCAAGTATTGGGAATTGATGTTCTTGAGAACATGACAATTGCTCCCATGGTTTGAGCTATAGACATCTAGAGCCATAATTCCCAACCTTATGATTATGCAAAGTATTTATCAGAGGCCATCAATAATGCCCTCAATAACATCAAGAATGACAGTGAAGCCATTAATTTCAAGCACTATTATCTTTTCATGCACATGATATTATACGAAGGGTAGGTGATGGGGATATGGGGTGAGGAATTAAGAATAAAAGACTTAGATAATGATGGAAATTCAAGGCCTATACAAATGTGGACATCTGTGTGGGACAACAGGTGTGGGAGGTCACACTACTTATATTTTGAGGAATATTTTGTCAAACCACTATACAAGATGTTAGGCCACAAATGTGACTACAACCTCTCCCCATAGATCTTAAGATTTCTCTGATGAAAAGATATGGGTCATGAAGTAGGGATAAATCACAATTGGGGGGACTGGTACATGTTTGGGGATTGTACTGTTATCAGGGTTTATGGATTTGAAGCTACACCTTATTTTCTGCCTAAGACTGTGCTAGACAGAGTTGCTTAGTTAGAGATCATAAGGCAATTGTCATTTTCAGCTTTCATGCATTTAAAGAGCTATGGGAGGCAGAATTTCATGTCTTCCACTTTATGCTTTTGTGATTTCACTATTATCTCTTATTCGGACTATGACTTGGTTAGTGGTAAACTAGATTATTATGGCTTGCCGATTGGCAACAAAAGGGAAAAGTTTGATCCTGAACACTTCATTTGTGATGCCAATTTCTTTTAGAAATTGAAAGGGTATGAGCATAGTTTCCTTTTAGAAGATGTCATCATAAATTGTGAAGAAAAAAAAAACATGATGAGAATGAATGCCTACAATAGGGTTATGATGGTTGAGGTTTGGAAGGTGAATAATAACCCAAGCTACGTAGGGGCTTTCCCTAAGGTATAGGATTCCACATAAAGAATTGAACAGTTAATCCTCCATGAAGAAGAACTGATAAGAGATGTGCCACTTGTGGCATTTGAAAGAGGAAGGGGCATTGGTCCTAGGTGGCAAGTAGAAAATATCACACCACTAGATCACTTATCACCTCAGCCTACTCCTGAAGTGAGATTTTTAGTTGGTTCCCCATCCATGGAAGAAGATAACACTGAGGAGGAAGAAGACTTACAGTTTAATGCTCCTATTATACCCCAATATGAGATGCCATTGGAAAGAAGTGTGATCACCTTTGAAGCCTCTGATGAGCTATCAAATGATGTGAGGCATTGTGCAAGTCAAAAATTTGTTGTAGATGATACTTTTGTGCAGACCCTTGAATTTAAGTCCTTTATATATGAGTATAAAGGAAGACTAATAAGAGAAAGGTTAAAGGAAATTGATCCTAAGAAAGAGGCTTATGCCTTGAAAGAGTTACAACATGAAGTTGATAGGAAAATTAGAAACATGACTGCTAAGAGAGGAAGAGCATTATTGCAAGAAGCTGGAGTTATGCTCCTTCCTGGGTGGGATATTAGTTCAACCATTGTGTTTGAAAGATTTTTGAAGAGAAAGAATAAAAATTTGCAAATAATGGATGAAGCAGGTGACAAGGCCTATACAAGGTCAGGGTACAATCCTGATAATACCACTTTGCAAATTTGGGCTCTTTACCCCCAAGCAAGAAGCCTTCTCTCATTGACCATGATCAGATTTTTGGACATCTTCGGGTGCAAAGAGTAGGGGAGATAGATCCCTTGGAGACTGCTGACTTGAATGTGAATGTAGCCAAATTCACCAAAGCCCATATCCAAAATATAGTAAGAGATAACCAGTGGTTGATAGAGGAAAATGATAGGTTGAAACAATAAACCAACTACAAAGATAGGTTGTCTGCTTCTCCAAGGATTTACTCTCCTTTAATTGAACATGAAAGAAAAGTGTTAGAGGCCATGTCTGAGATTTCTCAATGGAAGCATAAATTTGAAAAGGCTCAAAAGGAACAGGAAGAACTAAAAATAAAATTAAAGGCTACTACTTTTGAAGTAGCATCAGGGATTGAATGAAATTCAAAGATATGTGCCAACATGTAGATGGTGTATGGCGTGCTCACAGTGGAACATATAATGCCCTCGTGGAGCATTGAAGACTGCTTGATAGGATGAAGGAAATGGAATCCCATATCAAGGAAAAAGATGGAGATAATAATGCTTTGCTCCAAGAATGTCAGAGCCTCATGAATACACATGAAAAATTCCAGAATATCTTGATACAGGAATTGAGTGACTTCAGCCAGCCACTATGTATGGCCATGCCATATTTCTTTGAAGAAACATATTTGAAGGATCAAGAAACTTGAAAAAATGAGATATCAAAATATTTGCCAGGAATCCTTGATGACATCAATGATGAGGATGAAGTACTCAGGAAAATGCATAAGCAGCTCAAGAGGTTTGTTGGATTGGAGAATATAATGATAGACACTCTACAAAATGCAAACTCTTATGCCCAGGATAAATACATTGATCACATGTCAAAGGTTAAATTGTTCCTTGCACGAGCTGTATGAGGAGGTAGTCAAATTTTGGTTGTTGTGGACACATTAACATGGTGCTTGAGCCTTGAACATATCTTAGGTTGTCATGGGCTCTTGCTAATGATTAACAGACTATGGTGCATCCAACAATAAACTCTCTTTAAGTTTCTATGTTATATTAATTATGCTTTAGTTAAGAAACGATGTAACTTTTGTGAACGGACCTAAAGCTTGTTGCTTCCTGTACAAATAGGGAAACCAAGGTCTGATTTTGATCATCATATCATCATCATTTCAATCCATTAGAATAGATACTAGACCATCTCATCCACTTATTCATATCAAAAGAACTCATGTTATTTATGTTTATATTTTGAGCAATATAATGGAGCAGATAAATTATAACTCATAATCCATTTTCAGTGTTCAATTGTTGTGTCAATTTTCATGCTTATTTATTGCTTTGTTGTCTCCAAAGTGGTCTTTTCAAGTTGTTTAAATCTGCAAGATTTATCAGGGCACATTTGTTGTTACTGTGTGGATGTTTTGATTAGTTTTTGGTTAGGTGTGAATTAAAGTCCTCTCAAATAATTTACTTTAATTGGTTTGTATTAAGGATTAAAGTCCTCTTAGATATTGGCACCCTCTTATGGTCTAAAAACTTGCATTTTTGAGACCCAACAGATTGCAAATAACTCTAAAAAAATTAGAAGTCTATGAAACAATGCATATATTCTATGAAACAATGTATATATTCTTGCACTTGTAAATATTCTTGTACTTGTATATTCTATGAAACATTCCTTATTTTCTATGAAACAGTGTATATATTCTTGTACTTGTAAAAATTCTATTACTATTATGTCTATTAAAGAAAATAGAGTTTGAATAAAAAATGCTTCACCCTTTTTTGTAAGTGAGTATTTGAATTATTGTTTAAGTAAAAATCTTACAGTGTTTACATTTTCAGTTTACTAGTATCAAATCTTCATTTTCTATGTATATAAAATTATATGTCCTCTTTATCTCTAATGACATAAAACAATAATGTCATCAGAATCAGGGTTTTCAATTTCAACACCATCATTGTCCACACTTTTCATATCCTGTTCACTTTTAAGTACAATCATCAAAAATTTATTTTTATTTCTTGTCCTAGTTAATCTTGATTCCTTTCAACACAACACAATAGGTTGCATGTTAAATTTCAAACATTTTCTTTGCATTTTTTTGTATATATTATTTTCTTAGTGCATCATTATGTAACAAAAATTCCACTTCTGAGATATATAGTAAAAATAAATGAAAGCACATGTTTTCTTTGTCAAGGGAAATGTATGGTGAATACCCTATGTCTTTCAGATAAGTGTGCAAGCGAAATAAGACATAACTAATTGAATATGATTTTCTACTATATAATTTTTTTTTATATGCTTTTTACTTTTTGCATGTGGATTACCCTTAGAAAGAGACTACTTATCTTTTCTTAAATGAAGCCTTTACATTTCCTATCTATGAAAGGAATTTATTGCTTGACAATAGGTTCGTGAACTTCATACAAATTAAGATTGCTGTAAAATGTCATCCCCACAAATGTTGTTAGGTCTAGAATTATAATGGAAAATAAAAAAGCTTGCTAGGAGAATAAAATAGGTTTTCAATTGTCCAAGTACAACATAATATTACTGAAGCATTTCAAATTTTAGGCCATAAGAATCATCCTTTTTTAAACATGGATTGCAAATAATTTTGAAAATTTAGAATTCTTGGTCATTAACATTATTGTCTGCTACAATGTCATCCAGTGTATCATTGTCAATGCTCATATGTTCTTTCAAGTATTTAATATTATCATCATCCTCATCTTAACCTGCATCATCTTCATCATCATTGAAATTTGACTGTAGACCATCTATATTGTTACCAGATGTATTTGGATCATCATTTTCTATACAATCCATATTCTTGTCTTCCATAACATCATCTAGCTCTGGATTGTTGTCTTCTTGTGCCTGAACATAACCATCTTCAACATCATCATGGATGTCAATTTCTTCAATGTTCTCTAATCCCTTTCTCTCATTTTTTTGGACATCATTGTTTTGCTCAATATCCACTAATGCATCATCAAATACATGCCTTAATCATGGATCATAATGTATGATAAATATCCATTTTGGGTCCAAAATATCTTCATAGAAAAATACTTGCACATGAACGGCATACATATATTAGACGTATGCTATAATAATTTTATTGATTAATAAACACATGTATATATTCACAATAAGCTATGAATTAATAGATTAATGATCACTACCTCTTCTTGCTTGAGTTAAAGAAATACCAGCTCACAATGAATTGGTAGAACATAAGGCTCCTTATCCTCCGATAGGAACGGTGAGGAATCTATAGAAAACAATCCACTATGGGTATCATGTCTTTGTGTCCTCTCAAATGCTTCATACCATCTACACTTAAAAATACAACATTTAAAAGAGCAGTAATCCAACTCAATAATTTCTTGTATTTTCCCAACATATTGTAGATCCCCTTCAATTATATTCTTGTCTTTTGAGCTTGATCGACTAGATTGTTTGAATTCAACCATGATGCCACAATCGAAGGATCGTCCCTTTACGTCTACACTTTCTACACGATAATGTCGACCATATGCCCACATTGCTGGATATTTCCTCGCCTGTGAAAGACCATTTATTTCGGTGAAAACAAATATAATGATGAATATTAAAATAGTTAATACTGTTAAAACTGTAAGGAAACAACATTTTGTAAAATTCCAACTGTACCTTTCTTTCACATCTTCTAGACATCTTGATTTCATCTTTTGTTATGTTTGAATTTGTACCTGCTTATTCTATTTAATTTTGAATTTGTTCAACAACCCATTCTAGTGTGAAATCTTTGCCCCATTCCCCAAGTAGATGAGTGGGAAGTGGAGTATTCCTTGGGTTCGATCTCTTAAACTGTCTCCTTCCTTCTAACACTTCTTCTCTCTTTTTATCATACAAATCAATCTATTTGTTCATAAAGTCCATGTGGTACATAATGAACTTGTCGAGTATAGAACTTTCGTCTACACCTATTACATTTCAACATGTTTATTTCAAACTCCAAATGTCATGTTGTTAATTTGACAAATAAATTACAGAGTAAATTAATGATTGCAAGAAAAACAACTACATTGATCGTGAATTTACTTACTAATTTCTACTTCAACACCATTAGATTGTGGTTTTTCTCCATCAATAATATCTTATGCTCATTCTTCATCCTAGATGTGTGGCCCATCTTCAAAATCCTTACCAAGTAATTCACACAAGAAGAGAAATGCTTCATTCAATACATACCCTTTAGCCATGCAACCCTCTGGATGTGGCTTTTGTCAGATATATCTTTTAAGAGTTTTCATATACCTCTCAAAGAAAAACATCCACCTCATTGATACGACACCCACCAATTCAATGTCATCAACTAGGTGTATAAGTAAATGGACTTGTAGGTCCATGAAACTTGTAGGGAGCTCCTTCTCAAATACACATACAATTTCTACAATTTCCTTCTTCCACTTTGGCACTTCAGATTCATGGATCTCCTTGGAGGTCACCCACCTAATATAAGAATAGTAAATTAGTATGAACTTTTAGTCATAAATTAAAATGCAATATAATATCTCTACGTCTCTCACACATGAACATTTCATATAACCACATACCTTGTAAATGCTGACAATCAACTTATGGCATTCCTTAAGTCAACTATAAGACAAGAATCCCCCCTAATTTCCAATGGCATGATATGTTATCAAACACATTTATGAAAAAGGTCATTAGTAATTTTCTCACAAAACAAAATATCAAAATAAATTTAGTGCTCAATCAATGTTACTAGTAAATGTTAAATGTTGATATATAATACCTTCATTAAATTATGAAAATCATGTGTTTTAAATCCTGTGATATGTCCATCAACTGTAAAAGCTTTAGCCAATGATGACCCATAGCCAGTAGGTGTCCTTATTGAACGGATGACATTTTTTAGTTGGTCTAGCTCTTTTTTTTTCAAAATCCATGGAGCTTCTGCATATGTTTCATTTTCATTATTTGGCCACAAATGTTTTCTATCAAATTTGGTATGCGAAAGAGCAATATGTCTCCTTGAAGACAAGGTGTCCTTCTCTTTGCCTGATATATGTCAAAATATATGGGACATTTTTGAAGATGTGCATGGGATATAATAGGTGAGATATTAATAGATCCTTCCAGTAAGGGAGCTCATAAAATATGGATTTCCTTTTCATTCCTTCTGGCATATTAACTACAACTTGTTCTAGTTCTTCAATTGAATCACCTCGATCAAAAAAATCCTCCCAAGCTTTCAATTCAATATCTTCATACTTCTTAAGCCAATCACCTAGACCCATAATCATGGGAGGACCTCTATTTTCAACTTTTCCATCAAATTGATTCTTCAGGCAATTTCTAAACCTATGATCTAGTGGTAGAAAAACACTGTTGTTTGCATAAATAAATTTATGTAGATCTTTAGAATACCGCCCTTGAAATTGTTCTACACATCTTGGACATGCAAATACCCCCTTTGTTTGAAGCCCTGTAATTCAATAATTAATGTTAATAACATAAAAAAAAATAGTATAAAACTAAGTATGAAAGTTGAGATGAAAATAAATTATGAGTGTAAATACGTAAATATTTTATCTTACCAGAACAAACACCAAGTCCTTGGAAATCATGAATAGTCCAACATAGCACACCATACAACATGAAGGACCTATTTGATGGAGGACGTGATATGTCATACATTCTTATGCCTTTCCATAGCAATTGCATCTCATCAATAAAAGGCGCAAGATAAGCATCCATGTTTTTAACTTGATGTTTTCCTGGAACAATGAGAGTCAACATAAGGTGCTCCTTTCTAACACTCATCCATGGGGGAATATTGTATATTATCAATCCAACTGGCCAAACACTATAATTTGAGCTCAGGAAAGAGAATGGGCACACTCCAATTGCAAGACCAAACCTGATACCACGGGGTTCATCTTTGAATTTTCTTGGCCATTTTTCTTCTATGTGTTTCATTGCTTTGGAGTCGGTTGGAATTCACATTAATCCATATTTAATCCTTTTCTTTGCATTCCAGTCCATCAATTGTGCTAGTGAATTGCAACAAAACATTCGTTGAAGTCTAGGTATAGTTGGCATGTGACGTAAAACCTTCTTTGGAACTGTAGGACCTTGTACATCTATACGATATCTCTTCTCTTTGCATTCATGGAATTCTACCTTGTTTTGATATTAATCTTTGTATAAAATGCAATCATTTTTACATGAATGAATTTGCTTATATTCAATCCCCAACTCAACCAACAACAAACGCGCCTCTCTGAAAGTTGATGGCAACACATTCTCTTCGAGGAATATTTTAGTTTTTAGTGCCCTGTAAGATTGCTAGAGATTAAATCAATTGAATGTTTGACTTATGATGAACATGTTTGATATTTCAATATATACTAGGACTGTTAATATGTAATATATGGTTTTAAAATCCCCTTAAAGAAATATAAACAAAGTTGATGAATGTTTACGAATTATGTACACCAATTGACAATGAAAAGTAAGAAATAGATTTCAACTCACTTCAGTAGGGTAGTGAATCCTTTGTTTAACCAACCAAATAGTGACTTGATTTCTAATAATATTAATGTGCATGCCAGTTTTGAGGTTCTACTTGCACCCGATTTGAACATGGGTGTCTTCGTTGCTTGCTTTATGGAGTCTTTGATGTTGTTATCATCAACATTACATTGGTGGTAATTACCCCTTCTATCATCATTACTGTCAACCATATCATTATTATTTTCATCATTGTTTCCATCCCCAAAGAAACCTATAAGAATTTCATTCAATATCCTTCTTCATGCACTATATTTTGACTATCATGAACATCATCATTAAGGCTAGGTGGCATGTCATCAGTGTATGCGACTCTCATCAGCTCTTCAAATTTCTCAGGTGGTAGTGTTCTCTTCAATCTTGCTCTTCTCACCCTAGTATGGTTTAAAGGATGGTTTGGATCATCTCGTCCAAATCTCAGTAACCCAGTTGGATCTTGGGTATTAATATGTGTTTCATCAAAATCTTCTACCTATCAACAAACGCAAGCATTATTTAATGTTTGGCAACAATTGGATAAATCATAAATTTATCAATTTCAAAGAAATATAATCAAATATGACTTAAAAAATTAAAATTGTATGAACATATATACATCAATTGAATAATGGAACATTATTTTATAGACTACCTTTTTTATACAATAATTTAAATAAAACAAAATTTTGACAACATAGTTTTTAAAACACCAATCCACACTCATTTATTATTCTTTGGTTTTAATCGATTGTATGAGGCATACTATCGACTAGAAGCTCATCATATATGTAATGTCTTTGTACAATCACTCATTTGAATTGTTTCTTTCCATGACATACAAAACATCCACAAACAAAAATGTCCTCAAAGTATTCATCCCATGTACTATAGTCCTAACCTACCTCTTCTTCAGTGTAATCATTTGTTGTGTCTGCAGTATCCATTGTCATATCCTCTTCCACCCACTGTCATCTACGTGATTTAACAGTTTTAGGTGCACGTCCACGTACATATCTTCTTCTTTTGCTAGTTGAACTCTCAGGCTTTGCATTTGCTCCAATCTCCATCTAAAATAATCAACAACATGCATTAATTTATGTCAAGATTGGATAATACATTATAAATTTCAATAATACTGTAAAAAAAGGTGGACGTATCACAAAATGCCATCAGATCATTTTTTCCTAAGTTAAGTCAAAACTTGAGTACCTGATGTCTCGCTTCATCTTTTGTGTCCTCATTTGATATGACACGATTTGTTGCCATGGCCTCGTCTCACCCCTATAATACACAACATAGTAAATAATGCTTACTACACCAATTATATCATTTCAACGAGTATGCTATCCAACACAAAACCTCACTTTAGTCATATATTTGACATATTGATATCTCCTCTATGTTGTAGCATTTGTGAATTCATAAACACCTTCCTGCTTTGGTTGAGGTTGATTTCTCTTTTTACCTCTATTGTATCTACAGATTTTTTTGTCTCATCTATTTCCACCCACTTTCCTCTCAGCGATTTAGTATTTCTACGTCGTCCACATCCTCTCTCCATGGCCTCCTTTGTGAATAAAAATGTTGTCACGGATGCTTTCATTGCACTACCGCCAAGAAGGAAGAAGCAACTTGCAGGACCACGGTAAAAACCACTCTACCGCACCGAGCTGATGAAGGAGTTGTAGGACAACGATGGTTACCGCACTATTGCACGCCTTTGGTAGAAGACTTGTGGGAGTCATCGCAACACTGCCAGGAATAGAAGGAAGACTCACGTGCTGCCATAGAATCTTTCACCGCACTACCGCCGAGAAGGATGAAGCACCTTACAGGACTACGGTAAAAACCGCTCTACCGCACTGAGCTGATGAAGGAGCCACAGGACAATGGTGGTCACAAAAACAAGGCAGGAGTTGGAATTATTTCCAACACTCTTGATCCTGTCATACACAACAATGAAAATAGTCACTAGACAACAATGATAGGAGCTCAATTAGCCGCACTTGGTGTCATCTTAGGTGCCCCAAACAGATTACATTAACGACCAAAAGTTGGCGCTAAATTTGGTGTTAATTAACACCGACTACTGAATCAAAATTTAAAATTTAAAAATTTCCCACGTGAAGGAAGAAATTAGATGACAAAAAAGGGAAAAATGTCGCACGAAGGAAGAGAACAAGACGCTACCAACAATTGATGAGAAATTCGATTTAGTTTGCGACACCATAGGTAAGGTTACAAGAAAAAATTCTTGGTTGAATTCGTGATTGTTTACTACTCTTTGTATTGCATTTGAATTCGTGATTGTCTATTGGTTCGTGGCCTAACCTGTCTAGGCAACCTCTAAATTGTCCCATCATTATAAATTGTAAAACCTTTGAGAAACCAACAAAAAAATTTACCCTACCCATTTGAGCTTTGGCTCAAAATATTATAGCATGAAGCCAGGATGCCTCTGTATTCTTTCCCTAACCTGGGTATCAAGGAAATAGTGAACTGCTTGGAAAATCTAGGAATTGGGTTGGTCACTGTTGAGCAACTGCTGAAAATAAATGTAGAAACCGCTTGGTTTTGCCCAGTTGCGCCATAGTCACCGATTCCATGACAAATTTGTACAACATTGCATTATGAAAGAGTTTTCATGATAAGGTTATCAACACTAAGTGAACCCAGTGAACATATTTTCCCTAGGTTATCAACACTAAGCAAACCTAACGAACATATTTTCCCACAAAACAAAACTTTCATACCAAAAATTGGATGAAAACTTTCATACCTAGTAGGTGTACTTCGTTTGCCTCCACAGACTGGATGAAAACAATTTTCCCTAGGTCGCCTTAAAATGTCAAGCAATAGAAGGAAGTGAGCATTGTCAGTAGACTCTGGCCACAATGAGGTAATTCATTGTCAATTTATAGATTTTTAAATGTTTCCATTGTTTCTTTGAATTTTACTTTTTACTTTTTTATTTCTAAATTTAAAAGAAGAAATATAATTTAAAAATATATATATAGGGACATGAGACTGACAAAGATAAAGAGGAATTGGCTTCCATATTGGGGGTAGAGGCAATGAAAAAATTGGCTAATGTGGACTGGACAATGCTTGCCAGATACATAGAAAAACAATCTGGTAACACCCCTCAAACATTGCAAACAAATCAATTGTGTGAAAGGGAATCAATTGATTCCTCAACCAATCCTGGATCGAGTAAAAGATCCAGGAGGAAATTAGTGACAGTAAACTCTAAGAATGTGGAACAGGGAAGAGAGACTTTCAATGTCCCAGCCACTCCTGGGACATAGAATTCTTTCACCACACCATGTTATCAATCTTGCATTGGTAGCTACAATACGAAGATAGAATATGAGGTGGTTTCAGGGGAAGTCTGAATGACAGATGCTAGGAAAATGTTTGTGAATAGGTTGAAGGAATCATGCCTTCAACGATTTAAAGACCATCTACATTTTCCATTCTCACAGATACCCATGCAACTTAAAAAAGCAGTTATCCATGACATGAAGACTGAATTTGGCACAGGTTGGTCTGTAAAGAAGATAAAGCTACAAATGTCTCAAAACTATAAGAGATTTTGATGCAACCAAACAAAGAAGATAAAAAAATCCCTCCTGAGCTAAGGCAAAAAAGAAGGCCAATTGATGTAAGTGTGAAAGTATGGAAAGAGCTTGTAAAAGCATATGAGAAGTCTGATGCACAGAGGAAGTCCGGTGAGGAGAGTACGTAGGTATTTGAATTTTCTCATAAGATTATATCAAATTTATTAAATGATATTCAAATTTTATTTGTGCATAGTTAAATTGAATTAGTATATGTTTCAGGACAAGGCCTCCAAGGCTAGGCTTGATAAACTTCGTGCCATGCATCGCAATGGCCAGTTAGGTTTACAAGCCTTGATCTATACATTTGTAAGTATATTTAATATGTTAAATGATATATTTTTTTAATTTTCTTGGAAAAGGTAAATTACTGCATATTAATTAGTTTAACTAGTCCATGTGCCATGTTTTGACAGGAGGAGAAATATGGACGCCATCCAAAGCAATTTGAAAAGAATATCTTACAAAACAAAAAGTGGAATGATTTTGTAATCTGGATGGAGAACGAGGTATCAATAGTTGAGTTTCAATAACTTAGTTGGATATTATTATGTTAATATGCCAATTTTCATCTCTTGTATTGAGTTGTTTATTGATGCGTAGTATGAGTAAATAGAGCTCAAATCTTATGATTAAAAGATGACCATTTATGTGCATGAATAAATAGTAGAAGGATGTAGATGAACTCAATTCATCTGGCTTTATACCTCTTGGAAGACATTCCTCTTGAATCTCTAATATCAGGTGCCCGAGACTTACCTGTAGCTTTTAACTTTTGTTGTCGCCTTTCCTGATCTTCACTGTCAGACTCATCTCCTTTTACCTTATCTGCATTTCTAGCTTTGTCTTCTAATTCATCCCATGTTTAACCTTCCTCCTCTTCAAAATCTTCTTCTTCTTCTTCGTCCTCCTCTGACTCCACAAAAGATTCTTCTTTTGAACCTTCCTCATCTGATTTTGATTCCTCTTCTACATTAGAGAGTTTGTATCCTTGATCCGACTCTTCTGAATTATCAAAATTAGAATCGCTAGCTTCCATATTCAAAAATTCCCAACCACCATCTTCAATAAATTTATCTGGATCATCATCAGTAATAGTCTTCAAAATTGGCCACCAGTTCAAGTTCATTCTGCTTTCATAATACTTTATATCCATGGAGTTCAACCATTCATTTATGCCTTCAAGCAAAGATTGAGGAATGGCGTACATGCAGAGTACATCCCGCTTGAATTCTTTGAAAACAATAGCCATATCAAATGCCTTTTGCCCAAGTCCTACTCTCTCAAAGTTAACAATTCTCAATATCACTAATAGCGATTACTAAGAAAGGTAATTCCACCAACTCGACCAAATAGTTTATTGTAGGAACAGTAAAAGAAGAGGCTTTGAAAGGAACTCCATGAAAACCAAGCTTTCTAAATGGTATATCAAACTCTAGTTCAAAATATTTTAGATGAGGTTGCTCCCATAACTCTCTTGCTCGCTTGACAAATCCTTGAAACTTTGACTTCTTAACATTCAAAAGATAAATGGAATGTCCTCAACACCTAGTAGATCTATCCAAAAAAGCTAACTAAAAACACAAACGTGCTCCCACACACAATGGACTAATGGCTGGTTGCCATAGAAGTCAAACTACCAAAGTAACAACACTGATCAAGTTAACATATATGCATCATTTGCATAAACAGCTGAGATGTGTAACATATGTTAATCAATACATTGAATTTTGAGATGCATTGAAATAATAAGAAAAAACATGTTTTGGGGAAAATATTAGCAGCGTGGCGGAAGAAAACATTAACCCTAATAAAAACAATTGTTGTTCTTGATACACTATCTGTAAGTTTTCCTTGGATGACACTATTGAATTTCTATATGTTGTACCCCTTAAAAGTCCTACATGTTACAAAAATGGAATAAGAATTCACAACTTTGTCTCGAGTCCAAAGACCAAGGTATTATGAATAAGGGTAGCCAAACTTGATAAGGATGCAGTCACTATTACATGTATTGACAATCTAGAATAGTCATGTAAAGACAACTGCCTATGAAAACCATAATCAATCAAATTATGCACATTCAAATCTAAGTTTGAAAGCTTGCATTTCAGTCCATGCATCTAAGTCCTTGTTGAAGATTGAGGGTGTCAACAACAAAGCTAGAATAGCTCTCCTTAAACCATAGCTAGTTTTAAAGTGCAGTATTTCCAAATTCAAATCCACTTCTCAGCTAAGGAAAGGAGGTAGGATTGTCAGGTGCTACCTCAAATTGAGAAGGCCATAAAAAACATTGAAATAGAATATCCAATAAGTGAGACGACATAGTTGTTGACCATAGATAATCAAAATTCTTGCAATGCACATATGCTTGTGATACAAACAAAAGGTGCTTACACATTGGTTGAATATGTCCTCATCAAAATGACCAGAAAGAAATTTCATATTTGTAAGTAAACTCTGACAGTCAAGAAAAACAGTCTTAAAAATTGGAAGTAAACTTTGGCAGACATGTAGGTGAACTTAATTCATCTGACTTTATGCCTCTTGGAAAACATCAGGGTCTCCCCTCGTAAAGTTTTGACCACATTCATTACCTCCACATAAAATTGGACATCCTTGGTCTTCTTGGTTCCCACACCATGATATGGTTATGCAAATGAAAATGAAGCAAATTAATCATCTCCTTCTCTGCTGGCATGAAGAATGCATGCTTAATGTTTTGATACATGATATCAACTCTCTCTTCTTCTCTCATGGTTGAATATTGAAATCCATTATGGTGGGCCTCTAGAGTTCTAGTCATCTTTCATCCTCTTCCACCAAATGTTAGCCTGATCCACACGTCTGCCAGCCTAATTGGCTTTGTTTTTGAAAGCTAAAGTTTCTCCTAAGTCACCAGTGTAGCTCTCTCTGCATTTTCAAACTCTTTCATTATTATAGATCGTATCTAGGATTTAATGGTTGATGTTCTTTGAATCCTTGCATCTAAAGGAAATTTCCTTAACATAAATACTTATAGGGAATTTCAATGTTGCCATTGTAGTTGGCATTAAATCTGGTACCTGCAACATTGAAAATTATCCTTATATAAGAATTTCCTCCATCTTGTTGGCTTGTAACACTCTTGATGGTGGCTAAATGAAATCTGATTTTGATTCCTCTTCTACATTAGAGGGTTCATATCCTTGATCTGACTCTTCTGAATTATCAAAATCAGAATCACTAGCTTCCATATTCAAAAATTCCCAACCACCATTTCAATAAATTTATCTGTATCATCAGTAATACTCTTCAAAATTGGTCACCAGTTCAAGTTCATTCTACTTTCATAATACTTTATATCCATGGAATTCAGCCATGCCTTGATGCCATCAAGTGAAGATTGAGGAATGGCGTCAATGCGGAGTACATCCTACTTGAAGTCTCTGAAAACAATAGTCATTATATCAAATGCCTTTTTCCCAAGTCCTACTCTCTCAAGGTTAACAATCTCAATCTCATTAATAGTGATTACTAAGAAAGATAATTCCACCAACTCTACCAAATAGTTTACTATAGGAACAATAAAAGCAAAAGATTTGAAAGGAACTCCATGAAAACCAAGCTCTCTAAATGGTATATCAAACTCTAGTTCAAAATATTTTAGATGAGGCTGCTCCCATAGCTCTCTTACTTGCTTAACAAATCCTTGAAACTCTCTATTGATTTTATTTTTCATGTCCCTCTCTTGTTGTTCTTCCTCAATTTCATTAGGATCATACATTGACCTTCTTTCCCCTCCTAAATTTTGGACCACATCCATTACCTCCACATAAAACTAGACATCCTTGGTCTTCTTGGTTCCCACATCGTGATATGGTTATGCAAATGAAAATGAAGCAAACTAATCATCTCCTTCTCCACTGGCTAGAAGAGTGCATGCTTAATGTTTTGATACATGATATAAACTCTCTCTTCTGATCTCATGGTTGAATAGTGAAATCCATTATGGTGGGCCTCTAGAGTTCCAGTCATCTTTCTTCCTCTTCCACCAAATGTTGGCCTGATCCACAAGTCTGCCAACCTAATTGGCTTTATTTTTGAAAGTTGAAGTTTCTCCTAACTCACCAATATTAGCTGTAACTTTTTTGAAATTTTATTATGGTATGTGCACTTTGATATGATGTAATATGATTATGGTTTTGTCTCATATGTTGTAATATTAGATATATAACAGAAAAATTAATTATTGCATGAAATAAATACTAAATTTTCATTTTAAATGTTTTTTTTTGTAGAACACGAGTCTTCCAGAAGATCAAGATGATCCTCAACATGATATAGATCCACAAAATATTGGTTCTGCTAGTACAGATCACATGGAAAAGGATGATGATGACACAAATACGGAAGACACCGAGGCCAATGACAATGATGATGACGACGACGACAATGATGATGGCGATGATGATGATGACGATGGTGATGATGATGATGAGACAGTTGGTGATAGTAACTGGTGACATTCATGATCATATAGACTACATCATGGATCATTGTTGATATATCGTTATGATGACTCTTTTCATCGTTACTATCGTATGTATCATTTTCACGGCCTACAGTGCTATATTTTTGAGTTGTATCATATTGACATGTATCATTTTCACTATATCATTTGAACATATATCATCTTGACTTGTATCAATTTGAGTTACATAATTTATCAATTTTATTTATATCATTTGTACATGTATCATTTTCACTTATGTCGACTGTTGGACATGTATCATTTCGACATGTTTTTGATGTATTGGCATATTTGACTTTCACTTGTTTTAGTTATATATGATGATGATCTTATCAATATTGACTTGTCAATTTATATATATTAAAAGTGGTCGATGATTTTTGGATGGATATTTATTAAGTATGATGATTTTAATTTACTACTTAGGATGGATGTTGTCAAATTCAATTCAATTATAGATATTTGACTGACTTGTTTTAATTATAGATGATGATCATGTTACAATAATTATATTGTTATTTAATCATATGAGTTCAATAATTAAATTATTTACTCTATAATCGTATGAGTTATTTAAGAGGCACGATATATTTAACTAATTAAATTGAAATAAAACATATTAAATTAATAAATGGAAGCAAAACAAGAAGCATTTTTAGAAGCAATAATGGAATCCAAACTAGAAGCAAACCAAAAGCAATCTTGGAAGCAAAATTGGAAGCAAAATCGAAAGCAAACCTAGAAGCAAACCTAGAAGCAAAACTGGAAGCAAAACTAGAAGCAAACCTAGAAGCAAAACTGGAAGCAAAATCGAAAGAAAAACTGGAAGCAAAACCGGAAGCAAAACCGGAAGCAAACTTGAAAGAAAAACCGAAAGAAAAACTAGAAGCAAACTTGGAAGAAAAACTAGAAGCAAAACTAGAAGCAAAACTGGAAGAAAATTTGGAAGCAAAACTAGAAGAAAAATTGGAAGCAAACTTGGAAGCAAAACCAAAAGCAAAATTAGAAGCAAAACTAGAAGGAAAATTGGAAGCAAAACTAGAAGCAAACCTGGAAGCAAAATTGGAAGCAAACCTGGAAGCAAAATTGGAAGCAAACCTGGAAGCAAAACTGGACATAAAATTGGAAGCAAAACTAGAAGCAAAAATGGAGTAGACATGGAAGCAAAACCGGAAGCCAAATTGGGTGCCCATTTCAGCGCAATTTCAGATGTTACTTCTCGACGCTATTTTAGGCGCTAACATAGGCACTATGAGTTTCCAGCGCTAAAGATGGTGCTCAATCCAACACTAAATCCAGCGGTAAAATCAGCGTAAAATTTGACACAAAATTGATCATGCCTATTTGCGTCGGATTGAGCGCCAGCCAAATTGTTCAATTCATATACTCAAAATACAGTAAAATGCAGTGCTAAATTTGGTGCTAATTTCTCGTTGTGTTGTTGTGGATGAGAGAGGAGGACACGATAGGAGGTCTTGATATAGGAGCGGTTGTCTCCTCTTCTTTCTTCTATAAGGCGGCTTGCTCAACAAGAAGAGCCTTTCACCAGCGCTTGTGCTCATGTGCAAGGCGATTTCTATGACTCTTTGAACCAGAAGTCGAGGTTTGCGAAGGAACGAAGGGCTCCTGCTCATCCATGGGAGTGTCCTCCATAGTTGTTTCCAGCTAGGAGAGAAACTCCTGGATAGGAGCAGGAGGAGCAGGTTCAGAAATGGAAGGAGGAATCGACTCTAGCGCCTCAGCGGTGGGCCTCTTCCCGTTCACGGGAATGGTAAGAGGTCGCAAGGAAAATTATCTTTGTGAGCCTTTCTTTCTGCCATATAAGTAGTACCAAGGTCCAGGAGACCCATTAGGGAGATTCGATATCCTAATCTTGGGTCTATGCCAAGTAGGTATCATCAAACTCAGTGGGTAAAGACCAAGCTTACTCATTCAATACTCTTCCCAAGAAAGGGGAGTAAATGAAGCAACCCGAGAAGGAGGAAGCTTCTCCTTTCCCTTTCAAGAGGAGGGGGCAACTGATTGTTCTGCTACATGAAGGGTTAAATTCGATTGTCCCTTGCCTCCAGTTTTATACTTGACATAGTTCTTGTAAAGTACGTTTGTTCTTGGGGGGAGTGGACCGATTGGAGTGGGCCAAAAGTGATCCAATGAATATCCCCCATGAGATACCACAGGCTGGTATCTAGTATCATGCACCACGTGGACAAAACCTTCATGGGAAAACTTAAAAAACTTATGAATTATAGAGGCGATCCCATTCATGGAAGCTAGCCAAGGTATACCTAGCTTTACTCTGAATAGGTTTGACTCAAGAATGACATCAAAAATTGTGTCTACATTCCTAGGTCCAACCAAGACCGACAATGTTATTGATCCATAGGGTTTAAGAGCAAGACCATAATGCATACGGATGATGGATATTGTTTTTTCGTATTCCTCCCTTTGAAAGGAGTTCAAGAATAGAGTATCCTTTGTGATGACATTAACTCTACTCGCGGGGTCGACCAAGACCCCCTGTCACAATGTTTCCATTGAGGCGAGCAGGAATTTAAAGTGGAGAAGGTTTTTCATTTGCTGGTACATCTTTCGAAGTGAATGTTATATCCGAAAAATCGGTCACAAGACGAGGAGAAGGGGTAACAGTAACCATATTAATGTACACTTTAGGGTAAGAAACAGAATCAGAGGGATTGATAATCATGTTAACAAAGTGTCACAGAAATAGGTCCATGTATATCTGCAATTCACTATTAGCTTTCACCACTTATTTGTTTACTTTCATCAAGATGGATAGTACCATCCTCGATGTGATCCTATATCTCATGATGCAGGTGCATGTAGTGTTCGATATCATGTTCGTTAACTCGATGGTATTGAAAATAGGTATTTGTTTCGTACCAGCTAGGATATGGTTCCCTAATTGGTTTTGGGGTTGATAAGTTAATGATCTTATCCTTCAACAACTTTTGTAAGATAGAGGAATAAGATTCTGATAACTTTGTGAACTTTCGGTCACATCTGAGGCCATTGTTATCCAAAGTGGCTACTACATTCACAACAAACTTTCCTTTTCCAAAGATGGATATAATGGACTGCCCTTCAGGATGGGAGTGTGAGGAAGATCCCCCAAACTGAACCACCATCTATTGATACTCCTGTAAAGCTGCACACAAATGCACAAAAGAAGGGTATTTCATAAGGGAAAACTTCTCTTGCCAAGGCCTTTGTAAGTTCCCTCTACACACCTTCTGCACATCGGAGTCAGGTAACGGGTATGATATTTGTGAAAAGAGTGCTTGATATCATGCTATAAAGTCAGTAATATTCTCATTATCTCCTTGTTTACATTAAACAAGGTCAAAGAAGGTCATCTTAGGTCTGATGTTGGCTTGGAACTATCGTAGGAATTGGTTCACAAGCTTATCAAGCGTAAAGATGGAATTTTCATGAAAGTAATAGTACCACTCGAGCATTGTATCCTTAAGGGATCAAGGGAACAGTTTTACCATCAACACATCGTGATGGAAGAAATATGTACATAAGGCATTAAAGGCAAACACATGTGTTTTCGGGTCCCCTTTACCGCCATATTTCTCGAATTTAGGAATCTCCATCCCTTGCGAGAAATGAGTGTTTAGAATTGCTACCGACAACGGGCTATGTCGGAAGAAGGGCTAGAACATAGGCTGGGTAGAAGCTTGGGAAAGGTTTTCCAGTTGGTTTTGTATCTTCCCCATATTTGTAAGAAGGGTGTTTAGAATAGGGTCGTTAGAAGGCATAGGACCACTAGAACCACCACCAAATCCACCACCTGTACCACCATTATGACTCCCTCTAGAGCCACCACCGATGCCACTTCCAAATCCATTACCATGACCTCCGCTGAAACCACTTCCACCAATACCACCTCCACCACCGAAGTTACCACCACCAAATCCTCTACCAATTATCCCACCAAATCCTCCACCACTGGAGGCGGCAGAAGGGGTGAAGTGAAAACCTAGAGGGTTTATGTTTACTTTGACAGTTTCAAAGTTTTTGAAAGCAACAGGCACACTGACTAAAGGGACCGTGTTAGCCATGTACACAAACATGGGAGGCATTGATACCTCCAACTATCTCTCATGTTCTTCGAAGGGGTCACCTCACATCATGTTACTATGGTTTGAGGGGGCACACACTTTGACCAGATCAGTGAGACTAGCTAGGAGTTCTATGCATGTTCGATCTTTTCCTACCATGTACTTTAATTCACTAATAAATTTAGTAGCCCTAGCCAACTTTGGGTTTTTCTCCAGGTGATTCTCTAATGCACCCAACCCCTTGCTTAGATTAGCGACATATTCGGAAGGGATGTGGACAACTTCATGCTCGTCTACAGATGATGAGGTCAGTGATGCAACGGGGGTAGGGACGCGATCAGTCTCATCAAGGAATGTAGACTCATTCCGTGAAACATGCTCTTGTGTAGACAGACCAACCGCAGAACCAAAGAAAAGACCAATAGTGAAACTAGAAGAGACATTCGTCTTCTCCATCGAAAGGTGTCGCAAAATTCTCCTGACAATATACCCAAAGGTCATGGACTGGGTTGTGATGCTCATAAACCTTCACAACACACAGGAGTACAATGATCAAAGGGTACAAGAGAAAAGGCTCAGAACACCGAAAAATGGGTAGACATTGGTTCACATCGGGTTCACCAAAAATGTAAGAGAGGGGGACCAACCACTACAGGGCCCCAGGTCACAAAAGGCCGAGAGCAGTACGGCTGCCCTAACTTACCTCAGTTTGAAAGAGTGTTAGGATGGACGGGATGAGAATGATAAGGACTAAGGTGTCCTTCGATCACTCTACAAACTCAGGAGTTGAAAGGAGACTAGGCGAGTCAATTTTTAGGGTCAACTCTATGTCTCAGATAGCTCTTTGTCAGAGGACAAAAGCGCGGTTCTTGGACGACAGTGCGGCGTGCTGGCATCTCCCAGGTGCGTCGGCATCCGTATGACCAAAAAACCAAGGAGACAAGGTCTAACCTCTAAACAACGGACTAACAACCTAGTTTAAGAGTTTCTAAGGGTGCATAATAAAACTGTGAAATATGAAACATAAAGACGAATGTGATAAAGAAAGTATATTACCGCAAGGGTGACAAAGACGATCTTACACAATAATCTTTTTGCCAACTTGCTCCAAGATCTCTCCACCTACACATAGAAAAGAGGGAAAATTTTGGGGGGCTATTTAGGGGTTTGCCTCAATCAAACCCCCATTTTTGTGTTTCCACCTCCATGAATAGCCAAGTTTGCAACGATATAGAAATGTGATAAAGAAGGAAATACAAGCAAAGTACAAAAAACACTACAAAATAGTAACGTGCTTACTCAACCAAGTAATAGAGAAGATGAGTGAGTAGCTTACCACCTCCGTCCAAAGCGCTCAAGGCTAGTGGAGGAGAAAGATGAGAGGAATTCAAGCCTGTACTTTAATGGAGTCATCCTACGCTTGCTCTATTGAAGTGATGGAGTGATAGATTCCTACTATGGAGTGTGAAATGTTGCTTCAAAGCTTGTGGATGAATGCTAGAATGCTGGAAGATTATGAAGAGATGTTGAAGAGATGGCTAAGAGATGAAAATGGATGATAGAATGGTCAGTATGAAGAAGGAATGGAAGAAAACGGCCATATTCGAATCGGCCAAACGAAGGAAGGCACTACACTTCGACTTCCAATAAGAAGTGTAATGTCTTTGTAGACTCCAGCCACAGGAATCTGCCAGGGACATAAGCGCGTCACATGGGTGTCCCCGACAGAAACGCCTCCACTGACATGCAAAACAGGTGCCAAGTGTGATGGGAAAAATGTGCTTATGTGGAATTAAGCCTCCACCTTTGGTTTTCTAAAGTGGAGAGGGGTGAAAAGGGAATTTTTGTTAGGGGTGAAAATTCACTCCTATACAAAATAATATCTCTAATTTTAATTTTAGCCAAGTTCTATTATTATATTTTAAAAACGCTTCTCTTTATCCATTTATTTTGATTACACATACTAGCTAACAGATCATCTAGTGATATTAATTATATCCCTTTTCATTTTTACTCCTTTAGTTGGTTTAGTCTATAGCATGACCACCATCCTCAAATCTAATTATCGAAACATTATATGAAAAAATATTATTAACTTGAAGAAAAAACATTATTTAAGAAGATTAAATCATTTTGATGAAAGACATATATCTATAAGGGATAGAAATGCATACCTTACACTTATAAAAAAAAAATTTGCACCACATGTAGTGCATGTAATAAATATATTGGCTTAGAACTTACTTCGACCTACTTTTCATAACAATCTATTTCTACCCTAGTATCTACTAGGTGGTTGCCACTGCAAATCCCCTTGGTCCAAAATAATCTTATGAAAGATTGTTTCCCACTTGGAACTAGGATACATGGCACAACCTATTCTACCTCATTCCAAATTCAAACTTCTCACTCTACAGTCGACCTTTCTATAATTTAGTTGTTATCTTGTCGAGTCACGTTCCAAAACTCTTGAATTGTGAGACTAAATACATTTATTTATAGACATTCATAAGTCATTAGCAACCTACTAGAATTAACTAGATTTTGTGGAATCAGTTTAAAGAATTTGATTATAGAGCATCTCTAAAGCTACATGTTTTCATCACATAATACTTCATCCATATTCTTCATCTACATTGCATGTATGACATATTCTTAGGTAAATTTTTTATTTTAATCTAAATTCAAGATTTTAGATTAATATTTTTTTCTTCACTATATCATACCCTATTTACTAATGATATTCTTAATATTAAATTCATAATACCAACTACAAATTTTAACAATATTATAAAACAAAATATAAATTTAACAACAATATACTTATATCTACTCAATAATTTATATTTACATTTAATAATATATTATATTATTATCAAATTCTATAATAAAAATATTTTAAAAAGTAAAGAATAAAGGTCAATAGCCCATGAATTAGACTATATAGACCACTTTACATGTAAAAACATATCACCATCAAAAATGACAATATAAAGACATAGCCGTGGAGCCACTTATAATATATTATGAGGTGTCTTTCTAATTCACTCAAAAAGGGAAAAATTAAATTTATAATAATAATAATATTATGTAGACATATTAGTAAAGTTATAATACTATACAAGTCACACTATGGGTATTTATTTTAATTATAAAGGAATATTCATTTGGATTAAATTAAATGGAATACATAAATAATAACTTCAAAATTTTATTTTATATAAAATATAAGTTAATATATTAATAGAATATATCAGTATATTTTTATCATTAGATTAAATCTTTTAAGTTTATACTTTCTATGTAATTTTTTTCTCTAAATCTATAAAATACATGATTGGTACATCATATTAAGTATTTAAAATTAAATACATGTTTTATGATTTAAAAGTATAGTAATCTTAAATGTATCTATTTAAAACATGCCAAGAAATATCACTCTCATAAGTCTATCTATAAACGCCTCCATATTAATATTTTGTAATTTTTATTCTATATTTTTTAAAACTCACCTTTCATAATTTTGTTTGTTAGGTCAAGAAGGGATTTTTTGTGAATGCCATCAAGTCATTAGATACCTTTGGGATTACCAATAAATACATTCATAACAAATGCAGATTTTATTTATAATTATAATTTTTAATTAATAACAAATATAAATTATATTTTTATTTTTTAAATAATCGATACAAAAATATCAAAATAAAAAATATTAAAAATAATTTATATCATATAAAAATGAGCATTACAAATTAAATACAAGACAAATTCACCACATATAACTAATCTCAATATATTACATAGGTTGAGATAGAATCTAACTAATCTCAGTATATTACATAAGTTGAGATAGAATCTAAGTTTATATTTAAGACATGAAAGTTGAAGTTTGTATAGGTTAAACTTTGTATAATAATGGTTTATTTTTTAAAGTAATATTAAGAATCTTTAAATGCACTTCTAAAATTTTATTTGATTTAAAGATAGATATCTTAATCAATATTAAAATAAAATAAAGGAGTTGTTTTAATTATATATAATTTAAAATTTATTATAAAAAATAGGCTTTTAAAAAATAAAAATAAAATATTTATAAATTGTCAAACATTATTTTATAAGATTGTTTAATTTGTAATATTTTTTAATTTTTATTATTAAATATTTAGTAGATAAATTTAATATTTTGGCTTATATCTTGATAATTATAAAAAAATAAAAAAATATTTATTTATTGTGAGGTTTTAATTATGTCATCTTTATAGCTTCTAGTTTTTTTTTTTGTATTAGTCAAAATTTGAAATATAACAAAAAAAAATATAACACTTCAACAAAGAACTACCTAGAAAATAAGAATAAAACAGTCCAAGGGCAAAGCTGGGCGAAGTTGTTTGAAACAATACAAATACCTTTCAAGCCAAAGAACCCTTTTAAACCAGTTACCAAAAACTAAATAACAACCTTACAAAGAAGGGGGTACACAAGCTACTCACATTAATGCATCAATTGAAGTTGGAAATTTGAACTTATTGACCATTATTTATGTCTTTCAACAACTTAACCATCTAGTCTACACCCCATGGACATAAGTTACCATTTTTAAATAAAATATAACATTTAAATAAAATTTGCCACATATATAATTAATCATGATTAGACACAAAACCTAAATACATTTCATTTCATATTTATAATTCAAATTGTTCACCATGTTCTCAAATTAATTTTTTAAACATTGAAAATGTATAAAATATAAAAAATACTAACCGTGAATTATTCACCTTCTTGAGCATAGTACTACTCCTAGACACCTATCAATCTTGAGCATAATAATACTGCTCCTTGACTCATTCTTTGTATCAACAAAGCTTTCCTACCTATCATTCTTTTCTGCTTATTTCTTTCCTTGAACATCCTAATTTATTCTTCAATTTCTGACATTTATGAATTAAGGCTATTCCTATTTCCTAGCTTATCCTAGTTTATAGTTATTCATCCCTTCCATATAATGTTTCAAATGGATCAAATTTCATTGTGGAATGATAGAAATCATTGTAATAAAAGTATTCTACAAATCCATCAGGACTTGGTTTACCCCTTTTTGCCTGACTATTTGTCTTAGGGTAATAAGTTGAACTTATATAAATTTAAATTCCAACAAGGTGATTATAGTTTACTTAAAACCTTAAGATCAAATTTCATTGTGGAATGATAGAAATCATTGTAATAAAAGTATTCTACAAATCCATCAGGACTTGGTTTACCCCTTTTTGCCTGACTATTTGTCTTAGGGTAATAAGTTGAACTTATATAAATTTAAATTCCAACAAGGTGATTATAGTTTACTTAAAACCTTAACATTACATGTGTGTCCCTTTTTGAGATAACCTTCTCAGGAACACCATGCAATCAAACACTTCTTCACACAAATTTGCAATTATGACTGGTATCCCACCTGTCAAATTTTCCAATACAAAATTGGTTACCTTGGTGAGTCTATCCACCACTACCAATTAACATTATGCCAAATACCTGACATAGGAAGATCAAAAACTATACCAATGGTTTGCCACTTCCTCTTTGGAGTTTCATGAGAATATAAAAGTCTTGTCAGTGATGACATCATGTCTTCACCCTTTGGCATTTTGGACAACTTGCTACATACCCTGTAGCATCTTACTATGTTTCCTTCCAGATTATAGTGGTTTCACATCAGCCAATAATTTTTTCATTCCAGTTTGTCCTGAATATGACATCAATTCACTACACGTCACTTCCTATCTCTTCAAAATTTCGTACTTAGGTTCTTCCTCTGATTTATAATAGTCCATCTAGATTAAATGAAACATCTTCCTTGGACTTTTTTCTCACTTGATTCTTGAAAATATAATGAATATCGTCAAGGAGATATGTCTCTTTCGATATTGAGCATCCTCGCCTTGGTTTTTCTTGCCCTTTAAATAAATAATTTCAAAGTCATAGTTTGATTTTAGTTCAAAACATCTCCTTTGTCAAGTATTTTATTTTGTTGAGTAACAATTCTTATGAAATCATGCCGATTTGTTATTATCTCCCAAAGGTTGTCCAAACAAATGCAGAGAACCCATCAATTGTAGGAAGGACAAGGCATAAAAAAATGTACCTCTTTTAGCCTAACTTTGAGCAAAAAAATGATACAACCAATGGTTTTGATCAGCTCCATTCATCATCTTTAAAGTTATTCTTGAATGCATATATGGTTGTAATTTGGATTTTGTGCAAACTAATGGATCTTTTATGCATGTGTTATATTGGATCGATTAGGAGATCATGAATCTCTCATTCTTTGATTTTTACTATAATGTATAATAGTCAATTATGATTATTTTATGGAATCTCATCATCATAAGATGCAATTAGTGGATTTAAAAGAGGATGATAAGATGTAGTGTTAGATTCAATGTTTACCATAAAGAAATGATTGGATAAAATATCTTCATTATTTGCTTCAATATTATCCACATCATGACCCTCTACATTATTCAAATGGTTTGGAAATGGGTATTGTATATATTTTCAAATGGTTTGGAAATGGGTATTGTATATATTTATAGATGACTATTAACAAAGACAACAAATGGATTTCCATTATCATCAATCCATTCATATTTGATTATGTTGTTGTGAATGAGGTCTTATACTTTGTGCTTAAGACCTATGCAAGATTCAGTATAATGTCCTTTAACATGGTGATAGTTGCAAAACGCTTGATTATTATATAATCCAAGAAGTAATCTTTTAGGATCTGGTTGGTGGGAAGGCTCATGTAAGTAAATTGGTACTCAACAAAATTTGGAGATTATTGTCCATAAATTCTTAAAATTTAATAAACTTTCTATTACAGTAATAAAATATTCTCACTAGTCTATGTTTATGTTAGTTCACCACATTAGAATAATTATCATAATATTCTCACTAGTCTATGTTTATGTTAGTTCACTACATTAGAATAATTATCATTTATATTTTATTTATTCGCTCTATTTAAACATAGTTAGGTAGTTGTGTTAATTAATCACATGCTTTGATTTATATAATTGATCAACACTTAACTAATCTAAGTCGAATTTCACTCCATCTACAATGCTTAACTCTCTCATAATTGAAAGTGATTAGGAATTAAACTCTTACCTCTTGACGCTGCCATCCACTTGATTCATGGATCCATGAGATCTATATATTTTTAGAATTCTCTGTTGTAGTTTAACAGCTGGCACCTCCACTTCCCCCTCATGGCCAAATCCTATTTATCATCACCGACTTTGGCAGAAAATTTTATTGTTACTTTATCGGCCTTGGTATTATTCAAATTTTCTTTTGTGCTGCGTTTTGAATCTGCAGAGAATGAAACATTGTCTTTCATTGTAATGTCGGAGAAGATATATATTTTCTGTTGTTGTTCAAGGCAGTTTTTCAGCATTTGGTATCATTTTTCTGCTTCAGATTTAAGGCTTTGTCTAATCTCTGTGTTTAATCTCTGTGATGCATTAGATGTATCTTTGCATGATAATGAGAGAATCCCCTTCTACGTTTATATCTCTAATCTCTTTGCATTCACAAAGTTGTAGACTAGCCAAAAGGGCTTGGAATTCAATTTCATTGTTTGTGTCTAGATGTAACTTTTTTTTGCATTTATTAGCTTGTACTTTTTTAAAAAAAATCTATGATGATGTAGCTGATACCACACACACCCAAGTTATCACACAAGTTGCTAACAAAATTTTAACTTAAGCCTACTTCTTGAAGGCGTATCCCATTTTTTTTTCTCTATTAAGCTTATATTGGTCTAACCTACCAACCTCATGAATGGAGGAAAAATAACTTGATTTTGACTCCATTCTATGTATACACATTTTTAGGGACTGGTCTTAGTTTTAGTTTATCTATTCATTATCTTAATCAAATCTATGAGTGAAAAAATTACCAAAGTATTATGCTACATTTGTAAGGGAGAGAAAATTACCTTGGCTCTCTCTTAGGAGTCTACTAAATTGAAACATTATAACATAGGATTGGGGAAAATTCCACAAGCCCCCCAATCATCCTAAAACCACCACCACATTTGTTACAAATGTATTCATTATCATGCAAAGATACATCCAATGCATCACATCAATGAACTAGGATATTGAAAGTGGCACCATTAGAGAGTTTTACATTCAACCTATAAGACATTGACATTGTTCGATGTAGATGAAAATAGTTGCTCAACCATGGAGATGGTTTAGTAGGCATTGATGGAATCTCTCTACTTTCTATTATGCATCTATGGTGTCTTTGTGCAATAGAAAAGTGCTAGTTGTTGTAGAAAGCATTACAACACTATTGATGGACTATGCCATATCAAAATCATCATGCCTACCCAATGATTGGAGGGGATCCAAGAGAATTTTGGACATCACCTCCCTAATACCCATAGATGGGGACACGTCCATGTCCTTCAATAGCTCCCATATGTGTGCCACCTAAATTTGAAGCTCTAGACTAACCATTTCCCTCTCCAAGTAGTATGTTAAATTATCCAACATATATTCTCAACCCACTCATTCCTTCCACATTTGACACCTTGCATTGGAACATCACTACCACTCATTTCCCTCCTCTTTCCATTCCCAAAATTAGAGAAAGAATCTTTTATTTGTTCCAAAATTCTCAAATGCACAATTCATTCAACAACCACAAGCCTCTAGCAAGTAAGAGTCCAATAAAAAACCATTTTCCATTTCCATGCATCATACTCTATCAACTACAATATAACTGGTTACATTGTATGAATCATGAGGGAAATGAAGCTCATCATTAATGTGTACATCTTTACACATCTCAGAATAATGATTGTGCCAACCTTTTGTCTCCCACCCACCTAAATCAACATGACATTCATCTATATCACAAGCATCTTACTCATCTAGGCCCCTTAAATTGTAATCTCCTCTTTCCAATAAATTCATGTTGGAATTGAAAGTCCTTTTCCCCATTATTTTTATAATCTAATCCTAATTGATCCCAACCATCGTGGTCTTACTTTCTCTAAATATAATGTGTTTTGTGTCCAAACTCCTCTGCGTGAACTTTTTGTTGGAGTTTTGGACTTTGACATCCTAACATACCTTTCCATTGAACTTCACTCCTTTTTTATTTATCGAGGTTTTAGAATCTTCCCTACTATGTATTGTACCAATTATAAATTTCAAATAAATTTTCAGATCTAAGAAAACATAAACCAAATTTCATCCAAACCACATAAAACCATCAAAACTAGCTATGTTGTACCAAAAGAACCTAAAATTCTTGCAACATAATATAATATTTTATTTTTATTTTTGCAACAAAATGGACTGTTAAAAACATTGTGAATCTTGCAACTTTTGGGAAGTTCCAATTCATAGGCCAATTCACCAATGTTCCTAGTGATCTTGTAGGGTCCATAGAACTTGGGATTGATCTTATCCTTCTCTCTTTTCTTGATGGATAATTGTTTATATGGCTGCAACCTCAAATATACCATATCCCCAACCTCAAAAACTCTTTATGTATGCTTCCTTTTAGCATATATCTTCTATTGATTTTGAGCTTTCTACAAATTTTCTTTCAAAGTCCTCAAGATTTTTTTACTTTGTTTAGCCAAATCTTTTTTTGTTGGTACTCTACTATCGAATAGAATCAAATCAACAAAATTATTTAGCATTATATCCATACAATACTTTGAAACGAGACATACCAATCAATATGTGGTAGGAAGAGTTGTAGAAATATTCTCCAAGATGCAACAATTTGATCCAAGCTAATTGTTGGCTAGAGGCATAGTTTCTAAGATATTCTTCGACCTACTTGTTCACTATCTCTATTTGAGGATGGTAGCTTATGCTTGGTGTGAGATTGGTTCCTACCAAGTGGAACATCTCGTTCCAAAATGCAAGTTGATAAATCTACTCTATATCATTGACAATGCTCTTAGGCAATCCATGCAATCATAATACTTCCTTGAAAAATAAATCACCAACTTGGAAGGCATTGTAATCAATAGAGATAGCATACAAATGATCAGATTTAATCAATCTAACAACTATAAAATAAATACAGTCTTTTCCATGTAGCTTTGGCAGCTCTCTGATGAAATCCATGGAAATATTTTTCTATTTTTTCTTAGGTATTGAAAGTGGTTGTAACATCCCTACAAGAAAAACTTGTCATCTCTTTTTTATTTGACACGTTGCACATTGCATGACATGCACAAGAACATCTTCCTTGATTCCCTTCCATGTGGATCTTTATATTATATTCTTGTATGTCTTAAAGAATCTAGGATGTCCAACCAATGGTGCATCATGATAAGCTTCCAAGATCTTCTTAATCTTTGGATCTAGTAGAATGTACACTTTGCTCTTGCATAAAATTAACCCATCTACAAATTTGTGCCTATCATCTATTTCCACTCCATCAAAAATATTAGTAGCAAATGAATTATTTGCATATCTACCATAATAGAGACTTTCCAATCTATAGATATGGAAGAAATGAGATAAAATGTGGGTCCTATAAAGTGCATCACCAACTATATTTATTTTCCATTTAGATATTCAATGTCAAAATCATATGCTTGGAGCTTACTAGCACAATTTTGTTGCCTATCATTCAAATCTTGTTGACCAAGGAAAAATTTTAAACTATTATGATATGATTCGACAACAAATCTTCCACATACCAGATATTGTCTAAAATTTTCCAAAGCATGCATTATGGCTAATATTTCTTTGTCATGAATTGAGAACCCTTTTTAACAATCTTTAAAAAAATTACTGTCATAATCTATGGGATTTCCTCTTTGAGATAGAACAACTCCAACTCCTATTCCAAAGGCTTCACAATCTACAACAAATGGAAATGAGAAATTTAGAATTTCAAGTACAAGAAAAGTGCTCATTACCTTCTTCAACTTTTCAAATGTATCTTGTGCGTCTTTGGTCCATTAAAATTATCCTTTCTTGGTAAATTTATTAGAGGTGCAACAATATGTGAAAAACCCTTAACAAACCTCCTGTAATAGCTACATAAACCAAAGAAGCCTCTCAACGAAGTCAAGTTTGTAGGGCGTGGCTAATGTAGAATAGCTTGGATCTTTTGTTGATCCACTTGAACTCCTTTGACACTTATTACATGCTTCAGATATAAAATCTATATCATTCCAAACTCACATTTGATCTTTGCAAAGAAATATTGTTGCTCAAGAATATCTAAAACTACATCCAAATGCTTCAATTGTTCCTCCCATGTTTTTCTCTAGATTAGAATATCGACAAATAAAACCAAAACAAACTTCCTCAAATTCTTACCAAAAACATTGTTCATACATGATTGGAAAGTGGCTAGAGAATTGGTAAGTTTGAATGGAAAAACCAAGAACTCAAAGTGACTATAGTGACAATGGAAATTCATATTTTAAATATTATCTTCCCTCATGAAAATCTGATGATGTCTAGACCTCAAGTCAATCTTTTAAAAAATAAACAACACATTTTAGCTTATCAATCAACTCATTTATCTGGGTATTGGGTATCTATTCTTGATAATCTTCTTATTCATTTTTTTTTTTGTATTGATAATCATTTACAATATTATTTTGCTCATACGAGAAACAACATGAGAACAACACATAATAGCTCCTTTCAAGAAACCACACTAGAAATAACCCATGGAAGACCAAGAGTCACACCTTAGAAATCCACTTATTCAAAAACTACTTCCACTAAAGCCAACTAAGGAAGACCAAGAGTCACCACTTAGAATTCCAACATAGATGTCGCTTTGGGATTAGAACTTGGGTCTCCACATTGAGAATTCAATGCTTTAACCAACTAAGCTCAACCCCTTGGAACTTATTCAAATATTTGTAAACTATGCACATGCATATAGTATCATCCTTCTTCTTAACTAACACAACAAAAGATGCAAATGGATTGGAACTTGGTCTAGTGTACCACATATCCACAAGCTCCTTAATATACTTTTAAATCTCCTTATACTTTTTGGGGTGGCAGTAAGGTGTGGTTATGATAGGCTTCAAGACCTTGGTTCTAACTCTATGATGTGTTGAAACCCTCTATCTTGTGGTAATCTTGAAGGAATATTATTAAAAACCCACTATACTTATCCAATATATTTTGTATATCAAGATGTAAAGGACCACTCTTAACCTTAGAAGGTTCCTTTGAAATACAAAACAACTTGTAGCCTATGCAACTTGCATTTTCTAAAATATTATTTTCATCCTTCTAGCTGAAACCACTTGAGGAGCTCTATTTTCTTTCCCTTTTAGAATTATATCCTTCCCATCATATTTTAAATTTAGCTCCATTGTTTGGCAATTTGTAGTGTACTCTCCCAAATAATGTAACCACTACACACCCAAAACCATGTCAAGATCAACTAAACCAATAACATAAAAATCATCACAAACCTTATGATCTCTAAAGGCTACTTCAAGATTTTGAGTCCTTTTGTTGCAAGGGAGGTTGTAACCATTAGATACAATGAAATTTAAACCTTCAAAATATTTGTCTTTCAACCTTCTTCTAATCAAACCTCCATCAATTAAGTTGTGGGTGGCCCTGCTATCAATTAGCATAGTAATTCTTTTTCCGACAATCTCTCCATGAACTCTAAAAGAATGGTATCTTTGTGCTCCTAAGAGTGATGCAAGAATGCCACCATAGTCTTCCCATTTTCCTTCATGTTCATGGGGAGAGTATTCAGGTTCATGAGACTATTTTAGGTCATCTGAATTGGTTTCTTTGTCAGATGTAACTTCCATGTAATGAACTTCCCCTTTGCCCAAGCATCTATGTCCTAGAGTCCATGGTTCCCTACAAGAAAAATAAAGTTTCTTACTCCTAAGCGCATTCTTGGTATCATCATCAACCTTCTTATAAACAATTGGACGTTTTCATTTTTGTGCTAGAGAAATCCATGGCTTCTTTGAAAACTCCCCTTTTTCTTATTCCAAAATGTAGATTTTGTAGAAGATTTTTGTTGGGTTCTCTCCAAATAAAAGGCCTTCTTGATAGTTTCTTGAATTCTAAAAGGATTGAACACCTTCACAAGATCCCTAAGATGCTTGGAAAAACCTATTGTGAATAAAATAATGATTCTTCTTTTAGATATATCAGTTACCATGACTGATAATTTCTGAAAAACACAACATACTCTTCCATGTTCCCCTTTTTTTAGGCAATTCAACTCTTTGAAAAGCTCTTCAAGATATCGTCTATCAAATCTTCTAATCAAATTATTGTAAAAATCATCATAATATCTTATTTGGTTATGATTTTGAGTAATCAAACCATGATACAACCGATCATGTGCAATGCCCTTAAGATATAGAGTGGTGAATTTTATGGCTTCCTCTTTTGCTATTGGTTTCAAAGTCAAGTATGTGTCTAATTTTTACATCCAATCTCTTGCAATGCTCTTATCAAATCCATGAAAAGATGAAAGATTTAACTTACACAAATAAGTTTTCAAATCCTTTGACTTGGTCTATGTCCTAACCTCATGTTGTGTTACTCCCTTAGTTTTCTTCATTGCCATAAAATCCCTCAAAGATAAAATATCTTTGATCTAAGGTGCAAGTGCTCTATATTTAATATATGCATTTGAAATCTCATTTTGTAGGGAGGTCTCCACTTTTGGAATCTCTTATACCCTTTGTATGAATTTGGGCTTGAGGATCTATTATCAAATCCAATTCTTGAACCTTGTGAATCCATTACTTTTTATTTTTCTTTTCCATTGTTTGTTTCACTTGAGGCACTAGATTCACTTTATTTTCATTGTCCTTATTTGCATTATTTTACATCCATTAAAATATTTGGCCAAACATATCATCCAATCAAATTTTCCGTTGGGTCATCTCCTCCATTTTTTATTTAAACTCTTTTCCTTTGTCATCCATGATCTCTCCTTGTTGCAATTTCTTCAACTTTCTTCTCTTATATCTAAGCTCACTATCACTTGGAAGCATCAATCATCCCAATAACCTACAAAAAAATAGAATCTTGGCTTTGATACCACTATAATATACTAGTTGGGTATGTGCAGGATCATCATGGAAAAAACAGGCCCTTAAGTGGCAATGAAAATTCAGAAAAATCAGAGTTAGGCAACTTGACGTAAAAATTTGAATAAGTTATCTATATTATTTCAAAAATATGTTAAAATAGAATCTGTGACAAAATGAATGTAGTTTCTAAAGTACTAGGTTAATTTTTGTAAAAAAAAATCTCTTTGGTGAAAAATTGAAATTTCAATGCAGTAGTACTTAAATTTCAGGGAAAAAATAAGAAGTAGGTGTCTGTCTGACCACCCTAACCATAATAAAATGATAATATTTTTTTACAAGATTTTAGATATAAGTAGAAGACTCATGTATGGATGTGATGCATATTTTTTTATAATTTTTTTTCAAGTAAATAATTAATTGTGAATTTTTTATTACAACTTTTAAAAAATATAAAAACTTGTATGTCTAACCACCTTAACTTGGTCAAAACTTCATGAAATTCTTTTTTTTTTAATAGTCCTATAGTATGCCAAGCATAGAATGTGATGCATGTTTTGGATTCAAAAAATGTGATATCGTTTGAAAGCTATAGATGTTTTTCTATCAGGCTATCAATCAGGACTTTAGTCATAATTCTAATAGAAAATGAATAATAATTATTTATTAGATTCAAAATAAAGTATAATTTATATTGGTAGAAAGTTGAGAAGCTCATTTACAAACCCTTTTCATTTCATCAATTGTGGCTAAAATAAAAGTCATCAGCCACATGGGCGAAGTCTGGAAAAGCAAGGTAAGTTGTTAAACACGTTTTTCATGTTGACTTCTTAGGATTGGCAAGTCCGAACCAAATTCCAAAGCAAGCCCGAGCCTAATCCCTAGGCATTAAATTTTGTGTCATCAAATCGGATATCCAATTCAAATCTACATCCAATTCAAATCGGATATCCAATTTGAATCCGATATCTGATATGTTTTAGATATGAGTTTTAAAAAATTTATACAATTTTTAATATATGATTTTAAAAATGCAATAAAGTTTATAATTTAATATATATAATATACAATATATTTTATAATGTAATATATAATATACAATTTATAATAATCTCTTACCGAATTATGTACAATATTTAAATATTTTAGTTAATCTATAAATATTTAAATATATATATATATATATATATATATATATATTACTAATATATATATAAAATATTTAAATATTATCTCTTTCCCTCTCTCTCTCCACCTCTATCTCTCCCAAGTATCTCACTCAATCACTCCTCTCTCTCTATCCCTCTC